>OZ022580.1:3442514-3560041 GCA_963669155.1 Arbacia lixula | reverse complement strand
TATATTCGTGTACATTTTCAAACATGATGGTACATATTGTTCATTAGTTTAACCCCACACGCAGCGAAAATTAAGGTGAGCCCTCAGGATGCTCCCGCATTGCGGAGCAGGTCACGTCTCGTCCCGGGGCTAAGAAATATAGTAGTAAGTGGACCCCCCCCCCCCTCCCCCCACCCCCCCCCCCCCCCCCCCCCCCCACAAGCTCCACTGATAGAGGGCGGCTGGGCTTGGTATATAAGCCCTTCCCCCGGGACACAGCGTGTACCGGCGTGTACATAATCGGGTGTGATTGAACACGTGCCCTAAAATCAACCAGCAACAACAACAACAGCAGACAGACTGATTACAGACGAGAGTGAGCACAACACACAGATACAGAAACAGGGTAAGTTAACCTTTTTTGTACTTCTGTGCTTGGTCTTGTGGTCTGTCCGAGCGTTTCGTGGTGCCAAATAAACAAACCACTTCAGAAATAATGTAGCATGTACAGTTCATCATGCAAGACACTCAGAAGACCAAAAGAGCAAACAAAACACTCATGCACGACACTCGGCTGTTTTAAGTCTAACTCAGTCAGTGCACACAATTAAGTTACAACTGAAAGTTGTGAAACAGATTTACGGTAACACTACAGTACACATACATGTATGATGGGTGACCATATTTTGCGCACATTTTGGTTTACTTGACGATTCCAAGACTGCTACATAACGTCCAATACCTTAAAAGAATGATAATCGAAATTTCATATTAAAGTCAATGTATTCATTTTGAGAAATTTGCAATGCTTACTGACTTATTATCAAGCACATACCAGCCATTTGAGCAAATACTTCGAAATTGTTTTTTTTATTGATTTTATGGTCTGATGTATCTTGTTCGACTGTTTGAAGAATACAGTACCTTAGTCCCACGTATGCATTGTGTATCCTTCTCTCGTTTAAGCGTATTTTACTATTTAGTGTTAGTGCGCAAAATAAAGACGCATGAAATTAGGTCACACCACCATACATAACGTATGCATGATTTACCATATGCATGTGACAGGGTGATTAATCATTAATTAGCACTTTTAGCAGGTCAAAAAAAAAATTAAACATTTTTACTAGAGTGCGTGTACAGCAGGTGTATTATACAGTCAAGTCAGTACAGTTAGCCATTCATGTTATAATGCACTAGAAATGAGTAATTCATTCATGTACACGGGTCGATTACATCAACAGTAGTCGAACCAGGGAGGTGTTACGAAGGAGTAGAAACTCGAGCATAATATATTCAAACATCTGTATGGGTTCTAAAGCGTGCTCATGAATGTCAAAAGCATTCCATAATCATGACAATGCTTTGATGTTCCATGTGCCGTGCCGACATTTAGCTGATGTCAACTTGAAAAGAAATTTCTTTAATTTCCCATTTGTCTGTAGACGTTTTGTTTTTGAAAAATTTGTTTGCAAACTTTAAGGAAGTTAACGGCAGATAATGACAGATCATTTACTCTGCTTTTGTTTCGAAAAGTATTGAGGAATCATTAAAAGTCGGACACATAAGCTATTTGTATTACTTACAAAATTGGCCAATTTCTTCACTTTCCGACAACTTGTGCATTTGGAGGATTCAACCACTCTCAAAATGATATATTAAGCTGTGTATTATCATTAACGGCGTTTGTGTGTGTTTGCGTGAAACAGAGATATTTCACTTGAAAAACTTGTTTATTTGTGTTTGCTGATACCTGTTATGCTCATGGAAGTATTAATGCTATTAACAGAACGGGACAAGCGAAATGAGACTGTACATTTCTTTTGTTCTCTCTGAGAAGCCGTTGCCACACAATCATATTCATAATTGTTCGAACACCTGGACAGCACCTGTTGAGAACACCATAACTTTTCAGCGGCTTGGCACATGGGTTCAAAGGAAGAAAGTTGTTTCATATCCTTCCATAACACATCCCTGGTCGAACCCATCACGCAAACAGTTGGAAAATGATGGCGAGCATTCAGCCTCTCACTCTCAGGTCAAGATGCTCCCGCGATCGAAGCGCGGGAGCTGCGGGCTACATCAGTCTACAGTTGGTGCTGACCGACTGCCGGCCGGATCCTCAAAGTCGATATGTTTGTCGACTTAAATGAGGCTAGAAGCATAGATCAGGTTGTATTATGACTACAAAACTTACCAGAGAACTTAACTCACAACTTGGCTTCAGATGACAGCCACACTTGCACATTTTATGCACTTAACTTGCAGCTACAGCAGCATGCAGGCGCAGGTAAACGAATCATCCTGATCTCGTGAGCTCCACATCGTAGATGGCGCTGTACCGCTTGTTCGATGGCGATGGCCGAGCTATGGGAGCTAGCTGCATGCTATGCTATGCTGCACTGCAGTAATTATGCTGGCTGTATGTCACGTCGTCGTGCGTGTCGCTGCATGCTTATGCCTATTCAAGCTCTAGCTGTTGTACTGGCTTAATTAAAGTATTAACACTAACACTTGTGACAGTGACATTCAGCTTATCCTCACCATTATTTTAATCAATGTAAGTTTATACGTTCTATTTAACATATCTAAGTAGATTACCTCCGGAGCTCTTGACTTAATTCAATATCAGAGATATTTAGATTTGAATATTTTTGTGAAGTCTTGTAATTATGACTATGAGTTGTGAGACTTCCACTTCAAAGCGAAATAAAAGCAGGTCGTGTATCGCGTCGCGGGCAGTCGATGGGCCGCTCTTGGCCGTCTGGGCTGGCGCTGGGATAGCGCATGGGCAAGTCTAGCTCCGGGACTGCTCCCGCGCAGCGGGCTGTTCGCAGTAAGGGCAAGTTGTGACTCACCAGCTACTTTATTCCTGCACTGTCTGTAACGCCAGTAAACGACTAACGGTAGGAGCTTAGTATCGGCTTCGGTTATAAAAATTATTATAGAGTCTACATGTAGACCAGACAGTCATGACAGTGCTTCTAAACATGATGATGAAGATGTTTGGACAAATCTTCGTCCAAGGATTACTCAACTTACTGCTGGCTGGCATTAGAGTGGTCAAAAAAACGTCAACCACCGTCTCATTCAGTCCATTCTTTAATTGACATTACATTTTTGGACTCCGACATTCAGAGGGCCAGATGCAATTCTCGGTGGTTCCAACCACCGTCTCGGTGGTCAACCACCGTCTCATTCAGTCCATTCTTTAATTGACATTACATTTTTGGACTCCGACAGTCTGAGGGCCAGATGCAATCTCGGTGGATCCATATCCAACTGCCGTCTCGGTGGTCAACCACTGTCTCATTCAGTCCATTCTTTAATTGACATTACATTTTTGGACTCCGACATTCAGAGGGCCAGATGCAATCTCGGTGGATCCAACCGCCGTCTCGGTGGTCAACCACCGTCTCATTCAGTCCATTCTTTAATTGACATTACATTTTTGGACTCCGACGCAACATTCAGAGGGCCAGATGCAATCTCTGTGGATCCAACCGCCGTCTCGGTGGTCAACCACCGTCTCATTCAGTCCATTCTTTAATTGACATTACATTTTTGGACTCCGACATTCAGAGGGCCAGATGCAATCTCGATCGATCCAACGTGCTACAGAGACTAATTTTTAGGTCCAAGTAGGGTGTTCACTGTTGAGAGGAGCCAGATGCAGGCGCTAATGCACTTTGGTATCCCACTAGATTTATGAATTTAAACCCTAAACCTAACCCTGACCCTAACCCTAACCCTAAACCTAATTCTAAACCTAACCCTGACCCTAACCCTAACCCTAGACAATTTTTTCGCTGCTTAATTCCTCCAAAAAAGTGATTTCCAAGTAACTTTCTGCCGACGACAATCAGTGTTGCAGCGGTCGCATTGTGTGCATTGTATATGTGGGATACCAAAGTGCATTAGCACCCCAGATGCAATCTCAGCGAATCCATCAACGTCCTGCAGAGACAGATTTTCTGGTCTAGCATGGATCTACAAAAATGAAAATAGTCCTTCCCCGGCTTCCCGGACCCCTAATTTCTGCATAAGTTGGCTAGATTGCAGAGCTGTGAGGAGTTCAACTAAAAGTTGCCAAGTTCAGCCAAGAATTTGTAACCAATACTATAGTATAAGTTTCACTGTGCAGTTACTGGGATCAGCCCGCACACAATCCCGCTGCGCGGGAGCAGTCTCGGGGCTAGCTGCAGCAGATGCTGCAAAGAGATTTATGTTTTTATAAAAATTTGTCTAAAAATACAAACACAATTAATTCATTGAGCAGCCATTTCAACAGTCCTGCACTGCTGGTCTACCATATCTCCTAGTGTCTCCTGCTGCTAGTCTTAGCTACTTTGCAGAATTTAGCTACTCTTGCCTACTCATGAATATTGTCGCTTTTGAGTTTTTATGGCTTTTAGTAGGACCAGCTGTGATTGTCCATCATTCTACATAAAACATCATTTATGTGAAGTCTAAAGAGTGCTTTGCTCCTATTTCGGGAAATGCAGGTTCCACCATGCCTAAAGTTCGGCCGATGCGACAAGGCTCTAGGTCCTCGCCAAGGTTTCACGGAATGACAAACACACCATGTAACTCTGCTGCGAACTCCTTAGACATGTGTGCATCTCTGGATCTGGATCATGTCTTGGTAAATCCACTACTTTTCTAAGTGCCTGCAGGGAAAATCAGTCTAATTGAATTAAGTAAAACAAAAATGTCAACGGACAGCATTATTGGGCAGTGAATGTTTGTTTCGAGGTGGGCGGGGGCGGTGAACTTCTTTATCAATTGAGGAAACAATTTCCTATTGCACTGGATATCTTAGTGTGTATTTAAGTTAAAGTTTCTCATCTCTAGAAAAGGTACACCATCATATCTTATTAATACTAAAGCAAGGGGGCAGGATCATTATTGTGATATAATATGTTGTACCCTTGGGATCCACATTTTAGTGACTCAAGACAGGTACTTAATTTTACTTTTTTCCCCTTAAGAGGTATACAGAAGATACATTCATTATTGTGAGCGCCATTTTCTTTCACTAGTTCCCTCCCTCTCTATTGTTTTTAATGACCAGTTCAGGCTTTAGAGGGGGAACAAAATTAACTACCAAGTATTATTTTGTCTGGCGGAGCACCATTTGGTAAGAAGAGGTGCGCACATCCACCTCTAGAAGTGGGGCTCTGTTTTTGGCCGAGCAAACATTGCAAGGCAAGTTATAAGCACTCCCAGCAGAAAATGGAAATTGAATCAATTCACCCATTCCATCTCCAAGGCTGACCAGGAAGTCCTGACGCCCCAGAAGGTAGCGGACCATCTGTCTAAGACGCTGGAAGGAAGAGAGGAGGGTTTGATTCAAGGGATGCCAGATGCCGTCATGATGGAGATGTTCGGCTACCTGTCCTTCAAAGACCTCTGTCGTGCAGCATGGTAAACAGCTTGGTAGTCGTTGGCGTGACCTATTTTTGTTTGATTTCACGATCATAGCAAAGAATCGTCTCAAAAGAATAAAATCATTGAATGCAACCAAGATTTGACCGGTGAAGGGTTTCGCCATAATTTCAGCTAAAAATATTGTAATGAATTTATTTATCTCTCATTGCTCGCCTAAATTCATTAACAAGTTGATCCGATAAAGATAGAATTGTTCTCTCAATACATGTTTTACTACATTTTGATCAAGTTCCTACCGGTACTCAAAGGAAAACTGTGTCAATGGAAATCACACACATAATCAATGCCTTTCATGAAAAGAAATTGTGTTAGAAATACTACACTAATGATAATCCCAATGAACAATCATTGTGATTACAAGTGTGTATTTTTAGCATAAACTCAAATCTGGCTATTGTGCATGTTAATTCTAAAATGTGTTTTTTTAGTAATCTCCACCAACATTTGAGACCAAAATTGCGACATTTTTGTTTTAGCAAGATGATGCCATCCAAAATTTAGCTAATATTTTTTTTGTGATTTTGTTTATAACTACAAACCCTATAGAAATTGTATTATCTCATATATAATTCACAAAAAACAGAACAAAAAACTTCAAGTAATAGGTTGTTGTTTGTAAAAGTTTCATTTATAATACAATAAACAAGGGTATAAGAAATTCATAAAACGAAGAAAAAATTCCAGGGAGAGAATATGGTGTTAGCAGAGTATCTTAACCCTCGCGGTACCATTGTCATTATTATGTGCAGTAAGTTGATGGTAATGTGAGGGGAAATCAATTTGTAAAGAAGGTTTATGCCTGATATAATCACTTACCAATCATGATTAGGTGAATTTATGGAAATTTATTATTCGTTTGGGGAGGTGGCGGCAAGGGGGGGGGGGGGGGAGATAGAATTGCATGTTTCACAAAATAATCATTCTAAAGTCATTAATGTGAACTGAGATCATTTGTGACTGGTGACAAAATTTGTTGTGGTTCTGAGTTCTGTTGCCAAGATTGAAGTGGTTCCCCCCCCCCCCCCCCCAATCCCCCTTCCTGGTAATAGGAAGACTCAGATAAGGGATACATTGTCCAAAGCTCTCATTAATACTTCGCATTAAATGCTATCATATACTTAATAAATATTCTGTGGTCTCATTTAATAACTTTTCAGAAGTGAAATTTACCAATTACTTCTCCTGTAATGAAACAAATGTACTTTTCATAGAGATTTGTAAGTTTAAGTTTTTTTCTTTTGCCCATGTGTGTCTTCTTTTCAGTGTGTGCAGAAGGTGGAACCACATAGCAAGAAAGAAGCCATTGTGGCGGCATGTTAATCTGCTCCCCTACAAGATCACCCTACCCAACCTCCGCAAGCTGGTCTTCTCCTACTTCACCAACTCCCTCCGCAGCCTCAGCCTCAGGGGTTTCCTGCACTCCGTCAAGAAGACTGAGTGCCTCTCAGACTCCCTCCTGCAGGAGATTGGCAGGCGTTGTCCAAAGCTGCAGGAACTCTGCATCTGGTACGCGGACCTGTCCAAGGTGTCCTCCTCCAACCTGCCCAGGAGCCTGGTGACCCTCAATCTGATCTCCTGTCAGTATCCGCTCAACTGGCTTGCTGGGGCGGGGAAGGACTCCCGCTTGGACTCACTCCTGCATCTTGACTTGACAGGGTCGAACGGTTTCCGGCACCATGACCTGGAGTTCCTTGTCCCGAAGCCAGCATCACAGCTGGTCTCTCTGAAACTCTGCGGATGCTACCGGCTGGGAGATCACGGAGCAAGCAGCATCGCCGCAAAGTTCTCTAACGTCAAGGAACTAGATATCAGTAGGATGACCATGACGAACGCAGGACTGCAGAAGATTGCATGCAGCCTCAAGCGGCTCAAGACCTTCAGAATGAGTCAATGCGTCACTGTGGATCGTGAGAACATCTTTGATCTCCACCACCTCTCCCCGCTGAAGGAACTAGAGGAGCTGGATGTATGCGGCTTTGAAGTTGACGTATTAGGCCGGGAGGGGGAACAGTTCAACGCTAATGTCCTTGTCAGTCTGGTGAACTCTCTGCCCTGCCTGAAAGTGCTCAAGGTATCTAAGGACCGCAATGTGACACAGAACCACATTGCCAGGATGAGGAACGCTTGCACTTTGCCTTCTGTAGAAGGTGACCCAGATATTATGTTGCGGATTGGCTTCTACCCCACAGATCAGATCAAGAAACTGCAGATGCAGCAGTCGGCTCAGTAAATCATGTCCTGCTTTGGGCTCTTCTGCACTTGTGGTTGACATTGGGTTAACGTGTGTAATCAACTTTCTATCATTTGATTTAAAGGGCATATACTGTACTGGGAAGACACAAAGGCCTTCAAAAGGTGACTGTGAGCAATCTTCTTGCCAATGGTCTTAAATTCATGTATTGTCTATTTTAGAAACTTGGTGAAAGTTATTTGCCCTCAAATGATCCACATTTGGAGTAATTTGTGATCATTCACAAATCCTTGAAATGTTCGGGCCGAACATTTCAGGAAATTGTGATTTGATCACTAATTACTCCAAATGTGGATCATTTGAGGATGAATAACTTTCACCAAGTTTCTAAAACGGACAATACATGAATTTAAGACCATTGGCATTAAGATTGCTCACAGTCACCTTTTGAAGGCCTTTTTGTCTTCCCAGTACAGTATATGCCCTTTAATGCTGTATAGCTTGTATAGCCAGTACATAGCTTAACAGTACTCATATTTTTTCTTGGTGAAGTATCTATTTTATTACTGACATAGTCACATACAATCAAAACATCATACCTCTTGACAAAAATTATATAACGTTGGATGCACGTTACATGACTCTAGTCATAAACATTCAATTATTTCTTGCTGGGGGGTGACAGCTTTCAAATTCCCCCCCCCCCCCCACTCTTTTGTAATCTTCATGTGTAAATATATGCGGTATTGTGTCTCTAGTATGCAAATGTATACTGACTTGTGAGGTGGCAGTGAAAAGTATGTGCATGAGATGACTTTGATTGTTCTGTTTCTTAAAGGGGCCCAAAAACAAATGATACACTGTCATCATCATCATCATCAATGTTCAAAGTCCTTTTTTTCCATTTTGTGGGGTTGGACAGTTCATTTCCTTGATGGCTCTCCTCCATTACTGTCCTGTCATTTGGGATAATGTGGGTAATGTTCAACACTTTTCTGTCTGTTTCCTGCCTTGTCTTGTGGGATCTCCCCCGTGGATTCCTCTCTGCAAAACGAAGATGCCAAATGTTCATATGTTTCACTGGTGCCTCGAGTGAAGTCTGTATTTATGATATCACTCCTCAAATCATTATAACGTGCTTAGCAGGAAGCAAAATGTCACCCTTCCCAAAGATCCCCTTGACATTTGGTATAAATACGGAAGAGCCGTTTCCACGAGACTTGCCCCAACGCCCCATCGGGCTGTCCGCTAAAATGGAAAAAGCAGCTGATGAATATTATAGAATGGATTTTGCGTGTCATGCTTAAATTGAAAGCACGAACATCCGAGGCCTTAATTGCACTTTACAGATCCTTGACATCATAAAAGTAAAATGAGAAGGCAGATATTACTTTTTTAGAGAAGGTTGATCTTCCAGTAAAAATATCATTTCGTCATATGAAGTGCTCTTAATCAATCAAAGGGTAGGATTATATATTTATTTGCATGAGGGATAGAATGCATTTTGGCACATGCAAGTACATACTAAAAAGAGGCTTTTCTTGGCTATCTGTGTGTGTGTGTGTGTGTGTGTGTGTGTGTGTGTGTGTCTGTCTGTCTGTTTGACATCACTTTTCATGAGTCTTTTAAATTGCCTTTAATTGATGAAGAAATTATATTTGCAAATGGTAATGCAAGTAAGATATCTAAATGTCTGTCCATACAATTGCCTCTCTAATCAGAGAACACTGACTATACATAGCAAACTCTCAAAAGTACGCAGTAGTAAAACTGCTCCCAAATATGATATTTTTTATGCATTTTTTTTTTTGTTTTTGTTATCCTGGTGAGATGAAATGTTTATATTAGTCTACTAAATATTGTCTCATCAAGGATGTTTCACCAATGGATATCCAGCTGCTGTTTAATTAATTCATTGTACTCTCCTTCTAGTCACAAGAGAATGCTTTACAGAGATTTTCTCTTTGATGTCCCATGTTTGAAGCCGCCGATTCTCTGGATGATTTTTGCCTGGATTTGACGTATAAACAAAATCGGCTGCGCAGAAGAATTTGGGGAAATATCCTCACCCCATATGCGTGCGCAGTTGTGACATGTAATACCTTCAATGCATCTTTAAAGATTCAATCGAGGAATAGTGTCACAATATGGCAAAAAGGCTTTAAATGTGATATCAAGTTGCAGTATAAAAGTCTTAATTTCACAATGTTCCACCTCATACCTGCTTAAAAAAAAAATGCATGAAATGAATCCCTCTTTTTGCTGGCAGTGGTGTATGATATGAAGGGGCCTTGTGCCAGTGGTACCTCTGAGCCAAGAGAGGAAAGTCTGTCTCAGTCGTCCTCTTGACTTTTGTCCCTGAACAGCACCAGTGAGGGCGACTTTCTCAAGAGCATTCTTTCTAAATATGTGGCCTAGGAAACTTACATGTATCTTCCTTGTGGTAATTGTTTGAAGTAACATTTGGGATGACTTTGCGCTCTTTAGGACATCCCCATTTGTAATATGATCAGTCCTTCTGAGCCACACGTACCGGGTAAAATATTTTCTGGGGACCACCATGGGTGCCAGTTATAATGCATAATCTAATCGCGAATAGCCTTCAAATCCATTGTGTGTCAAAGTTCTGGTCGAAAGGTTTGTGTGTGTATAAGTAGATATATACGTGAACAATAAGGGAAATATTGCCCGTTTGGCTCCGTTATTACATTGCTTATACTCTGTTTTGGTTTATTAACAGAATCGAGAACATTTATATTGTACTTATATTAGTTACAAAGCCTCTTGTCTGATAAGTGGACTTATTTTTTTTTTTTATATGAAAAGGACTATATTTCTGAAATAGCCTGTTGATACATCTCAAGTGGAATACGGAGAGCTGAGGTGCAAATACTGTGCAATTATGATTTATATTTTCAATATGATTGAAACATTTCGTGTATATCAGATATCAGAGTATACTTTATATTATCCAATTTAATTCCACCTACTGAATGAATAATAACATGTTATTTTGCATAATTGCAATTGAAAATATACATTATGTGAGGAGTTCAGAATTGGTAGAAAGCACGTTGATTGTATTTTGCACAAGGAATCTCTGCACAAGTTGACGTCATGAGAAAGGGAAGAGGAAGTGGAAAAAAAATGTGGATCATTATTGACAACTTTATTGTAAAAATGTCTGCATTCGTAACTAATTTTGAAAGAAAATAGATGAAATAGGAGCGTATAAATAGAAGGTACAATTACATACATATGTCTTGGGTGAAATGCATTTTGGATTACTTGGACTACTGACTTACTGGGGCATTTGTCTGAGAGAGGGGCAACAGATTCGAGAGGAGAGAGGGAGAGGTGGAGCGGTGAGAGGGGAGTGAGAGAGAGAAAGTGGGGGGGGGGATGGGGTGGAGAGAGAAGGAGAGACAGACAGAGGATGAGAAACACAACGAGGATGGAAGGATGGGCGGGGGAGAAACAGAAGGGGAGAGGCGTCGGAATTGAGAATGAGATACAGAAGGAAACGGGGAATGAAAGAGGAAGAGAAATTGGGTACAGATGGAATGTGTGACGGTAAATACAGAGAGGGCGAGGGGGAATACGCAAAGAACCGAGGGAGAGAAGGGTGGGAAGGAGAAATTATTGAGCGAGAAGGGAGGGGGGGGGGGGAGAGACTTGGAAAGGAGGGAGGTATAATGAAGAAGACGAGAACTGAATTAAGAGAGATTCATGAATACTTTTTACGGGTAGAGTCACAAATATTTCGAACAGCTTGATAAACATCTCGTTAATGCTCCAAATGCACCACCCAGAAACTGCGTTACACCCGTTCGCTTTTGTATCCAGATTGTATTATGTTCTCTGTCGCTACTTTTCTCCCTCTCTTATGTCTCTTTCTTTCATTCCGTCTCTATCTGCCATTCTCTCTGTCTGTCTGTCTGTCTGTCTGTCTCTCTCTGTCTCTCTCTCTCTCTCTCTCTCTCTCCCCGGCCTATCATTCAAGTACATATATTTCTTAATAATTCAACACTTGTCTTGTATCGCCCGTTTGCTTGATTTAGGCTCACGTATTCATACAACAGAAATAACACAACGAAGTACAAAAAACAGGATTATAAATTTGAAATAAGGCACATTATACATGCTCGCAGCTTTTATTGCAAATAGAGACACATCTATACGTCACTTTTCACAATAGTTTCCAACTCAAATTAAATTGAATCACGGTAGTAAAGATATATAGGCATATGTTCCAAAGATATTAAACAATAAATGATACGCACTGTGGTCAGGTATAGTCGAAAATATTGAAGCTATAATATGTATAAGAACTGTGGACAACAATAACCGTGTTTTTACAGATTGGACCCAGATTCAATGATCAATCATACGCAAAATACATCAACTAAACACAACAAAAAAAGTAAGCCCCCCCCCCCCCTAAGTAAGATAGCATAGCTCTTTATCAAAGAGGTTTTGGGCAAAATAATTTGGCACGATTGCTCCTTAACTTATTGAATAACTTATGTGTGAAAATCACATTAATTTAATTAGTTATGCACGAGTGGGCAAATTCTGAAGGCAAAAAAAAAAAAAAAAATGTCACTTTTCAAAAATCACAAGGGTAATTTTGGGATTCTGTCATGAATTTTTGATGAATTCAATTTCTGATGCATAATTTATGTCCTTTCAATGTTTATCATCCATCTCTCGATGCACTAACACCTATCCAGACACTTAACCCATTGTTCTGGTTGAGTGAGCACCGCTTAACAAAATACTCATCCCTCTTGAGTTTGAAACTTTTAAAACCCCTATATTTTGGTGAAAAATAAAACTCTGCATATTTTGACAAAGATATAACATGACCTGTTATTTAAACATAAGAAGTAATTTCGCATCATGGTTGAGTGAAAACACATTAAAAATCGCACAAGAAATGTCAAAATGTATTGTTGAAACGGCATGAACAATTACCCTTGTGACTTTTAAAAAGTGACATTTCTGCCTTTAAAATTTGCCCACTCATGCATGACCAATTGGATTAATTTAATTTTCACACATAAGTTAGTCAATGAGTTAAGGAACAATCCTTTTTTTTTTACCTTTTTTGTTGTGTTTATATTGTATAGTATAGTCATACTATAAAGTTGAGCGAATTAAATATTCTATGTCATCATGTCATCAATGTTATGACTGATTAAGATGCAGCCTCTAAACTCTTGCCAGTCATTGGCGCCAGCTATCTGTGTCACATATCAAAAATAAGTTCTTGCATCCAGTGATCGGGGCTCTTATTGTAACACCCTCTTAACGCATTCTCCAGACTGCGAAGGGGAAACACCCTCTATACCATAAAAATAAAAAATTAACTTTCATGATCTACTACTATTTTATAATGCTATGTGGTGTGCTTTGTATTCACAGCTATATACATCATGACTCATGGTCATTGTGGTTATGAATCAGCTTGTGATTGCTTAATGAATAATTGTACACAACAGACTGGTAAAGCAAATAATTCGTTTAAGTACAACTATGGTATCAGTGAATATCATAGAAATAAAAAAAATTGGCCCTCCACCTTTTTGTCATTTCCATGACTGCAGGATCCTGCATTTGCACCGGGTTTATATTGCCGCTACATACTGGCATACACACTTACACACACACGCACACATAGGCACACGAACACACACGCATACACACATACTCTAACAAACGCGAACATATACTATTTTTATGTTAATTTAGGATATTAGAGCTGCACAAAATATTCATATATCTCAATTAAGAATTATTTTCTATATTGTTCTTTACAAAGTGTATTAAATTATATGCAGTGAACGTGGGATTTTCCTCTAAAAACGTAGACATACTAAACAAAAATATTAATTTCACCTGAAGAAAGTAGCGAGTGACAATATTGAAATATATACTTAGGGGTAACCTACATCGAGGTACTGCTGTAGGCCTACATGTACATAACAAATTACAAAACTAAGCAATTTGATGAGTTACTGTGATCTTACCACTAACCTTCAACACAATTATCTATGTTATGACAACATTAATCGTTTTTTGTTTTTTTTTACGAATTGCATGACTATGGGGATGGCTTATACACAGGAAGCACATAGCCTTATGTCACGGTGTGATTCATGTGAATCAGATTGTGGTAGTATAGCCACCACAACATGCACAAGTAAAGTGTAAATGTGAAGTAACCATTTGGTTACAAGTGGATCCATTCAGATAGTATGGGGGAGCACGATTTGCCAAACAATAATAATGTGTTTAGACTGGACAGGTCGTCGACCCACAGGCTCAAGGCCCTTAATATTGAGTTCAATACACTTCAAATAAGAGATGGGAGACAAGAAGACTAAAGAGGGGAAGCTTCCGGTCATTCGTAATGTTTCCACATCAAAGAGGCGCTAACATAATGTGGTCAGTGCCAGACATATGTGGCTAAGACTTGTCAAACTCAGGACCATAAATCAGAGCTAGACAGAGGCCACCTTGACTTCCTGGAAGAGGGAAGAAGTCAAGGACGGAAATGGAAGAAGTCACCGACGGAAGGGTGTGGGTGTTAACCTTAACCCAATGAAGAAGAGTTTAGGAACAAGTTCAGGAACCAGTTAACAGATTCTTAATACAAATCTTTATCCACCAACCCCCAATGAAATGTCAGGACAGAAAACGAGAATGGTCTGATTGGCCCTAAATTGAGTTGTGTAGTAAGAGGGGCTCCCCATAAACATGTGTACAAATATCAGTTTCCCATAGACTCATGTATTAATGAGCATTATAAAACCAAGGTGCAAGAGCAAAATTCATCAGACCGGAGACAAACAAGATTTGTGTAAAAATAATCAAGAGAGGAAACACTCTGTGTGCAGGGGTGCAACTGAGAGTTGTGAAGCGGTCTCCCCATTCAACTAATTGCAGCAAAACTTCAGAGTTTAAACTGTTTCTACAAGTGGAGGATTCTGTGTATACTGTCTTTGGAAACACCAACACAGTTGGTGTTTGATTTGGGACTAAAGTTCAACTTTCCGAGGGAAAGACGCTGGAGCTAGGCCAATGGGGTCGGAACTACCAGCAAGGACTTTACAAGTAGCAAGAAACTACCAAGAAAGAGATTCAACTAACTCCGATAATATACGAAATGTGAATTGTACATTGAACTTATTGTAGCTAAATGATGACTAACCATTGTATTGGGGTCAGAGTAGATTGTAATGTGTTGTATTAATAAATATTGTACTATTGCATTATAATTATACGGGTGTTATCTAGTCTCTGTCTATCCATTGTCTTGTTGAAGAGGTCTGATTCCTCACAGGGTAGCGATTCGACCCCGCCCTGTGACACCTTACTGTTCACTCACCCTTTATTATTCTGTCTTATTTGATTTCATTCACATAATAAAATAAACAATCTCACTTCATAACATAGAATTACAAATACATGAAATACATAAACGTAATATTTCCATTGATGCGATAAACACAATAAAATACCATTTGTATATAAACAAAATATATATGTGCTATAATCTACCTGAATATGCAACTTATACATTTTATTCCTCTAACCAAAATAAAAATCATAATAATACTAATAAATAGTACTAACTAACAGTAATAGTACTTAGTAATACTAAGAAATCATTATACACAGTCACACATCGCAGTCACACACATACACACACTCACAAACAAACACACTCACTCACACCACACACGCACACACACACACACACACATACACACAGATATACACACACGATAAGCATATATAAACACTCACAAATTCACATCCCCAAAATCGACAGAGACACACAGACACACTCACACATACACATATACGCACACATACGCGGGCACATACACACGCACACACCTACACACAAACACACACTCACACGCACACGCACACGCACACACACACATACACACACACGCATATCTATACGCCACCGATCTGACTTCTTCGCTATGTATTAATAACGATTGACCCGTTTGTAACGAGCACAACGAGGGCGACAACGACCCCGACTATGGCCGCCACGCACACCGAAACGAGCGCGATAAGGCAGGAAAAATAATTCCGCATAGCTTCCCGATCTTTGCTTCCGGCACCGACATCGTCGAACTTCTTCGCGGACGGCTTCGCGCCCTGATCGAGTCGCCCCGTCTCGTGGTCGACTGTGGACCCGTTCACGACGTTTTTGTTCGATGGTGACGGGCACGACGACCTGCCGAAGATCCAGAAGATGCCCGAGAAGAGGGCGATGATCTCGCCGAACGAGATGAAAGACATACCTAGGTACAGCCCCGAGATGCCTCCTACAGCAGCAAACAAACTCTCCACCTGCACCGTGGTAAACAAATACACAACATTTCCACGGATGAAATGACAAGTTACAATATACGACTTATACTAACGGTACCAACATTGATTATCATTAATAGTGATTTTATACAGCGCATGATTAAACCAAGGATGTATGAAGCGTACGTAGCAATCCTTGGTTAAATATATCACTATGTGCTGTAGGGTTAAAAATACAAGATACGACATGCACTGGATTTTAAACAAATATATAGTGGTATAGTGGCCTAATTCTTGTACATGGGGACGATGAAGAGCAGGTAAGCACAATCCTGCTATTTTACCTTGAATGGGAAGAGTAAACTGAAGTGTATTGGTTACATAGTTACCAAGAATGTCGACGCCAATAGCTTCCATAGTGATTCCTGAATTTTCAAAAAAAAATATTAATCTATTTATTCTATTTTTTTTTTACCTTTCAATTTACGAGGCCTACAGTATATGGGATTACTTTCTCTTATAAGGAGATACATAATTACATGTTTTATTTGACGGTGGATTATTTTCTTCATTCTGTGTGTACAATGCGTGCATTTTTTAACCAATAAGTGGACATATACTGTATCGCATTGAGCAGCATTTTATTTGGTAGATGAGGAGTTAGAATGTCAGACCGTGTATACGGCCAGCTGCTGATTGTGCTCGTAGTTGAGATGTTCGAAATACACGACCAGGTTGACCAGATTCTTCCTGGAGAGTAAAGAGAGCAGAAGAGATGGAAAGTAGGTGGAGTGAGAAAGAGAGAGATACAGAGGATATGGGGAGATGTAGAGAGGGGGGAGGGGGGAGAGAGGGGGAGAGAGGGGGGAGAGGGTAGGAGGAAGGGGGAGAGGGTAGGAGGAAGGGGGAGAGGGAGAGCAGGAGAGAGTGAGAGAGAGAGAGAGAGAGAGAGAGAGAGAGAGAGGGGTAGAGAGAGAGAGAGGGGGCGGGGTTGAGGGCGGGATAGAGAGGGGCGGAAAGGAAGAGAGAGAGAGATGGAATTGAAGAGGAAGAAAGACACAGGAGAGAAGGGAGAGGGTGGAGAGAGGGGGGGTGTAAAATAAAAAGGGAGCGTCTTGATAACTACATGTTCACGTGTCAAGATGATCAGATTTTACTCATACTCTTTGTTTGACATTGAAATACAAATCACAATATATCATATTTCACATATTTAACGGGCATAATGATTATATAATGGATTTGAACAAAAGTATCCCCTCCACACCTTGAACGAAAAATGTTCTCTCTCCTCGGGAAATTAAGGAATTGTAATCTGTTTAAGATGTAATTGTGTTCATTTCCATTAAAGCGCAACAAAGGATTCACGCAATAACCAACCAGTCAAATCAAATAACTGTGAATAAGCAAGCTTATATTTTATTACGAATCATTTCCATGGACAGGAATCAATTCAATTCATTCAGGAATGACCATGATGACGATGGAAACGATGAATAAATGACAACGACAATCAAAGTTCAGTTATTTACCGTGTTCTCTCGACGTCGCTCAGGATTCTAGTCGTTTTGTTGTTTATTAGAGCAAGTTGTTCCGCTAAGTGCTCCTGTGCGACGACAAAAATAGAAAGATACACAATATCTCGATTATTTACTAGCAGAGATCTAAATAAAGTCATTGATTATTTGGTTGTGATATGTTTTATTCACACCATAACAAAATGTATGATATCAATGCTATCCACCCAGAGTCACTAACACGTATTTGATTGCAGTAAGCATGGTTAGGGGAGATCTGGGGGGTGTTTCACCAAGCTGTTCGTAAGTTACGAACGACTTTACGAACGACTGGTGATCCCTTCTTGTGCTAAATCAGATTCTCAATGAACAAAGTGTGGTATCGCATCAATCACAAGAAGGGATCATCAGTCGTTCGTAAAGTCGTTCGTAACTTACGAACAACTTGGTGAAACACCCTCCTGGCGTTTTTCGAAAGTTTTTAGGAGTAGACGGTAGCAACACAAACGCTAACAATAAAACGATAAAGGCGGCTTCACTCCACCCCACCCCATCGGCTCTCGTCCCACCCATCATTTTCTTGTCCTTGTCCATCCTCAACCTACTCCTTCTTCTTCTTCTCCTTCTTCCTCCTCTTCTCCTTCTCCTTCTGCTCCTCCTCCTCCTCTTCCTCCTCTTCCTCCTCCTCCTCCTCCTTCTTCTTCTTCTTCTTCTTCTTCTTGTTCTTCTTCTTGTTCTTCCTCTTCTTCTCCTCCTTCTTCTGCTTCTTCTTTCTCTTCTTCTTCTCCTCCTTCTCGGCGTTCTACCTTTATCACAGGTTGTTCCGTACTCATACCTCATATCGCTCGGAAGGCCATAGTGCTGTTGATATGGAACGTATATATGACACCACGCTGAAAAGAACGAAAATAGTTTGACAAATTCATTTTTACAATCACACACTAACACACACACACACACACACACACACACACTCACACAAACACACACACCACTTACACGTACACATCATGACGAGCGTATATGACACGCTAAACAAAACGAGTGGTTATCTTTCATGATATTCATCATCATATTCGTGTCCTCTTCCTCTCTTTCTGGTTTATTTTTGTCCATCATTCTGTTTTTACATGTGTGTGTTTGTGTGTGTGTGTGTGTGTGTGTGTGTGCATGTGAATGTGAATGTGTGTGTGAAGCAGTGATAATCATGTCTATTTTGACATGTTTAAGGTGCGTTAAAGGATGCTGATTATTATATAGTCATATTTAGAGATCATTAGAAGTCGTATGTAAGATATAATATGACGTAAGTAACTGCTCTATTGTATCATATTCTGATATATCATCTTCTGATATCATACTTTATCATAGTATATAACTATAAATAAATGAAATTAATTACTTGCAAGCGATTGGACATTCACATCCCAGCGTGCCTCGATCAAACAAATATTCAGTGAGCTGACGGCAACGATCTAGAAAAAAAAACATAATAGAAGCACGATTACACACTTGTAGCACATTTTATTAACACACAACTGCTTGCAAAGGAAACATCAATAGTTTGTTTAGAATATTACTAACATGATATATTTTAGCATGTTGCATGACACATGCGCTTCGAAGCACATTGGATGAACATTTCTTCACTCGTTGCTAAAAATGTCTAACAAAACCGGCGCCATGAAGTCACGATCCGTTACTTATGATGGAACATTAAGGATATTCCACCCTGATATTGAGTTGGTTTCAATAAAACCAGCAATATGAAAGAGACGTATTAGGTTTGACGACAATCCGTCAGCGGACAAGAAAGTTAGGATCGCTTGAAATTTTAATTTTGTGACATTAGTGCGAGATGCTCTCCCATATCTTATGTACAATACAATTATATAAATTGCTCTTTTTATGTTTTTGACAACGGAATTATTTCTTTTCATGTAGGTATGTGTGTTAATTTTTTTTTCTGATTATGTATATATAAAATGCACAGGTACAAGGATACAATAATAACCCTCCTTAGGTTAGAAGAAGAAGCTAGTACGACCGAGTAGGAGAACTAAAGAAAAACGCTGGGACACACGCACACATACACACTCATACAAGCCCACACATACATACATACACGTACATACGCACATACACATTTCATGTCATTGCATAAACATATACAATGAATAAAATTGATTAAAGATTGCTATAACAACACATACACTCTCACAGTGGGCCAAATAGAAGATGTGGATCTACCTTCCGTATCGTTGAGAGAATTACACTGCCTGAGGTTGCTGAATCGGATGTCCGTGATGCAACCACAGATATTGTATAGTTCATCCTGTTGACATTGCTTCTGGCATTCATTGACGGTGTAGCTGAACTGTGACTCGGAGGAGAAGTTGGTCTGTTCTCCGTTACGGGTGCAGTGGTCGCCGTACTGGCCGCCAAGGCGTGTTATGTTCAGCTGCAAATGCGAGCAACATAATATACCTTGTGCATCAAATGGTCTCTGTCTTTGCAATTTTCGTAATGTATCCACAACTTCCCCGTGGGTGCATATAAACGTGTTATTACCTTCAACTGTATCTAGTGATTCAGCTCCACATTGTAGAATACACACTGAATGTATCAATTGTTCACAGTCGGGCAAACCTCATACAAGCCTTGGGGTTACCATAAGTAAGGTATTGTTTGAACGGTGTGCATAAAATATGCATACATAATGAAAATGGTCTATTTATCATGTTTATTGAGTTTCAGACTGTTGATATGGGCTCTACTGCGGGATCGATCCCAACGATGCATTCTGACCCCACTGTCTATACATGTTTCTGCTTCATTTTTGTCGAATACATGTACCTCATTTTCTCCAATATGGGCGGGGACGGGAAAGGTATGCGGGAAGGGGGGGGGGGGGGATACAGAAAAGTGAGGTCCCAATTTTCATACCTCACCCGGCAGTCTGTATTAGTACTAGTGCTAGCATTTCCTAGCAATTCCTATTTACAGAGGGAACACATGGGGAAATAAGCTTCTTTCTTTGGTCAATGCGTTTGTGTGTATGTTAGTAATTGTATGTAGGCGTGTGTGTATGTGAGAAATTAAAAGAGAAATGGAAAGAAATGTAGACAGAAAAACATACAAAGAGAGCAGAGGAAAGAGAACTTCAAAGACTTGCCTAAATGGTCACATGTAAAACATGTAATTAATAGTCATGTAAGATAAAGGGGTGAGAGGAAAAAATGGGAAAGAAAATATCAAAGAGAATGACTGAGTAAGGGATGAAGCAGAAGAAGGTGGCAAAATAAACATTGCAAAAGGAATAAAAAAAAAGTGACCCTACCCACTCCAGGAATCGAACCGGGGGCCTCGAGTTCTCAGAGATCTTAAAACAGCACCTTACCCATTGACCCACAAATCTTCCCACTCACTTAACACGTAATGCCCAGCAGGGGCTAGAATAATTTAGAAATCGATATTCAAGCTGAAATTTCACTGTGATCCTGACATCTGATTAAAAAATAAAGAGGACGTTCCAGAAGGCTAGTAGACTCAGGTACAACATACTCAAATTTTAGAGTAAAAGATCCAAACGTAGGCAAGATACGGCTCCTAAAAGATCGTCATGTCATTTAATTATTTGAAATAAATGACCCTCCCATTGACATTACGCGTACAAATGTCCGATTTTCACAATAATGCCTAAAATCAAATTTACACCTTGAAGACATGATCGAAACGAAAAATGAAGGCAATCCTTCAAAAGAACAATGTCGTAGGCACAACATACTGAAATTTCGAAGAAAATTGATGAAGGCGTCATACATGAAAATTCATTTCTTCGATTCATATGGCAATATGGTGACGTCACGATATATTTAACAGTAAAATGACACATGAAATCACATCTACATTTTAAACTCTTTCCAAACATTAAAGAAATATTGGGGGTCACCAGCCTTTCTGAGGAGCTATGGCCAATTGTAGGTAGTCATGGTTTTTTTAATATATTTGCACACAAAAACGTATTGACGCACGCGCAGACTTTCAACTTTGACACACCCGCACGACCTTGTTATTGCATGGAAATGGCTCAAAAGAACAGGATGTGATGTATGCAGTGTGAAAAACAAGAATACAGTAAAAAAAAAAAAAAAAAAAAAAAAAAAAAAGAATTTTGACGTCGTGTTCGCGTTACGCACTGAAAACGCGCGAAGGCGCGTGTGGAAATTTTTGAAATGCTTGAAATGGCCTGAAACATATGCAAATCAATTTCTAGTTGATTTGGAGCATTTTAAAATGTTGCGCGCGCGTTATTGCACTAACGTACGGTACACGCGCGTTTTCATTCATTGAAATTAATTGCCACATCATTAATTTCATGCATGTTAAATTTCATTCCACATACATGATTGGTTCTAGAGATATATCCAATAATAGATTTTCATAAAATTGCTCGTGCATGACGTCACGATTACGTAATGACCTTGAAATGTAGGAATTGATAGGTTCACATACATGCCTATACATGATGAACATTTGATATAACATGGTACATGCATTGCTGAGATATAGATGACACAAAAAAGTGGGGGGTACTAAATAAAAAGAAGAAAGAAAATTCTAACGAAATTAGGTGATCTGTCGGTTAGGAAAGACCACCGGTGGATCATATTTCCGATAGGACTGTAGCCAAAGCGATAATACAAAGAAAACTATGAATTACCGCTAATTTTTAAATCGAACGGCAGTGAGTTAACGAATACGACCAAGAAGGATTGCGATGCTAGCTTGGGTGAATTAATGCGCGGGTATGCATAGCGCATGCATGCGTTAACCGCTACGGTAAATGCGTATTGTACGTGTTTGACGAATAATAATCCCGACGTATTGAATTAGGCTATCTGCATCACAATTTGAAAATGGAATGCTCGGGTACGGATTCATTTTGCCAATAACAAAAGTTCCACTGGATAGATCATCTTTTAATTTTTTTGTGATGAAACCTTAATACCGTTTAGTTAACATAACTCCTTTACACGATGATCTAACCGGTGGCATTTTTAATATGATTTTTAAAAATCATTTCATTGGATAACGGTCGCGGTTTGCCATTCACTTTGCACGCGTAGGCGAAAGTAGGTGAACAGAGGGTGGCTCGATGAATGCGACATATTCTCCGTTTCCGGGGAACTTGTTCATTCTCCGAAAACGGAGACCGGCTCTACCGTTGGCATCAATATGTGTAGTAAGTCAATAAGCTCTCGTTGGCGCTGTAACAGTAATCGGTTCTCCGCATCAATTGAACTCCGCGTCAAAAATCTCTCATTACCGTTGGCATCAATTTCAATTCAATTAAATTCTTTATTCATTTAACAATTAAACAAGAATAAACAACTTTCATGAACAATGAATATAAGGCATCACTAGAAAGCCGATGGCTTGTGAGGTGTAGTAAGTCAATCGGGTTTTTGTCGCCTAGTAATATGAGGATTAATTAGTGCCTGCAGGCACATGCATGCCTCCCATCATGTTGGACCTTCCTTACCTGTCGGAGACTGACCGTGGTCTTCTGTCCGGTGGAGGCGGTCAAGCCGTCGTCCTCTGGGAAGGGCTTTTGGGTGGATGGATGGATGGAGACTCGAACCCCGGACTCGTGGGACAGCAGCCCCAAGTACTCCGGCTGCTCCACAAAGAGCGTGAGGTGTAGCCCTGCAACCAAAAAGGCAGACGGGTACTTATCCAGGTATCTATAGCTATAGGCCAAGTGGTTATCAACTGCGTGTGACTGAAAACTTAAAGGTTGCAGGTTCAAAGCCTGTCACATGTCATTATTTTAATTGTACCCTCTAAAAAGCAGATCAAGATGATGTCGATTTTCAGTGGCTGTGAACCTCGTGTGACTGAATGCTTAAAGGTTGCAGGTTCAAAGCCCGCCATGTGCCATCAGGCCTATTTTGTATCCTGCAAAAAAAGAAAAGAATGGTGGTGGTAAACGGTGGATAAGCACCAGTAAGATTGTGCAGACCTTGGTCACCATTAGTCGGTTAAAAAATATGCGGTTACAGGTCAAAGTCCAAAGGTGAAGATAGGCCTTCAGATTCATCTGGGGTTTAAGGTCAAAGGTCCATAAACATGCGGCATATATGATTACTATATACCGGTAAATATGTTTTATGCATAATGTTGTTTCATTATTCGAGAGTCCGCTGTCTTTTGACAGGCACCCGGGTTTTCATATCGTGGTCCTTATGGACACGTTGTCCATGGACTCTTTGATGACCTCGTCTGACACAACAAATACACAAATAAAGTCTGCACTTCGAGCAAGGCATCTGACGCGTGGAGCAGCTGATAACGTACCGTATTGGGACCCCGTCTTTCCCGTTGATCTGGTTTTATTCTTGAGCTCGTTCATTGTTCTGCCATTAAAGGTGAAACAGTTCCCGTAATGGCCGTGTTGAAACGTCTCAAAGTCACTGCGGGAAAACGAGGAATTATAGACGATTCTTAGAAATGATTACTACCTCGGAAAAAATACATATTTGTGTAAATGCACAACGTTACTCTTTTTGTTGTTTACGTTAGGTAGAATGTTTCAGGAGGCAAAGGGGTCTACAGGTCTGTCCGAGATAAAAACAAAAACATTTAACAATCATCTTTATTCAATTCCATTCAAAATGATATATGATAAAGCAATAATCATTGATATATCTCTATATCTTTCCACCAATGTAGTTCCATACCCAACTATCGATCCCCCATATATCTCTATATCCAAATATCTACCCTACCAGTTTTCTCTATATCTCCCAATCCGTCGATATATCTCTACCCGGTACCCAGATAAGTATAGAGCTCATGGTCTAACTCCCAATCCATCGATCTATCTCTACCCAGTACCTAGCTGGCCTATCTACCACTCCATCGATCTATCTCTACCTATAGCTGGTCTACCTCTCAATCCATCGATCTATAGCTCTACCCAGTACCTAGCTGGTCTGTCACCTAATCGAGCGATCTATCGCGACCGAGTAACCATAGCTGATCTATGTCTACCCAGTACCTGGATGAGCAGAGCTGCCGGTCGAAGACGCACTGTAAGATAAAATCTTCGCGCTGGTGGCCGTAGGCCCTCAGCTCATCTTTGGTGGGGTTGAGCGCGGTCCGGATGTCTGAGAAGTCCGGAAAGCGAGACCTGGGTACGAGCACCTCCCATATGTTGGTAGAATCGACTGCGCGGGTTAAATCGGTAGGATGTTAGTACACACTTGTGTCTTGGGGAGGGGGGGGGGGGGGGAAGAGGGGCAAAGGAGGGGCAAATGAAGGGCAATTGCGAGGTGATATTTAGGAGAGAGGCGGGACGCATAACAATTCGTTGATCATGTTGGTACCCGACACTAACATGACTATTAAATGAGTATTGACTTCTATGACTATTCCCCTATTCCCCTAATAGCCACTTTCGTTACGCATGCACATTTCAGGCACGTCGTTCAAATAATACAATGCCGTCACCACCTTTTTTCAAGGGGGGGTGCGTTTGGGGGAAAAAGACACAATCACAATATTACCAATTCTGATGTCAGGAGCGCTCGCCCATCTAAAAGACCTGAAACTCCCCCCCCCCCCCCCATCCCCTCGGCGACGTCCCCCCCCCCCCCCCAAAAAAAAAAAAAAAAAACAAACAAACAAACAAACAAACAAACAAACAAACAAACAAACAAACCAAAAAAAACGTCCCCTTCTAAAAAAAAAATAAAAAAATTGTGGTCTGGAGGGTGGTGCGTTCTCACCCTCCGCACCCTCCCTGGTGACGGCCATGTAATACGTTACCAATGGAAATGAAAGTTTGTCCGAAGTTAGTCCAATTAGCACGAAAAAAAATGACAGATTCAACATGTTCAGAGTGCGATTCCACCCATTGAAATTAAATAACAAAAAAGCTGGTGAATGTGATATCGCGTTACTTCTTTCTTTGGAACATTTGTGAATACATTACGAAAACGGCTATAATATTAGCAAGAAGCAACACTCAGTCGTGGTCTTACCTGATATGTCGTCCCACGAGTTATCGTAGAAGTTGAAATCGAAGCTGCTGTCGACCCATTCGCTGTCAAAGAAGTGTTCTCCTTGAACGCTGGACGACAGAACGCTGGACGACACAGCGCGCTCCACCCTCTTGTCGTCGTCGTCCCCATCGTTATCCAGGTCATCGACTGAGCGTCGTTTGCGGCCGTTTGTAGGCGATGATGGCAAAGGTGCTGGTTATAATTTTGATAGAGATGATTGTAGAATTAGCTGAAACACATGAATGACCTCATGTGTTATGGATGCTGTTATGAGTCAGAAGATTCTGATCGTTCAATAGATATAATTAATGGTTAAAGAGGTAAGATATTCCATTGATGTATGGTATGTTTTAGAATATAAGATCAATGTACTGTAGAATTTCAATATATATATAAACATATATATATGCAAAATGCATATAATATCTCGAAAGAATTATTAAGATATATACACGCGTATATATATATATATATATGGAGAGAGAGAGAGAGAGAGAGAGAGAGAGAGAGAGAGATGGAGAGAGAGATATATTACTATATAGTACTGTATATGTACGTAATTTAGGTAGATCGATCAGTAGATAAAACAAATAATAACAAAAAATAATATCAAGATGCACTCACACTCTACCACTACAGAATTCTTCAAATTGAAAGCACCAAACTTACTGTCACTAGTAGGCGTGTCTAAACTGCTGTCATCACGGAGTCTCTCGTAGAAAGAGCTGTCGAACCACCATGAATAGTCATCGTCAGCACCTGTAACCATGGTGAGGCAATGTCACCAAGAAATAAACATTATAATCATATCCAGCAGCTTATGCGGTTTTCTTTCCTCCCTCCTCCCCATCTTTTTCTTTTCCCTCCTCTATCTCTATCCTCGAACCCTCCCTCCTCCACCTCTCCCCTTTCCTCTCTCACATCCCCACCCATCCTTACCCAAAACCCTTCACCCCCGTCTCATCCATTTCAGTTCTCCCCTATTCTCCCTCCTCTATCTCCATCCACACATCATCCTTCCTCCAACCCGCCAATTTCCTCTCTCATGTTCTCTTCCCATCAGCCCATCTAAACTCTACAACCTCCATCCTCGTCTCACCAATCGTCCTTCCTCACTCTCCCTCTTCCATCTCCATCCACGTACCCTCCCTCCACCTCTCCCCCATTCCTTCTCTCATCCCCCTGCCGTCACCCCCCCCCCCCCCCACCCCATCCACCCCGTCTCACTGGCATCAACGTGTCCATCGGCGTTGATCAGGTCTTCGAATCTTGTGTCGACCAACATCGACCTCCTCATCATGTTGACGTTACAGATGGTGATAGCGGGGAATTCCAACTTGGACTGGGTGACGATGTCAACCTTGGTGGAGTACGGATATGAAAAGTAGTCCCTCACCAACTTTTGACCTATGGCAATAATGGAGAAAGACATATTTCGATACAATGCATCTAGCAAGTAGCCTAGGTACTAGGCTGTGAGGTGCATGGACACAACCCAGTCTGTCAACAACTATGTCTAGTAACGCAGACTATGCCCCAATCCCATCCTCGCCCTTCCTAAGAAGCCAGAAGAAACATAAAGAGTACCGAAGTGTGACGTCATTTGAGTATTATTGTCAAGACAACTGGTTCTAAACTATGCACGTAGAGCATCAAGCAGCGGTGATCAAAGTGGGGACTCTTCCGACTCTCATAAGCCAGTTCGTAGTTACATCCGGGAGTTACATCATAGTCGGACACTCCACTGAATCAAGAACGACTAGAATGCAGACTGGAATTTGATCATGACGCTGTGTTAAGTGTGTTATTTTACAGCGTGCCCACAACAACAATAGAAGCAGGTGCACATGGATGGCGGAATGTTCTTTCACTACCTTTTCAGAGCTGAATCGCTGTTGTCATACACGTGGTCCACTATCTATGGAATTTCCATTTTCCTCTGTGAGTGGTAAGATTGCAACTACATTGCAACTACGAACTCGCTTATTGGGGAATGCCCGACACTACCCCGCTAAACAATATCGCACCGGAAAACCTCTCGCTGAAGTGATCTTGTTTAGAGCCATTTTGTCAAGACAATATGCCTATGACACCACTTCGGTACTCTATAAGGTACCGAAATAATGTCGTCATATCCTAGTGTCGGGCACTTTCGATAAGGGTCCCCTCCATGATCAGCACTGCTTGCTCTACCCACGTAGTTTTGAACCAGTTGTCCTAACAATATGCTAATGCAAAGGTTAAATTTCCAGTCAATTTAATTGGACATATTTTTGCAAAAGTCCCATGAAGTCACAACGTAGAAACATACATACGTATTGCTTTCTGCACATTATATACTCAACTTTGATCAGATTATGATATAAATGCGTTGGAAATAAATGTCCATTTGTCCATCGTATCACATCTAATAATTTCGTTATTTATATTGATTTGGGAACATCCTATATATACCGTATACACGAAAGTGTCATGCATTATAAAACCTGATAATAGTTACCTTGGTAACTGGCCACTCCCAAGCAGCCGAGGAAGAGGACCAACCAGTACAGCTTCCCCATGACACTGGTTGCCATGGTGATGCGCGGCAGGCCATGGGTGGTGGTAGTATTCGTGAAATCCGAGAAGAGGCCGGTGATGGCAGCAGACGATTTCGAGGGAGACGATGATGATGGCGATGATGATGGGGTTGCGTCTGTCTGAGGCATCTTGCTTCCATAACTCCTGTGTTAGGGGTGAGGGGGTGTTATGCGTTAAAGATTATATCGAAAATATGAGTTTCTTTTCGTGGTTACAAAACGGAGAAGTGAAAGGGAGGTACTTGGACAAAGAAACAATCGACAAATGACAAAGTGACAGTTGACAAACTTCGATGTTTTTTTTATTATTGTCTCAAAAATCAATTGAAAAAAATAATTAAACTTGATACACTGTACATTGATATTTTGGATTAAGCATAAATTGCAATCGTGATAAAAAAAGTACATTTTCATATATTGTTTACAAAACATTATTATGCAATCAAAAGTTTTGTCCATTTATTAATTCTCCCCTCCCCTCCCTGTTGAACATACTCCCAACACCTTCATCCACACACATGTGTTGTATCAAACGATGCTACAAGCAACTAACTTGTACACGTACACGATACCAGTGACGGATTAGACATTTCTCTTTAAAAGCTACATAAGGAATCCACACCACAAAGAGCCACAGAATTCATGTTCACTAACCCCACGGTTGAACAGCAATCTCAAACACTTACAGCCATCACGAAGGCACGTCCACCTCGCACTAAGAGTCAGCAACATCTCCGGGCAACATCTCCTCACACCTCAAAATCCCTTTCACCCTGACCAAAACTTCATGCTGTCCAAACATGCCAAACATATGGTCATGAGCCTAGTCTGCCCCCGCAGACCCTATTTTTTTTTACAAACTCCTTTTATGAGGTTGTTTCTGTAACATCGTCAAGAAAATTATATTTCATTATGGTTTTACTAATTTTATAATTCGATGGTTACATGCTTATGTATGTATGTATGCGCGTTTAGATAATTCATTTTAATAAGCATGCAATGAAATATTCTGCAAATGTGTGTATTACATTATTACTTGTTTATTTTCTTCTTCACATTTGGTAAGACGATAATTTATCACTAGGGCTTCTTTTCCCTTTAAGGAACCTTAACAAATTCCGAACTCGACGGCAGTGACAGTTGCCTTATGAAAATTCATTGAGGTCAGAATTTATGCCATGTTATGCCTTTTGTAGAATATGCTGTATGATGCAAGGGGGAAAAAACCGTGAAGCTCCATGAATCACATGACGTAAGATGCTCTTAGAATTCATGTAGTATAGTGTACGTGCTCCCCCGGTTCCAATACGTTGCAGACGCACACCCAGTTGTCAAACAGAGACGTGACTATATTTCATGAACGCATTCTTCGAAAACATAACTGGATCCAGGGCCCTGTTGCATAAAACTTACCATCGATGGCAACTTTGCTACCAATAGCAATTTCTATGGAAACCTTGAGTATTATTGGCTGTCAAACATTGTTACCCTGGTAATTACCATTAGTGGTAGAGTTACCATATGTATCCCTAGTCGTTTTTGCCAACGGAAAAATATATTTTTTACATATTTTCCGGATATTTTCTGGGTATTTTTTTTGACTGGATATTTTTAGAGTATTTTTCTGAAAAATACTCCAAAAATAGCATATTTTTAGAATATTTCTTGAAAAATACTCTAAAAATATATTTTTAAAAACGTATTTTGGGGGTATTTTTTACAATAACAAATATAAGGAATATTTTTTCTGTATTTTTTAATCTTCATTATCAGCATTCTTGTGAATTTGAAAATTTTTATAAAAAATATTCTAAAAATAGTGTATTTTGGGGGTATTTTTGTCAGTTTCAACTACAAGGAGTATTTTTCGGGTATTTTTAAATCTCATTATTAACACCCGAGATAGCAAATTGACATTGGACCAACCATTTGCATAATATGAATGTAATATTATTAAAAAGACAAATAATCCTAATCTCATATATGTAATAATCCCAATTCAGTCTAATCCTAACTATCACTTCAAACAATCACTGTATGACCCAAGTGGTATATCAATACAGGACATTTACTACATGTACTTGAAAACATTTTGTTAACTGACATGCTCATGAATATTCATTAAGCCTTTCTTCATGTGTGTCATAATTTTGTACTTTTAAACATATAACCTCCAAATAACCAGATAAAAGAAGTATTGAAGTATATACCAATAAATCATTTGAAGTTTAAACATAAAATAGTGAATGCCACCTACTTAAGTGAAGACAATAATGATAACAACAACAAAAAAATGTTCTTCTTATGTAAGTTATACTAACCAATATAATTATATAATTATAAACGTACTACTCTATATATATGAATGTGTGTAAGTGAAAGAGTACGAAATAGAATAGGAATACGATGGGATTAGATTAAGTACTAATGTGAGTTAGGTCTAATTAAGCCAGCCACATGATTTGGAATATCCTAAAATAAATTAAAGGAATAAAATCTATCAATATTTTTGTGTAGATCAATATTTTTAACGACGTTGATTCATCTGGGATTCTTGTGTATTTGAACATTTTAAAAATATATTTTTAGAGTATTTTTGGTCACATAAATTTGACAAAAGAAAAATACTCTAAAAATATATTTTTTTTACGTACAGTATTTGCGTTCCAAAAACGTACGAAAAAAAATATTTTTAGGGTATTTTTTAATTTATATTTTTAGGGTATTTTTTAAAACAAAAATACCCTAAAAATATATTTTTTGGGTGATTTTTTGGATATTTTTGCAATATTTTTTTTTGAGCAGGGTAATGGTAAGTTGTATGCAACAGGGCCCAGCACAGCGTCAGACCACACGCAGACAGGTCAGGGGTCAATCAGGAACTAATCCTAGGACGCAGCTGTATGGCAATTGCAAACATTTTAGATAATTGTGAGAGAACATTATTGATATGATATTGAAGATTGATGTGGTGGATGAAAGATGGTTCCCCCATGCATTATGTGAATGGCAACCACCCTCCCCCCCCCCTTTTTTTTTTTTAATCGCTGTGTATTTAGGTTCCCCAAACCCTGTACGTAGCTCCATCAAGGCTGGTGCTTTGTATGTTACATCATTTACGTGGTTCCAAGACGGCGAGCTGGAAATGTGCACAACTTTGAATTGTAGGCTCTGATGATTTGACAAATTACAAAACTTAAGCTAACTGACTTGTTTATCATGTTTTGATTTGCATTCTTCAAAGAAGATTACTATAAAACGCCCATTTTAGTTGCTCTATAAAGTTAAGAACTTGTGTAAGCATATCAATAGGCCTATAATGACAAGAGCCACTTGCAAACTGCACAACTTTGAAATAAAGACCCTGATAATGCAAATAGGATAACAAACTGAAACTAATTTGACACGCGATATCATGTTTTACTCATATTCTTCAATGGTGATTAAAATGATAGGCATTGCTTGATAAAAGTTAGAAGTTAGGGATACATAATAGGCCTACATAATGATGTATACGCCATAATCACTTGATGGAATTACAAAACTGAAACTAATTAGTCATGTTCATCATGCTTATGTTCTGATTGTTTAATGACGATCAGTACAGTACTGTCGAACTGTGACAAAAGGAAGCAACTAACAAAGAGACTTTTCTTGTAAATTAGAAAAATGTGTCTTTTCCTTGCATTGGCATCAGTGCAAACCACATCATATTGGATTGAATATCTCACAGCAAGATGAATATTTCTTGTCCAGATCTTGCCCGTAGGTAGGGAATGCTGGATACAATCTAAGAATACCAATAACCCAGAATTGAGTGATTTGTCACTTCTTTTTGTAGGGAAGAGTAGGCCTTACTCTAAACTGAAGAGACTGTGTATACATCAATTCATTATGCCTTCAAAAGGACAAGGGTAGCCTTTATTATTTGATGCGTAGCGCGTGATTATCAATCAACTTTACTGCTCAAAACATCAGTTCACTACCTTAAAGGGGAAGTTCAACCTGATATTAATTTGGTTATGATAAAAGAAGAATGGTGACAGAAACAAGGCAGTGAAGGTTTGACAAAAAAAATCGTCAACGGATAACAGAATTGTAATATTCAAAGTCTCGTTTTTGTGACACCACTTGTGAACTACTCTGCTATAAAGTGTGTACATTTTTCTTTAATTTCCTTTCTCAAAAGGATACACACTGTATTTCGTTTTACATGTGCTATTTACATAAACACAACAAAAAAGAAGGTCCCCCCTAAACAAAATAGCATAATTTTTTATCGAAGAGATTTTGAGCAAAGCGAGATTGTACCTTCACTTATCATGCTTATTGACTAAATTCCGTGTGAAAAATCACATTATTCCACTCAGTCATGAATGAGTGAGCACACATTAAAGGCAAAATTGTCACTTTTCAAAAGTCACAAGAGTCATTTTTGGGGGTGTGTAAAACAAGATTTTGGTGAATCTTGTTTCTGGTGCACGTTAAAATGCTTAAAATATTTGATCATCCATTCTTTGACCCTTTCACGCCTATTTTGACACTTTTCTCGTTTTTTCACAGTTGATTGAGCCCAATCACTGCTTGTTAACGCACACCCCAAGTAAATTAAAACGTGATATTAATTTTAACATTCAATGTGTGTGTTTTTTTTTCAATCTTTCTGGTATATTTACTCAAGCGTGACATGATGAAAAATTATCATTTGACAGAATGACACACATTCAGCAAGATAAGTAACATTCACTTTTAATTTTACCTGAAAATATGCCATAATCATCATGCAATTAAATATCCCCATTGTGCCTTTAATATTTTGTTCACTCAACCATGCAATATCCATCACAGCATCTAAAAGGGTTTAAGAGAGTTGTTAATGGATAGAATGATATACAAAAAAATCTAAAGTCAACAAGTTATTTAAAGATAAACATATGCATTTACGCCGCATTAGCATTACATTTTAGGAATTTTGCTTCATCTTTAAAGGATGGCCACTCAACCATGACAAGGCGTCTTCCTCTTCTGTTCACACAACACGTGATGATACATGTTGTAAACGGACTTGCATTAAATCCCCCTTAAACATTTTATCTGAGAGACAGCGGATGTAATTCGTACCATAGATGGACATTCATCTTCGAGGCCATGGTGGTACTGCGTAATCGTGATACACGGAAGGCCACATTGTTTAGATTGCTATGGTATGTATGCATAGCCTGGTTTCCAGGCTGCAGTAATCATTTTAAATTTCTTTCTATCGGCGGCTCCCACGTAAATTAGGCTGTATCAATGCATTGGTTGACCTCTTCCTCTCCTGATAATTCCCCTTCCTCCTACCTCGGGTAAGAAAGAACTATCAATCGCATATTAATCTAGTGAGATGGGTGGAAGTCTGAAAATCCACCATAGATAACAAATGTATCTACCTAAGATAAACATGTTACTTTAGATATTTTATCTTTGTTATTCCCAAAGAGCTTCGATAAGTGGAGGTGTGTTAACGGCTCTTCTTGTTTCGAAGTTATGTCTGGTGCCGCAATGTTGAAACAAGGGTGTTTAGAGAAAATGATATCCAGCCCTTTGAGCGAGGTTCGTTACCGCCACGTATTATCATGGTCCTATCATGGATGGACCAGGGATGTGTTATGGAAGGATATGAAACAACTTTCTTTCTTTCTTTGAACCCATGCGTGGCACCGCCGAAAGAAATGTCTTCTCAGCATGTGCTTTTCAGGTGTTTTAATGATAACGAACAGGACTGCGTAGCAAGGGTTTCTCAGATAGAACAAAAGAAATGTAGAGTCTTATTTCGCTTGTCCAGTTTTGTTGGATTGCATCAATACTTCTGTGTGGAAAAGAGATATCAGCGAACAAAAATAAACAGTTTTTTTTACTAAAATATCTCAGTTCCACGCAAATGCACGCAAACTCTGTTGATGAAAATAAACAGCTTAAGATATAATTTTGATAATGATTGAATCCCATATTTGCGGAAATCTGCGGCAAGTGAAGAAATTTGTTAATTGTGTAAGTAAGAATATTATCTTATATCTCCGTTTGTGCATCATTCAACAATTGTTTAGAAGAAAACCGAGTACATGATCTTTAGTGGTATTGCCCGTAACATTCTTGAAAATTAAATGTGATAAGAAACATAGCTTCCAGAAACAAAACAGTGAATTAAAGATATTGCTTTCCAAGTTGACAGCAGCTAAATGTCGGTGCCGCGCATGGGACATCAAAGCATTGTAGTGATTGTGGAATGCTTTCGACATTCATTAGCACGCTTTAGTATCCATACAGATGTTTGCATATATTATGCTCGAGTTGTTTTTCCTTCCGAACACATCCCTGGATGGACTGCGGATAGACTTCCTTTGATCCATGACGACCGCCGCCTCATAAAAATTCAAAACATTCAGGTGTTTCAAACAATAAGATGTATTTCTAATTAGACAGGCCTTCCTATGAATAACAGAAGAAAATCTAGTTTGACATGTTTGACAAATATGTCAACCGTTCAGCCTTCGCTGGGATTTCACAGCTGATCTTATTAGTTTACACACACTGGAAATTAGATTAGGGGTGAGCGAAGGGAAAGTTTGATAAAATTGTAGAAAGAATTTGGTCCGTAACTTTTTCGGACATCTCCAGACATTGAAACGAGGTTGCTTCCATGGAAGGTGAAACACTCAAAAAATGATTTACAACATATTTATAAGGAAATATGATTGCCCAATGTGCGACATGGTGGCATTTCTCTGACATGTTTTCGACATGTTTTTCTCGATTTATCACAAAAACGAAGCAACAATATAATCTGAAATTCACAAAATCGTATCATTACAAGATGTTCTACTACTTTACATGCACTTTAGTACATGATATAGTTCTGAAATCTTCTGCGCATACAGAATAGGCCTATATATTCCTCTAAATGCATCCAAAATTTGTCTTGCATATTTGGCGGCGGTCGTCACTGGATCAAAGAACCAAACGCGTCAAATATTCTATTGTGCTATCAATGGACGCGACTGGGGTAGGAATAAATTACACTAGTGCCGACTCCAGTTCTAACACCTTCCTGGTATTATTAATGACCGATAGCTGTTATCATAAACATAATCGCAATTGCGTCATGTTCACACGGATTCTACAAAAGGCCATGCCCATATTCTAAACACGTATACATTTCAACTTAGGGATTCCCACTGCGGTAGATATAAAAAAAAATCTCTATAATAATAATAAATGTATACGTGTTCAGTGCGCGGTCCACCACTTCTCTGTCGCAAGTCCGTGAAAGCTTAAAGGGATAGTTCACCCTGAAATTATTTTGGTTTCAATTAAAGGAGACACATGAAAGAAACATATTAGTGAAGGTTTGACGAAATCGTTCAAAGGAAAAGAAAGCTATTTGATTTTAAGCTTTTGATTTTGTGACGTCACGTGCGAGGTTCTCTCCCATATGTTGTGTACATTTTTATTGGAAAAGGGATATTTAACATTTCACATGTGCGTTTAATGTATCATTGTAACTTTAACCGGCAAGCGCAGCCACATCAACCTTGTCTTGAAAAGTCTTCATTGGTTGCCCCTGAGGGAACGCCTAGTCTTTAAAATACTTCCTTTAGTCTTTCATATTGACAACGGAGCTTCCCCCAGTTACAATAAATATTTGATTCACAACTACCAACCATCATGAGCCTTAAGATCCTTCACATCCGGTCTCTTGGAAGTTCCAGTTTCAAAGAAATCGTGGGGAGAACGGGCCTTTGCTCATGCAGGGCCAACCCTGTGGAATTCTCTTCTACAGAGTTTGAAAAATCTGACTTCAGTGACCTTCAAGTCACCTTCAAGGGCAACCTAAAGACATATCTGTATAATGGTGTTTTTTGACCTACAACCATATATTTTTTTAACTTGTAAAGTTCATACATGTACAGTGAAACCTGTCTATAGTGGTCACCCAAGGGAAACAAAAATTGTGGCCTTTATAGACAGGTGGCTGCTATAGACAGGCTCTTTAACACATGATCTATATCTGGGGGAATCATTTTAGTGGCCACTATAGACAGGTTGGCTGCTATAGACAGGTGGCCGCTCAGACAGGTTTGACTGTATTGTATTTTTTTTTCATTTTAATTTGCTCTGAAGTGCCTTGAAGCATCTGATTAAGATGGAAAGTGCGCTATATATAGGTGATATAAATTATGTGTGTTAGTATTATCATTATACACATGTTTGTACACACTTATCGCTATGAAAATGATGTATTAATTTATCAAAGAACAAAAAAGACAATTCATGAAAAAAAAATAGTAGACTGCATATGGGAGAGCACATCGCACGTAGCGTCACAAAATCACAACTTTAAAATCAATTAACTCCCTTTCCCTTTGACCGATTTTCGTCAAACTTTCACTGAAATGTTGCATGTGTCTCCTTTCATTGAAACCATAATAATTGCAAGGTGAACTATCCCTTTAACTTTGGCAACCGGCAATGGCAGACCGTTTTACCGTTGGGCCCATGTGAACGTAGCCCGTGAAGCTGTACAGCTCGCGCAATCTACAATCCATAATGATTTATGCCAGCATACACATTCTGCAGACAAGATATTATTCGGTAAAACACATTTTACAGATAAAATATTATTTGGAAACACACATTTTGCAGACAAAATTACATTTGGTAAAACAGTGCACGAACCACAACTAGGCCAACATCATAAAGGCCCAGTTTGTGAAAAAAGGGGGGGGGGGGGGAGGCCACCGAAGACAACACTATCATGACTATTATGCCGTGATCCTGCAGTCGTAAGGGCCCCCGACTGGAAATGTGACGTCAACTCATACAAATCCCATGACCGGGTCCTGCGATTCATACGTCTGATCAAATCGTGTCGTTTGCGGTGGCCTTAACAGTCAGGGTATAATACACATTCGTCATGAATAACGAAGTGATTTGCAGATAGCCCCTCGGGCTCATGGTTACACAGCTTCCTCTTCGAATTAAAAGTGAAGTAGGTATTATCTTCGATTCGTCTACATAATCATGATTATCTTATGAGAAATTTCACAAGAAAATATCCCCGATTACATCTTTCCTTTGATTCAATCGCTTAAGGTTATTGTAATGTTCAAAATCATTTTAGCAGTATAAAAGACCGCCGCATACGAATCGATCTGATTAGTCGCACGACTCTGCGACTGGCTGAATCACTGGACCTGGTCATTGGATTTGTGCAGAAAGATGACGTCACATTTCCAGTCGCAGGATTATGACTGCAGAATAGTGGCATCATCGTGTCATCTGCGGTGGCCTTAAGGTTTTCCCGGTACTAGCATACATCATCAGCCGTATAGATATGTTTACCAAAATATTTCAAATGAAAAGTTCGATATAAACTCTGGGAATCTCTGGGAATTTCTTAAGCAGTATTTCCATCTGTCTAGTCTGCACTATACTAAATCGAGGCCTGCAAAAGAAGTACTCCAACTTTAACGAAATCAAATATTTTGAGAGAAAACATTCCGTGCAACATCTAAAACCATCAGATTTCATTTCAATCGATGATGTCCAATATGCGTTTAGTCTATAGACTTATTACTCAGTATTCAATCTTCTCGTGCCTTTTCAGCAATTGAACTAGGTTAGGATATTGTTTCTTATCGTTCGTGGGTGATTGATCGCACATACTGATTATATTTTATCATGAAAGTGTGCCTTAGTTTCTCAATCGTTCACCGTTTTCGTCGTGTGTTATTGTTGAAATAGGATCGGGTGTTCGAAATTGGATTTAATAAGCACTTACTTACTCCAGATCGCGATTTATATAGGCATAATAGGGGTGCGATTAGGTTTCAAAAGATCATGCTTGGAATGGCTAATGGGTGGATGATATTATGTCAATATTTCGTTAGGTATCACGGATGTATGCGTTTCTCTGCTACAGTATATTAAAGTATTCTTGTTTTGATGGATCCTCATGATCAAATTCGTGACAAATAAACCGAAGCCCATGTTTGCATTTAGGAGAAAGTGATTGGGTAAGCGTGGGCACGAAGGCATGTTGTCATGCAAAATGGTGCAATCGCATTTGGTTTGGGATTGAATCATTTATTTGATGATGACGATAACCCGTCTCCGTTTACCTGTTGTACACTACAGTACACGTGCAACTATATGTTTCCATGGTTCCCAATGATTGTTCAGTAGCAACAGTGAAGCTTTTGGATCTGGATGTAGCTATCTTTCCGAAGCTTTTAGCTGAGGAAAGATAGCGTATACATTCAGATCGCCGAGGAAGTGATAGTTCGTCTCATTGCCTGAAACCAAAAGTTGATTATTTGCTTTATATTCCACATCTGATACCAAAAATCTATCAAATAAATGACAATTTAACGTACAAAATCGTTCGTGTCGGTGCGGCTACATATTCACGCGACGCTCCGAAACCCGGAAGCAAATTGACTTTGTGCACGTTGCTACATAGACTCTACAAATTACAACGAACACTATGACATATTGACGCTAATTCGTAAGATTTTGACGGAAAAGCAAGAAGTAATCGAAATTTTCTTACCTGTGCGGTATCGGTGAGAACATAGGTCCTCCGAGAATACTCTTCATAATTCTAATAAATTACAGGAAAGTAAAATTCTAGGTCAATTTTGGTACGAGTTGGTAGAGAATTGCACACTTGCTTTGGTGAAATACTGTGTGGGGGAAATGGAAGGCTTGCACTGCTTTGTACGTACGCCCGCGGCGCAGCTAGTGCGCTAAAACCAAAAATTTTAATTTCCGCGCACGTACCGCGGTGTCGTCTGCGCCGATAGTCCGAGCTACGCACTTTTATTTCGCGCGTACTCAAAATGTTGATCACGCGTTAGGACTGTGAGGAGTGAAGAGATCAGCGAAACCAAAAAGTACTATCACCTAGAGTGTAACGAACTTTCCTTTTTAAAAAAAGTACTATTACCTACAGTGTAACGAACTTTTCTTCTCAGGTGATCAGATGGGAAAAACTACGCTTCATCACGTGATCAACTCTTGACCAATCATATAGCAACATTCTTAGTATGTGGAATATAATCCTACATAATGCCAAATTGACTTTATTTTTTTTTAAATGATAGTTGAACTCCATTCTGAAAAGATTGTTCACAGTCTATCACATACCAGATAGTAGGGGATCATTGATGAGATGCTATTCGTGTTCCCCATTGGTCCCCGCCATATTCTCAGTTCTTTAAAATTTAAAATTTAGAATAAACGCTCGCGTTGTTTAGTCTTCATTATGCTGTGGTATCATTGCCAATCATTAGTGTTTAAATGGACCGCGTAATTGCTGAAATTGATGCCAGTGCGAGCGCTTAAATAGACAATTATTTGTTCGTTATTATGCAAATGTTATTCGCGTAGCTCAAACAATACGTTACTACTGGTCACCCCAAAACTTGCTGAGCTCCGTCCGAGTAGCAACAACTAATATATACATGTATTCAGAATGCCTTCCATCCATTGAAACTGAAATGCGAAATAGAGTTGGATGTAAGAACCCGTCGCTGGGTATTTAGGGGGAAGTTATGAAGACATCACGAAAATGGCTTATTAGCCATGTTAGCGTGCACGATGGCGTGCCATGCGCTTTCGCTGGTGTCATAGGTACTTATGCATGATGTGTGTAATGACGGAAGGCTTGGGGCCTTCCGACCCACCAAGCCTGTGCACACCACGCACAATTTAACTGCTCTAATAATGACGTGATCTGTGCGTCTAGCTGGTTTGATAATGCCGCATTGGAGCGTAAACAAGCAATTAATTCATTATGGCATGGATCCAGATAACATTACCTAAAGAGCCATTCTCATAAAGTATTCACATTTCCCACTCCCCCCCCCCCCCCCAACCCTACCATGCCTACTTTTGCCCGTATCTAGTAATTCGGTTTCATATGGGTGGAATGCCCCTAGTTGTTGCTATTCAGACAAATCTCGAACAAGCTTTGGGGTACGCATTTGTAACGTATTGTTTTGAAACAGGTTGCGTGGCATTTAATTTACCAATCATTATTCTTATGACAATCGTTTTATAACAGTGTACAATATCTAATGAGATTTTCACTTTTGGACAAATTTGGACCTTAAAAATGTGTGTGATTGGTGATGTGTGATGAGTGATTTCGAGGAGGTTTTAGGCAGCTCATTTGAAAACTCCTGGTTCTTGTAGCCCAGAGCCCGGAGACCGCAGCTCACTATGGTGCATGCGTTCAATAAGTGCAATGCCCGCATCGCGCGCTAACAGGGCAATGCGATTTTGAAAGTAGACTATGGGCGCTGTCAACATCATTGCTACGGCAGTCACGTCATAGATGAGAACTAGCTAGTTGGTCGCAGGAAACTTGGGTGAATGCAAGAATCCGCGACAGGTCACAGTCCTCGGCCGTTACTAAACATAAGAAGAGTAAATTGTATTCAGCCCATACGAAATGTGTAGCCCCAAATCCCACGGCCACGGCCCCTGTTTGTTTCGGTCCAGCGCGGTGCAGGGCTGCCGTACGTGACCCCCTGGGAACACGGAAATCTAACTTTTTGAGCTGTTGCACAAAGTTCAAAAAATGAAACCCACCCGTACATGTCTGTATCACATGTCTGTTTCATCCTTGGCATCACATACGGTGAGCATTGTTCAGAACATTGTATTTACTTTTAGGGAGGAATTGGATCATGGCATTATTCTGTTTGACTCTCGCACTGACAGTAGAGCTGACTCATCGTATATTTTGCGTCGCTTAATAATAATTACTGATTCGGCCCCCCTCTGGACAATCTGAAAAAGGGGAGGGGCGGCCGATCCCCGCCCGAGGTTCCAGATTACAGCATAACAGAGACTGTTTTTTCGTTATAGTGCACGTGAACCATTTTGTCTGTTAACGCCATCCCAAATCCGGTTTGCACATATGGCAGGAGGTATATATTACGTTACAAAAATAAATCATAAATACCAAGAAGTCACAACATCAGGGACAATAAATCAAATTCCCCGGCCAGACGGCCTTTAGTGGCTTTGAGTATGTTGATCCATAGGGTCATGGTGTGTTGGATTAAACCTCTTCATTCATGTCATTATCATACGTGTATGAAATGTGTAATAAGTCATTGGGCTAAATCCGTTTCATTCTTCAAACCTGTAATAACAATCGGAGATGACAACACGTATATACCGGAGAAGACAACTCACATATTTCTTGGCACATGAAATGAAATTGTTATCTCTGTGTTAAGAAACATATCGTGTTTGAGATCATTTTGTTAAGATTGCAGTGTTTATTTAATAATGTAGTGATGTTATTCATCTTTGTTATGTCAGATTACTCTAAATAAAAGCGAAAAGAAAATCAAACATTCCAATGTGTTAGAACCACGAACAGTCCCTATGTATCTCTAATCACTCATTTAAAAGTACATGTATTAACCCCCGAGAGTTAAGATCAAACGGTAAGTCTTTTTTGACAGTACGTTCCACCAATACAATGTGTTTTGGTTCGTGTTCTGTCCGAGTAGCATCGCCTCATCCGTGGAACGATCTACCTGCACGTATGGAACAAGCTAATTCGACAGAGAAGTACTTAAAAAAACGTACATTTTCATTAAATGACGGCCGATGTCTTAGAACTAAACCTATGTTGATTTCTTACTGTAACTGCCCACTTCCGTCTTGTAGATTTGTACATATTATTCAGCTCGAGGTATTCGAATACATCCAAAGATAGTCAATATTATAAATACATCTATCTTTATCCATATTTCCAGCGGACATGCAGAGACACTTGTGATACGCGCTTAATAAGATGTGTATTACTGTAATATTAATATTCACACACAGAACCGTACACAGCAGCTGACCCATTCGTTCTTAACTCCTTTCGCACCAGCTAGAATGCTGCTCTTTACCACTAATGTGCAAAACAGGTACAAACCATGTGACTGTGATACATTTCGAGTTAAATTTACTCAGTTTCGATTGGATCACACTGGTCCTCCGGGAACAGCGATACAGCATTGCACTCCAACATGTAACATGTTTAATTCATATGCGATACATTCTAGCCAAACACCGTTGTAACACAATCATGACTAGAAATCGGTTATCATTTCCTTCTGAATTACATATTTTCATAGCTCGTAGCACGTTGCCGATGATCGCATATTTCTGAAAGTTGACAATAGGCAAGTTCGTGGGTAACACAATAGGATTGTGAATAAGACCAGCATGCCCTTTCAACTTGTACACCTGAGAAGTCATTTTGTGTTGGACCATATAAAGTCACAATAACTCTGTAGGGTGTCGCTCTGAAGGTTCAAATGTGTGTGCTGGGGGGGGGGGGGGGGTATCATGCCCCTACCCCCCCCCCACCCCCTCTCCTCTTTTGTGATACATTTGAAATTTAGGAAATAGCGATGATCAGATGATAGGAGTTCTCTTATTCCTTGCTGCAGAAATAAGTGTCCTTTGCCTGAGACTATGGATCCCCTTCCACAACCACATCGGAATTCGAAATAACAATCGGATAAGCGAACCTTCGGAATATCCAACCTTCGGAATAAGGAGCATTCGGAATAATGAACCTTCAGCATAACGAACCTTGGAAATAACTGACATAACGAGCATGGTATGCGGATACTATCTAAGAAAGAAGGGTGCTGTACTTTCCCTGTTATATCAACCTCCCCATCTTGTTCAATGAACAAATACATAATTGGAAATTTATTTTTCTCCCTTGATTTTTCCTTCCCGATTCTCTTTGTAGGTCCTTTAAATCTCCAAAATCAGTTTCTTCCTCCTACTTCGCTTTTCCGTGGTCTCTTTTGTATAATCGACGATTTTTTTTTTTCGCGTTGAAGAACGTATTCACTTTATTTTCCAAGAAAAAGAGCAAGATGATGATTGTATGATAATGATGTATGCGGCCCGTTGTCTTCCTCTTGCTCTCTTTCCCTCTATTTTCCATGTCAGAGTCAGTTTTTCGAGCCCTTCTTTTCGTATAGAGTGTGTCCGAGGACCGTGTTTTGATGAGTTCTGATTTTTGTCAGCAGCTTCGTGTTTGTACTTGTTCTTATCAGAACAAAAAACATTCTACCTTTTTTAAAGGATATCTGAGTGTTAGAGATTCTTTTGTCCAAACGTAAGGCAATGTGGCAATACTTATCGAATGGAAATGTAACTTTTTGTTTTCTATATTATAATTCTTGTATATTGAATCAATGATGTTTTTCGTTGTAACTGTGTATATCTCGCCCTGCCTCTAGCAGTAATTAAGCTGTGACATGGGCTTGTATGTTTATATTCCTTTATTGTTTCTGAATGACTGTGAAAAAAAGTTATTTTGAAAAAAAGAATTATTTGATGTATAACTGGTCCCAACTTATGCTCATTATTATTCTTAACGTCCCAGGTGGCAATCTTTGAAAACCGAGATGGTCAGCTTGCTCGCCGGAGTGGAGATCAAGGCTCCCTGAAAGTCCATAATATATTTGTCATTACGGTAAGCGCTTGTGTCAAACCACATCCGTGTAAACTCACCTCTACAGGTCGAAACTATATGTATGAGACATTGAGGCGTGTTTACACTGGTAATACACACGTTTCCCATTGGGCAATAATGAGGGTCATCAGATGTAAGAGGTAAACTTACCGATGTACTGACGGATCATTGAGATCCCTCCCGCTTACATGGCTAATAGAGCTTTTTCCTGAATGATCATACTCCATTGTACATGTATTACTGTCTTGTACCGTTATACGGCGACACGGTATGTTGCACCCTATCCCTGTCGTGTATATGCTGTTAATGACTTTTGATACGTGATCCACCTCGCCGGGTGAGGCGCTATTATGTTGCGATCATTCAGACTAACACTGATGATGTCATTAGTAACAGCCTATTGGTTATGGTCTTGTCGCATTGGGAACCCACCGAATTCGCAGGCGACGTGTATACTTAGTGGTGCTTATGAATATGCACGACTTACGTCAAAATACACGAAGAGAGCATTACAGGGAATATAAGGCTTACGGGGAAGACAAAAAAACTTTCAAAAGGTGATCGTCAGCAATATTCTTGCCAATGGTCTTAAATTCATGTATTGCCCATTTTAGAAACTTGCTGAAAGTTATTTGCCCTCAAATGATCCTCATTTGGAGTAATTAGTGAATAAATCACAAATCCTCAAAAATTTCGGCCCAAACAGTTTGGGGATTTGGCTGCCTGTGTGCATTGGACCTACATAATTATGGAAAGTGCTCCTATCCACCCTCCCCTTCAAATAGCAAACATACCACCAAATGGGCACATTCGTACACATCGCTAGTTTTATGACATAACGGTATTCTGATTATGATTGTGTAATATGAAATTCTATTGAGCGATTAATGTTTCTCAATGTAATATCAGCATTTTCTACATGAATCACGTGTATATTGAGAGATGTGTATCCATCGAATGTATTGACGAATTGGCGGCACTTTCTCTCACCTCCATCAATCATTTGTCAGTGTATCATGTTTAACGCAATATCCCACGCATGTCTTGGTAAACAAAGGACCATGTTTGATCTTCTTACTGATCGCTGTCACATTTCATTCTACCTAACTGGTGCACAGAGTAAGCATGTGAATAAAACAAGGAGTCTATGAAACGAAAAAAAACCCACGCGTTATGAATTCAGCCGATTCCCTCTTTCCCTCTCCCATCCATTCTCTCACCATTATCCCTAATATACCACTCCAATTATCTCTACCTATACTCTCTCCCTACCACTCTAGCCCCTAACCCTACCACCATGGCCGCTCTCCCACTATTTACCATTGCACCTTTTTCTCTACCAGCCCCCCCCCCCCCTCCCCTCTTTCCCCTCTCTCCACACCACACCCCCTTTTCCCTTTCCCTACCGCACTCTCCCTCTCGGTCTGTCTCTTCCTACCACTCTCACCCCTCTCCTTCCCTCACCCTCACCACTCCCCCCCCCCCCCCACCCCCTGCTCTCTCTTTCTACCACTCCCCCCCCCCCCTCCTTCTCTCTCTCTCTCTCTCTCTCTCTCTCTCTCTCTCTCTCTCTCTCTCTCTCTCTCTCCTGGTTACTATCTCACTCTCTCATTACGTAATTCTTCTTCCACTCTCTCCCTACTACACCCCCAATTCTCTCAATTCCACCCCCATTCCACACCCCCTTCCCTCTCCTTATTTCTCCCCTTCCCACCCCTCTCTCTATTCCTACAATTCTCTCCTCTCATGTCTGTCTCTCACTACTCTCCTCCCTCCTCTCTCTCTCTCTTTCTCTCTCTCTCTCTCTCTCTCTCTCTCTCTCTCTCTCTCTCTTTCTCTCTTTCCTCTCTCTTTCTCTCTCTCTCTCTCTCCCTCTCTCTCTCTTCCTCCCTCTCTCCCCCTTTATCTTTCTTAACTTTTCTCTCTTTCAACCCCTCTTTCTCTCTCATATTTCATAACTCCAATTATTTGCGACAGGGTTTCGTTTGTACCCTTCTAACTTATATCCTAACTGCAAACATTTAGAGGCGACACACACACTAATCTTACACACATCAGGGATGTGTTATGGAAGGATATGAAACAACTTTCTTTCTTTGAACCCATGCGTGGCACCGCCGAAAAAAAAGTCTTCTCAGCATGTGCTTTTCAGGTGTTTTAATAATAACGAACAGGATTGCGTAGCAACAGTTCCTCAGATAGAACAAAAGAAATAAAAGAAATACGAGTCTTATTTCGCGTGTCCAGTTCTGTTGGATTGCATCAATACTTTTGTGAGGAAAAGAGATATCAGCGAACAAAAATAAACCGTTTTTTCTACTAAAATATCCCAGTTGCACGCAAATGCACGCAAACTCTCTTTTGACATTCATCAGCACGCTTTAGTATCCATATAGATGTTTGAATATGTTATGCTCAAGTTGTTTCTCCTTCCTAACACATTCCTGCACACATCATTCTGAGTGTATGCTCGACGATTTTGCATTATGGTATCCCTAATAAAAAAAAGTATGCAGTGCTCTTTGAAGCGGTATAAGCTTTCCAAGTTGACAGCAGCTACATGTCGGTGCCGCGCATGGGACATCAAAGCATTGTCATGATTGTAGTGATTGTGCAATGATTTTGACATTCATCAGCACGCTTCAGTATCCATACAGATGTTTGACTATGTTATGCTCGAGTTGTTTCTCCTTCCTAACACATTCCTGTACACATCATTCTGAGTGTATGCTCGACGATTTTGCATTATGGTATCCCTAATAAAAAAAAAGTATGCAGTGCTCTTTGAAGCGGTATTAGTTAATTTGATAATGGAACGACTCGGAGCTGCAGGGATTTGGTTGATTAGTCACAAACAATCAGGGATTCTAATTTAAATCCCACCCCCCCCCCTCTCTCTCTCTCTCTCTCTCTCTCTCTCTCTCTCACTCCCTTTCTTTTATTTTTAACTCCATCTGACCCCGCCCCCATTCCCCTTCACCCCCACCCCCACCCTCTCACTTTGTAACTTACTCATTGTTATGACATGTTTCAGGAGCACGAACACCATTTTCCCCCTAAACATTAATAAATTCTTCTTCAACATGTTCAATAAATGGGTTTGTTCTTAAGGGCTAGGTTTCACGCCTCCATACTACATTCCCAACTGAGAGCACTTTGAGAGACTGGGCGGGATTAAAGAAATTATGGAAAAAAACACTTCCAAAAAAATCACCCCCCCCCCCCCCCTCCTCACTGGGTGCACTTTGAAAGACTGGATTAAAAAAAAAGCACCCCCAAAATCCATCACTCCCCCCCCCCCTCCTCTCTCCCCCCCCCCCTTCTCTCTCTCTCTCTCTCTCTCTCTCTCTCTCTCCTCCCTCTCTCTCCCTCTCTCTCTCTCTCCCTCTTCTCTCTCTTTCTTGTTTCTCTCCCTCTTGATTTCATTCGAAATTAATTGACAGATTTAGAGTGTTCCCCAGGCCCGACCTGAATGAAACTCAAACATAAAAGAACGTGGGCCTATGTGGCAAATATTTATCTTCGTGAGAGTTCTCCTCGCATGTATAGGCTACATAATACGTGTCAATATAGGACTGCTGTGCTGTTACATAACAATTGTGCTTGCGCTTTTCAGTCGAATCAATGATTGTTTAAAGGTGATATTCATAGAAAATCCCTGAACATGACGATATTCATGTACAGAAAGCTTATAAGCCATACAATGAGCTCGGATGACATTCAAACCTACATCACTTCCGAAAAAAGCGAAATTAGGGTGAAAACAATCACCATGTTCTCTGGGATAAATTTGCCCTATACTGTCATCCGAGACGGCCTTTATTGTGCGCATCACATATGCCAATCCGCAGCTTCTTTTCCGCCAGAAGCATCATGCATTCATGTGATGGCAGTTGCTAGTGGATTAACAGGTGTGATACACAATGGACATTGTTATATCCCGGCTGTGACGTACACACAAAGCTACGTACTTTCCCTTATCGATTTCGTATAGGTCAGGAGAGAGTCAATTTAGTGAAATTTGATTTTCATTAAACACAAAACTGAACACTTTCATTGCATGTTAGCTGCATAAATTGCTTTGATAACTCATTCAATTATAAAATAAACTATTTCTTTATTGTTTTTATTTCCTATAAGTATCACCTTAGCTAACACGATGACATGCGGCGGTTAATGAGATTGCGATTGATTGTCTTACATGCTTCACTGTACTATGGAATATGGGTAGCCTCATTAGTGAGAACACTGCTTTTCATGAGTGTCCTGCGCTACGTAGATTCAGATGTTGAAGATGCCGAAAGTATGATGACATGAACACAAAAATATTGCTAATTGATAACAAGTCTGTGTAGCAGCTGTTGTTTTTAATACGCGTTCAAGTGCAGTGCTCAGTGCTTGTCATGCTCGTACTATTTCGAGGTGCCGGTACGCGAAGTTCTCTCGTGCGGAATGATTCTTTGAACAGTGACAAAAGTAACGCCACTACTGAATCTCTGCGCCGCATAGAGTTGAAAGGTTATGGTTGTTCAGTATCCATTGTCATCAGTGAACTAATCATGATTTGCCTAACTATTGTGTGAAATATCTGTTCCTACTACAATAGTTTTTTTCATAACTGTCTCCGTATAGTCTAGACAGGGTGGAGCCTGTCAATGCCTATTAGGCAACATTAATAATATGTCTGATCTTGTCTATTAAACCACTATGACCTTGGAGTGTATGCTGTAATGAAATATTTTTTTTTCCCCGCAAGCTAATATTATCTACCTTTAGACCTGTAGAAAGTTGCTCGTGGATTCACTGCTTTTTCTTTTTTTTTATCATACCAACATTTAGGCCTATGTAACCAGAATAAGGGAAGAGCCTTCAGACTTAGACAAATTAAAAGTAAATTCTACATTTGAAAACCCGCATATTGTTGTTGCTGTTCTTTTATAATTGACATTCGCTAATAAAAACAAAATGATGTTGCAATACACTTTATTCATATTTCCCCATACATTGAAATGCAGCATTTGGTTCTCTATTGTTAGACCTACCGGCTACATTCTACAACAGGGTTTAAATGTTGCTTTGATTGAAAATGCATTGTCATTTCTTCAAATCAAGCTTACAAACCGTGAACAACCTGAACAAAGCAGGTAGAAACAAAGATATGGCAACTTTGCTGTTATTTTTTTTTTAAACATAAGATATTCAACATAAACATCAATTAACTGTTACTTCCATTCTGTTTCGTTTCATCTTGTTCAGATCTGTGGGCTAAAACATGTCATGTGTACCTTAACCCCTCCCCCCCCCCCCCCCCTCGCCCCTCCTCCTTATTTATGATTTCAGTATTTTGTATGCAACTTTAAAAATGCAGGGACGAGTTGCTGAGAGTAATTTTTCCTCATGACGAGTTGTTAGGAACCTCTAAAGCAATGTACTGCTATCAGTGACTGCTATCACTGATCTGATCAGTGACTGCTATGCTCTTGCATCAGCTAGGGTGCTGCGCTGCCAAAACGAAAACAAGACGGAGTAATCTACATTTTGCTCAACTAAACTACATTTAACCGGGTTTTCATTCAGGTCTACTTTGCAGCTCAAAGATGGTGAGTAAAGATATCAATTATTACCGATTTGTACCAATACTGTTTTTATTAAAGGGAAATATGTAACGTTAACAGTTCGGATGCGACAACATCAAGAGGCTGACTTCCATGGTCCCGGCGGCCTGGTCGGCCGGCCCAGGGTTAATTGGATTTGCGGCTAGCGCCCAGTTGCTGCAGACCATGGACTGATGAACTACAAATTCATCTACATCTAGATTTAGTTGTTATTTAATGTAACCTCCGTCCTCCACGAAGTAGCCCTCAGTCTCAATGAAAGTCATCTTACAATGACATATAAATATGCTATATAATTGTTGCAAATTATGCCATGAAATTAATAGTCTAATTCTAAACTCTAGGCCTAATTGAAATTTCGTCATGTGCATGCATTTCGATTTTTAGAACAAAAACTAAATGTAAAAGTAAAATTAAAAGTTAAATGGAAATTATTGCTTCTTACTCTTAGATCTATCTATAAACTATGATAATTAAGATTAGGCTTGGGAGTATTTTCATCATGACTCATGAGTAACTAAAGTAAAGAGTTGAAAGCACCATTCATCAACACGCTGACCGAACAAAGCCAAGGCAAGCACTACTGAATCATGACATTGAAATTAAGGTTTGGGAATTGTAACATTTCAGTGGTTGGTTGCAGCATGGAATATAATAGAATACAGTATTTGATTTTTATCTTGCCAAGTGACAAGGTATGCAATATCATGAAACTCCAGCTGAAAAATTGAGTGGCTGCATCAAGGATACTTTTCAAGATATCAAATGATTTTAAATGCTGCACACCAAAGGCACTGGTAGATTTTTTTTGTACATCCCACAAATTTAATTATACATGCATTTAAACAACCTTCTCACACTCTCACTATTTCTCCACACAGGCGGAACGCAAGCAGGTGAACCGGTACTACCCGCCGGACTTTGATCCGGCAAAGCACAAGAGCATCAACAAGTACCGGAACTCTCACCCGCTGAGAGAGAGAGCCAAGAAGCTGAGTCAGGGCATCTTGGTCATCCGCTTTGAGATGCCATATAACATCTGGTGTGGAGGCTGTGGCAACCACATCGGCATGGGTGAGAGCATGGCAGGGCAAAAAAAAATACACAGTGGCTCGGGGGCGATTTGGCCACCAAAATGCTTATAATAGAGCCCCAGAAAATGTTTAAAGAGACCCCAGAAATTCCCTTAGATGCAATGTAAAACTGTAGGCAAATCGGCCAATGTGCTAAAAATGTAACCCCTGAAAATGTTGAAATAATTTTTCCCCTGGAGCATGGCGACGTTATAGGGATAGCTCACCCTGATATTATGTTTGTTTCACTAAAAGCAGACACATGTAGAAAACATTTTTAGGAAAGGTTTGATGAAAATCCGTCAAAGGTTAAGAAATTTATGATCTTTTAAGGTTTTGATTTTGTGCCGTCATCTACGAAGTGCTCCTATATGTTGTGTACATTTTTTTTTTTAGAAAATGTGCATTTTCTAAAAAAAATTGTGCATCCTTGTACCTGTACATTTGATGCATCATCAGAAATACATGTATGTTTTTATACACAAAATCATTCCATTGTCAAAAACAGAAAAAAAGCAATGTAAATATTGTAAACAAGATATGGGAGAGCACCTTGCATGTGATGTTACAAAACGGAAATTTCAAAATCTAATAATTTTTTTTTTCCTTTGAATTATTTGTATCAAACTGTTACTGATATGTTTCTTTCATGTTTCTGATTTTATTAAAAATAACTTATCTTCAGGGTGAACTATCCCTTTAAAACTGAGTGGGCTAGTTTTGCATGACAACTGGATGGAATGAATGCATGCAGTCTGAATTATTGTGGCACACATCCCTTTACTGCTCAACACTGAAAGACTGAATTGTTAAAATTCAATTTGAGAAAACCATGTATACCTCAATGACCTGACCTTAACAACCTAGTGATGGCTATAATTCCTTTTAACGTCTTTTTCTAGTTCTACTTTTGGGAGGGAAGTCCTTATCTTTTTTATTGGGTATTTTCTTTGTGTGTTTGATATTTTTTAACCTGTGAAAGGGCTTTCCTGTTCGTAAAGAGTATCGCCGGAATATCATTTCATATTTTCCCTCCGGGGTCTTCCCAACCCAACAGGGGTGAGATACAATGCGGAGAAGAAGAAAGTGGGGAAGTACTACACCACGCCCATCTACCAGTTCCGTATGAAGTGCCACCTGTGCGACAACTACATCGAGATGGAGACGGACCCCAAGAACTTTGACTACACCATCGTGAGTGGGGCACAGCGCAAGAACCAGAAGTGGGACATGGCTGAGAATGAGCAGGTGCTCACGGAGGGTGAGTCCAAAATGAAATACATCCTTGATAATTATAAAGATCATTATTTCTTTATCGCAGCCATGTATTTGGGTCTGTCTACAGTAAAGGAATATTTTTTGGCACAACTGAATCATTTGAAATTATGACAGCCTTGCACCACCAAAATATGACAAAGTATAGAATTAATTTCCTCTAAAATAACTTGAGCTAAAATCCTGCTCTGAATGTACATTTATTATATATTTCTAAGCTAAGCCTGTACAAATTTGCCATATCACAGTGGTAACGGGACAGACGAGTGTGTTACAAACTTGTCTGTCCCGTTACCAACGTGCTATGGCAAATTTGTACAGGGAAAATTCTCTGAAGCGTACAAAACCTTGTAAAGTGCAAATCAATACATTTCTTTGACATTTTATTATTATTGGCTGGTTTATTTAAGAGACAAAAAATGATTGGAATTTAAGAGATTTAAGCAAATGTTACAGTAAATGTAACAGAAATGTACCCCATTACTGTAGACAGGCCTATTTAACTTCAGATTAAGAGAAAAAGAGAGGTTCAACAGTATTTTAAAAAGAGAGGGAAAACATATAATTTCATGTCATTTGAATCAGAAAAAGCAGAAAAGTGGTTGTTTTAAAATTCAAACAAATGATAGACCCATCTGGTACCAACTACAAAGATCTGGTTTGGGGCTATAACTTTTGATATCAACTATTAAAAAGAATGAATTAATAAAAATTATGCTCTTTATGAAAGGGCATGACTTTCCACACTTGTTTAATCCATTTTGGCATTTAGTGTATTACCTTCCTAATGATTTTTCAAAGCAAGATAAAGGCCAGGTGATCACTAAATCTTCCAAATTGGCAACACGCTGAAAAGATTGAAGCAAGCTTTTGCTTTACAAATTGGCACAATCATTTTTCGAACTTATGTCTTTTTGATATTTTGTTGATTTGAAAGTTGGGGCTTTTCCAGATTAACACATGAACCAACCATATCAAAGACTATTCTGTTTTGCATTAAAAAATCTGAATTAAAACGAGACATACTTGTGGACAAGTATCAGGTGGTCTGCATTGGCAAATTCATGCACAGACATGGGCTGGAAAATGCACGGTGAACTATAGACCTTCATTCGTGACACCAACTATCCATAAGCAATGTGAGACAGCGCTCAAGAAAGCTCATAGGGCACCTATTATACTAAAATTTCAGAGAATTTCCTAAATGGTAACATGTTTATGCTAACGTGATTAATAGTCATGTAAGAGAATGGGGTGAGAGAAAAAAGAATTGGAAAGAAAATCTCAAAGAGAATGACAAAGTGAGGCATAGAACAGAAGAAGATGGCAAAATAAACATTGCAAAAGGAATGCAAAAGTTGACCCTACCCACGCCAGGAATCGAACCGGGGGCCTCGAGATCTTAAAACGGCGCCTTACCTATTGAGCCACAAATCTTCCCATTCACTTAACACGTAATGCCCAGCAGGGGCTAGAATGATTAAGAAATCGATATTCAAGCTGAAATTTCACCATGATCCCGACATCTGATTAAAAAATGGAGACAACGTTCCGGAAAGCTCGTAGACTCAGCTACAACATACTGAAATTTCAGAGTGAAAGCTTGACATATTAGTGAGATACATCTCCTAGAAGCTCGTCATGTCATTTCATAAATACCACTTCCATTGACATAACACGGAAGTGCGATTTTGACATTCATGCGTATAATGAAATTTACACCGTGAAGACGTCATCAAAATGAAAAATGAAGGCAACTCCTACTATGGAGCGAGGTCTCAGCTACAACATACTGAAATTTGGGAGAAAATTGACCATGAATTACTGAGATACACAAAAGCGGGTAAAAAAGTTCATGACGTCATACATGAAAAATCATTTTTTCGATTCATATGGCAATATGATGACATCAACATAAATTTAAAAGGTAAATCGAACATTAAATCACATCTACATTTCCCACTCTTTCAGAATATTGAAAAAAAATTGGGGGTCACCGGCCATTCTGAAGAGCTATGGCCGATTGAAGGTAGTCATGTTTTTTGCAATATTTGCACACAAAAACGTATTGACGCACGCGCAGACTTTGAACTTTGACGCACCCGCACGACCTTGTTATTGCATGGAAATGGCTCAAAATGACAGGATGTGTTGTATGTAGTGTCAGTAACATGAATCCAGTAAAAAAACAGAATTTTGACGTTTTGTTCGCGTTACGCACGAAAAAACGCGCGAACGCGCGCGCACGCGCGGAAATTTTTGAAATGCTAGAAATGGCCTGAAACATATGCAAAACAATTTTGAGTTGATTTGGAGCATTTTAAAATTTTGCGCGCGCGTTTTTGCACTAACGTACGCGTACGCGCGCGTTTTTTTTCAATGAAATTAATTAGCTACTCATTAATTATATGCATGTCAAATTTCATTACACAGAGATGACCAGTTCTAGAGCTACATGAGGTAATAGTTTTTCATTAAACTGCTCGTAGATGACGTCACGATGACGTCATGACCTTGAAAATGTTGCTGTAACATGTTCACATATATGTCCATACATGATGAACATTTCATGAAATATGGCCTATGCATTGTTGAGATATCCATGTCACAAAAATTTGGAATAAAAATAAATAAATAAATAAATAATAATAAATAAAGAAAGAAAATTCTAACGAAATTAAGAGGTGATCTGTCGTTGGCGACAGACCACCTAAAAATACTGGTAGTGATGCCAAATGAAAGCCAAACTATGATCAGTCGTACTCTCATAAGGCCTAAACCCATCTCTCAATGGCTCGTGCTTTCTTGCTTCCATTTCTGCGGAAAGCCAATCTATGATCAGTCTTACTCTAATATGGCCTAAACCCATCTCTCAATGGCTCTTACTTTCTTGCTTCCGTTTCTGGCATACGGCCTGCAGACAGGGAAGCAGTGAAGAAACTGTCCCGAGATGCCATGTACAAACTGGAGCACGGGGTCGACGACACCAAGAAGCTGAAGAAGGCCGCACCGTCCCTGGCTCAGATCGCCGAGATCCAGGCGGCCAAGAAGGACGACTACGACCAGAACCAGCTGCTCAGGAAGAAATTCAGGGTGAGTTCGGGTTGTCTTTGCAGCTGGGCCCTGTCTTATAACAAGTTGTGATTGATCTGAATCAATCTTGAGTCCAATCATATGTACTGCTTCAGAGTTACGATTAATCTGAATCAATCTTGAGTCCAATCATATGTACTGCTTCAGAGTTACGATTAATCTGAATCAATCTTGAGTCCAATCTAATGTACTGCTTCAGAGTTACGATTGATCTGAATCAATCTTGAGTCCAATCTAATGTACTGCTTCAGAGTTACGATTGATCTGAATCAATCTTGAGTCCAATCTAATGTACTGCTTCAGAGTTACAATTGATAACAAACACAATCAATCACATTTCTTTATAAGACATTGCCCTGGTGGGACACAGCATGTTTTTGACCAGTTAGCTGTATGATATTTGAGCTTAGATTGCTTCCCAACCATGGTGTTCACTAGGAAATATTTTACACATAGCTCAAAAGACAGAATGACACTTTTTTGTTGTATAACTATGCTGGACGTGGGTGCACAATTATGTAACGCGTGGTTCAAAGAAAGCAATAAAATAAGAAGCAGTCATCGTACTTGTGAACAAGTGGTCTGTAACATATTTTTCCTGATATACTGTGCTTGTGAAATGATGATTGTAAGTTGATAGGATGTCATTCACATCCATAGCATCGATTGAGACTACATACTTCTTCACATGTATCGAATTTCAATTTGAAATAGGCGCGTTTGACCAACTGTTGCTGTAAGACAGAACAGTGAGACATTGTGTGGGGTGAGCGTGTGTGTGTGTGTGTGTTGTGTGCAACAAGTAAAAACATGTCACAAATGCATTTGTTCACCTTGCATGATTAAATGTTATGTGATTTTAAATATTGTTCAATTATGTAAAATATTTCCACTTGATTTATCTTAATTTGTGCATGAATTTAAATTTATTCCATGATTTTTGTTTGTCTGAATTTGATAACACCTTAAAAAAGATTGTATAAATTATTTGTTAGAATCAAGAATAGAGATCATTGAAAAAAAAAATTGTGTCCAGTAATTTGTAAGCCACTTCTTTGACTCTTGACCTCCCAGACTAAGAAGAAAGACTTGCTGGCTGTGGAGGCTAATGACAAGGCTCTCCTGGCCAAGTCTTCCCTAGAGATTGATCTCGTCCCTGAGGCTGAGGAGGACAAGAAGCTTGCATCACTCCTCAAGTACTCAGCGTCAGAATGTAAGTTCATATTCTGATGTTCCTCGATTACACAGTAGAAATAGCAGTAGAAGTACTAGTTTATGACAAAATGGTTCAAGTTCCGGTAATTGTTTTCTTTGTGGCATATATCATGATGCATATTTAAAGCTAAGTCAAAATGAATTGTTACTTTGTATAATTCTGATCAGGAGAAAAAGATTTCTATACAGGCTTGTGCTCACAAACTTCTAAATCCCATCAATGCTTGTTATGTTGAAAAACACACATCCATATACCGGTATGCATAAAAAAAGATGCTTTAAAAGTATTTAATTTGGTTAATATGTTAGATATGTACATGAACTGTAGGATGATATGTGAACATGCTTGAGATTATTGTCAGACAAAAATAGATTTGGTTGTTTAAAACATTGCTTTTTATGTTTACTTTTACACAGCATACGAAGACAGAAGACTGCAGAAACGCGAGGAGATCCGGAATCGAGGCATCTTTGCTCCATCGACCGCATCTTCTCCCAATGATGGTAAGCTCTCCACTGCCCTCTCACCTTCTTCGACATCGTCCTCCTCATCGTCATCGACATCGTCGTCAAATTCTTCCCATCATTCTCGCAAGCATCTGACGGCCCACAGGACGCTAATGGAGAAGGTGGTTGGGAAAAGGTCGGCGGGAATCTTTGGGATGGCGTCCGGGAGCGCCGGTAGCAATAAGACCCGGGGCGTCGTCGCAAAGCTGGGCAGCACCACAAGACTAGCCATAGGTGGGGCGCAGGGATTCGTCATCACTAAGACGAAGAAACGACGCAGGGTTAGCGAGGAGGAGGCCGTCCCTGATGCCAAGAAACAGAGACATGGAGAGCCGTCCGATGCAGGAAAGACAGTAGAAGAGAGGAAGGCAGCTTGGGCGACCAACGCCCATGTTCACACGGTTGTGAAATATGGAGGAGATGGTGTGAACTCTTCAGCCTGTTCTAATACCATGGAGTCTTCCAAACCTGTGGTTAGCCAAAGTGATGGCGATTCAAGTCCTCTACTCAAGGAAGAAAGCATAGTGGAGAACACAGAAGCTACTCATGACGTTGAGAATGTGAACACGATAGCGCATGCAGGCAGTCCACCAAGCTGTGAAAAGGAAGGAAGTGAAGAAATTATAGAAAACGCTCCAACGGTCACCCATATGAACACAGCTCCTGACGCGTGCAGTGGTGGTAACTTGCAAGGATCTGGGGAAAGGTTGAAGTGCAATGACTCTGAGAGTGAAAGGGGGGTAGCTCAGGGCCAAGCACAAGGCACAGAAGAGGAGATTGATGGATTAGCGGGGACGTCTGAAGAGGACCAGTCTGGCTTACTCGTGGTTGGAGAGAGCTCAGTGTGTGAACGGTCTTCGCTCTCATTGGTCTCGTGTTATTCATCTAGCAGCGGGAGTGAAGATGAAGAGGAAAGGACAGAATCTTAAATCTTAACTGATGCTCGTCCCATTGGTCATATTTTTGTAGTATTATGCATTTGAAACATGATGTCCTCTCTCGTCATAGTGTAGCCTTTTCACAAAAGTCCAGAAATTTGGCATGGCTCAGCAGTATACTGTTACAAAAACCCATGGATGAAATCTCAGTCATAGCGTCACAAACCTTTTTAGGAAAGGTGCATCCTTGTTTACATTTCAAACATAGCGATTCATAGCTCCCATCATCAACATATACTATCGTGAAAATGATCTTCCTCCACAATGTTTAACATACATTTTTTATGAAAACGTTGAATGATTGAGCTACAGTATAATTTGGCTTGCTGTAGTTTACCACATTATTATTTTATTCAAGAGAATCAGAAATATCAGAGAAGCAGATACATGTACATGAAAAAATGAGAAAAGTCATTAATTCTACATGACTGCGGTCAAATTCGTATAGATGCACAAAATCAACATTTACTGTGCATCTGTCATCCAAAGTATGTTGATGTTTTTTTTTTTTACAACTGAAAATATTAAGTTTTTTAAGGTCCATGTCTATAAAATGCCAGAATAAGAACAAGGAAAACAAAGATATACATGTAACTTTATTTTAGATTACTCTGTGAACTAATTTGGCCAACAGACTTTGTAGCTCTACATGAACGGTTGCCATGAAAACACGCAAGTTACATTATATATATATATATACATATATATATATATATACATGTGCAAACTTTGTGCATGCTTTATTTGGGTTTGGGTTTTTTCCCCATCATGAAATTATATGATTAAAGTTATTTATTTTGATAACCACCTTGTTCATGTTCAAATTTGTTACCCACCTTTACTTACATGTGCAATTATCACCTCACTAGAAACACGAAATTGAATGTGGAATAGTGTAAGAAATGACAGATATTGTGAGTTGAACCAAGAGATGTAAGCTGTTTGTAATTATTGATTGTGTAAGGGTGAACGAAAGAGAGAAAGAGGGGGGTAAATGAAGTGAACACATGTTGTACTTAAATGTTCAATACAAAAAGGAAAAAAATACTGCTTGCTTCCAGATTAATAGTGATTTTTTTTTTAATGTAAATTCAATACAACTCCTCATTCATTTACATGTGTACAGAAAGTCATATACAGCTTCACGGATTCTTCACACTTTTTACACATTTTATAAGTACAGTACATTGTGATAAAATATTGGAAATGTCTTTTAAAAGATATTTAGGACAATGGTATATACCTTGCTTCATACAAATCTTGTTTCATCAGTTATCAGAACACGTAGTTACTATCAATATTGAGCAAATGGTGCTTCATTCATATGTTTTATGGTATCAACTGTGTGTTTCCCACTTATATCAAACTTAAATTTGTAGTTGGAGAACTGAGGGCACAACATTGAATAAATATGTCTCAAAAATCGATAAGGGCTCTTACAACCAAAATCTTCTGATTTTGTTTATTGTCATAGTTGAATATGACAAATGGTGATCTCAAAATCACATTTTGTAAACATGTGGTTTCCTTTATCTGTAGAAACACATCAAAGAAACAAATCTGAAATGTACCATGGAACAAATACTAATGCCAGCACATTAAAATATAGACCCTTTTTCATACTTTGGCTTCTTTGAAAATGGATACAAAATATTTATGTATTTATCTCATACAAATATGTAAATATATAGAGAGTGGCAAGATGTCCAACCATATACAAGGTCCTACTACATGTAAAAGTTTGAGAGTTTGAGATCGTTATAGCTATCGTTAGGTATCGCCGTGGAGAGGCCGCCAAGTAATGTAATGCTTTCATGAGATATTCTTCTGAAATACTGATTCAATTCACTGAGCGACCATTTTGATAGTCGTGCAGAGGTCTACCGTGTTTCTTCAGTGTCTCTTGATGTTTTCTGCAGCTCTTGGCAGCTTCGCTGATTTTGGCTGCTCTTAACCCTATCTAGCCCGGGGGGGGGGGGCAAAAACAGCCCCCCCCTCGACATTTTTCGCGATAAATTTGTGACGCGAAAAGATCGCGCCGCGACATTTCATGACTTTTTTCCTCCAAGCCTAGCGCAACTTTTAAGCCCAAATTTGCGACGCGGGGGTATGCGATTCCGAAGTTACATAACATTTTGTATGTGCACGTCAGACCCAAAATTGCTCAAAAACGTGATTTCATGTACAAATCCAATGCAAATTCTGTATCTAGCCAAAATTCATAAATGTATCATTATTTTTATTTTTACTGATGAAAAACAATGGATTTCACGTTATTTATGACTGAAATAGTGTTGCCAACAATTTCCATTGAAAAAACAATGAAAAACATAAAGTTGAAAAAACAAAGAAATACATAAGGAATTCAAAAAAACAATAAAATACATAAGAAAAAATTTGATATTGCCATTTTTTAAAATCCTTATTTGATAATCATCCTAAGAAGAGTGTCTGGACTGAAATCTAGCAGTTTTGGGGCTATATATTTAAAGATTTACAGCCAAATTATGATTTTATGCATATGATTAGCATAATTAATTAAAAATGAATTTGAATAATTTTCGTGCAATTTACAATTGAATTGTGGAGATTACGTCATCGGTGACGTACGTGCCAATTTTCGTCGTGATCGCGCGATCAACGGTCGAGATCTTAGGGGGGGGGCTGTTTTTGCCCCCCCCCCGGGCTATGCGATTTCAAAATAGCCCGGGCTATATAGGGTTAAATATTGGCTCTTTGGCTGCTCCTGGTGGCTTTTAGTTTGATCGCATATACAGCCAGATGAATGAAGTAGATAATGTGGAAGCAGCAAAAAGTCAAGTTGAAACAACATGTTGAAATGAACATGAGAAATAACACCATAACTTAAGTGGAAGTAGCATTTTATATAATGAAGGCCTTGTGGCCTCATGTAATCATCAATTCTATGCTTATATCTATAAATACATTTACAGGTTTGGATGTTGACGCGCACAGATACATTATTTGGTTATTTATATCATTGGTTGTATGTAACACAAAGTGCAATGCAGGTCATACATTAACATGAAAAAGTGAGGAAAACCACAAGGAAAACACAAGGGCAAAGATGAAGATTAATCTCACTAGACTCACAATATTACTCATAAATTAAATCACCACAAATGTACACAATAAAGCTGGATTTCTTAATGTGTTTTTTTTTCTTCACTTATCTGTTCAATATTTACCAGTATGTTTATTTTGCATACGAGAGAGCCAAGCTTTGGTTGATACAAAATGTTAAAAGTGCCATATCTGCTTTAATGTACTCTTATTTTCATTCTATGCATAAATTGCATATTAAGGTATTGAAAATTACTTGGTAAATTTGAAAATAACTTCAAATTTATTCACAAAACTCAAAAGGAGAATAGCAACTCAAAACACAGAAATTATAATAAAAAATATCATTGGGGGATAATAGCAAAATTTCATTATTATATTCAGAGGAACAAAAAAAATATAGTACGGTAAACAAGAATTGCACAATGGCTTTTGGCTATACTATAGAACATCAACAACTTGATCATCTGGAGCTCTGACATATTTCGTCCACATGTCGTATCGTTTTCATGACATTTAATCTTTCTATTGTGTTATCAAATATGAAGAATGCTTTCCGGTACAAATATTATTTCTAACAAGAGTACTGCTTCATTAAGGATGATGGAAGAATAACGCAAAAATATGTTATCTGTTTAAAAGAGTAATTTTAATCTGCCAACATTTTCGTGTCCACTTTGGGCATTCTAGGAATCATTACTAATTTGACAACTGAGCATCACATTGTTCTGATATTATGTAAAATCTCATTTAAAAAATACAATTCAATGATCATTGGGGGTTGCAACAATCAGGGGCAGAAAATGTCCTCTGTTGGGGTAAAACAAATTAGTCCATTTATAATTGCTAGAAATTAATGAAATGATTCACCTTTCGGTCAGATCCTCTGCTTAATCAACGTAAGTTCTTTCATAAGCTAATGTCTAATAAATGGCCTGCTACAAATTCATAATGAAATCTAAAGTATTATCACTGAATTATCATTATTTAAATGTTAAATCAATGACATTCATTGACATTCATTCAATAGACATGAAACCAAACAAAATATCGACAAAATAAAGCTCTGAAGCTTGGTGGGGTTGTACAAGCGCGGAACGAGCCAATGGAGTCGTTGTCATAGCAACTGGACACACCCGGCTTCCAGCAGAAGGCGGATTCACAAGGTTTTGGGTTCTACCCATGAGTAATTCAGCCACAGTTCTCGTCACGCAACAGACCCCTGCACCAGCAGGAATGTGTGGTCCAGTCCCTGTAAGATTGCATGTCTCATTAAAAAATACAAGTCACAGATTCCAATATGGATGAAGATTGTTTGTTTCTATATCAGACCGCCTGGCCCCACTCAACTGTCGTATTGGCCTGTTTCTCTCAGGAACCGCTCGTAATCATCCTCCAAGTCTGAAGCGCCCTCGCTGTGAAGAAGGAAGAAGAATAATAGATGTGCGTATCACTCACTGGATAGAAAGTCGACTTTGAAGCAACAATTTCAATTCAGAAAATATAAACAATGCAGATTTTTTTTTGGTTGAAATAACTTGTGGAATCTTGTATTTTATAAGAAAGTTTTATTACAGTGTATGGACATAATGCGGATTTCGTAGTCAAATACAGGGATTAAAGTAATGATAGTAAAAATGTTTAGGTGTGTACATCTGATTAAACATACATGTAGTATTCAATAATGCTTTCTGTGATATCTTACAGTAAGCCTATGGAAGTGATTTAGATAACTTACACGTGTATAAGTTTTTGTTGTTAATAAAAAAAAATTAAATCATGAAAGCCCTGCTTTAAAGTTATTCATATTCTTATACATACTCCAATGACATTTATTTAAAAAGAAAAAAAAAAGGGGAAATACTTGGGGATGGGTCATCTAAGGCACCACATTGGTAAACCTCCAAATGTGGTTGAGAAGCCTTGTGCTGCATACTTGCTTAATAATAATAATAATAAAATTCAATTCTTAGAGAAGCATAATACCATTCAAATAGTCTCTATGCGTGTGAAAGTAAAAATTGATTATGTGAGAATTTGAAAATAACTAATAATTATCAAACAGATGCGTCTTTAGTCTTGATTTGAATTGACCGAAGTCTGTCAATGATCTAATGCCTTGGGGGAGGTTATTCCATAATTTGGGTGCCGTATTTGCAAAAGCTCTATCACCGAATGTCTTAGATTTTACACGAATTTCAGAGAGAAGATTTTTTGATTGAGAACGAATATTACGAGTAGGGCTGGTATGGTTTGATGAGTTCAGTAAGATAGACAGGAGCATTTCCATATAAGCATTTGAATACAAGAGTGTGGATTTTAAACTGAACACAAGCCCTTATCGGGAGCCAGTGGAGACTACGTAGGATCGGAGTTATATGTTCAAATTTCCTTTTTCGTGTTACAAGCCTTGCCGCTGAATTCTGTACACGTTGGAGTTTATTTAGTTGAGTCTCAGAGATTCCCAGAAACAGACCATTATTGAAATCTAAGTAACTAAATATAAATGCGTGAACCTCTCTGTGGTCGCTTTATCAAAAATATGTCTTATGCTTATGGTGAATGAACAGCTCAATGTCATTCTCAGTGAATGGAGGGGTGTGTGATGAAGTATTTCCAGTTTTTATATCAATGTCATCACGTTATTTCTTTGTTTATGGTGTACAGTTTTCTTAAATCGATAAAAACAGAAGAAACAAAATGAGTCGTTGCCTGTCTTACCCTGGGCCGGGCTGCCAGCCATAGAGGTCAAGGGCAGGGTCAAAGTTCAAGTTGTTGGGATCATAGTCCTCTTCCTCATAATTGTACTCGTCTGCATTGAAGAGCTCATCACTGAAGCCTGTGCAGGGAAAGTTCAATTTGAGCGTAATTGTGATAGAACGTGTTTAGCTAGGTCACTGTAATAAAACGCTGCTTTCATGAATTGCAGGATTACATAACAGTGTGGTAAAAGAATTGGAATGAAAGAACTGAAAGAATTGAACATCATGGGACTAACATACAAATAGAGCAATTTGACTTTTATTGTTTACTTATTAGTATTATATGCCCAGGGTAGCCCCTTCGGTGGTTGAACACTGTTCTACCAGGGGGCCCTGCTTTGACATATAAACACAACATGGTTTACATATATACAAACTAATAACATATACAGTTCAGTGAGAAATAAACATCATTTTGGGATTTGCATTATATCTGTGGACAATAATAGTTAAAAATGTATCCCAAGTTGAATCACTTGTAAAATTGGAATGTACATGTATTATTTCTTCTTGGCACGACTTGTAATCAAGTATATTTGTGTGTTTGTGTTTTTTTAAAAAAGAGATATGCCTTGGCATAGATAGCAGTATCTTCCTGTTTGGATGTTGTATAATCATACAAATACCAGATTAATTAGATCATACATCTATCCGTCCTTCTGTATGACGGGGCATAAACAGTATCTAACTCACCACCAATCTCATAATATAATTAGGCGGGTAATACATCTTTTAAGTATTTCCTGATACAACACATTGTAATAATAATAATAATAAATTGTGCTTATATAGCGCATTATATGTATAGTTACATCTCTATGCGCTTTACATCATCTAATAAATTACTTCAAGAAAAATTATGTACTACAGGAACTACAATTAAGCATAGTATACATAGAACATATTACTAGGGACATATTACGAATAAATCATACAATTAAGTACCAATGCAACATAACTATATAACTTAAATACAATCAAAATGGTTATTTCATAAACAAATATGTTTTAAGGCGGTTCTTGAATAAGTCAGTTGTGGCAGCAGTTCGGAGAGAAACGGGAAGCTGATTAAAAAGGGTAGGTGCAATGCTGCTGAAAGATCGTTCCCCATAGTACTGCGTGCGGGACCTAGGGACGTGCAGGAGATATTGTTGTTGTGAACGTAATGTGCGGGCTGGTATGTACGGTTGAAGAAGTGATGAAAGGTATGATGGTGCAGAGGTGTTCTGAGCTTTGAAGGTAAGGAAGAGGATCTTAAACAGAATGCGTTTGTCAATCGGTAACCAGTGCAATTTTTTAAGTAATGGGGTGATTGGAGTTGAAGATGAGGCTCTTTCAATTATCCGGACGGTAATATTTTGTATGCGTTGAAGTTTCCTTACGTCAGACATGGGCAAGTTGGCGAGAAGAGCATTACATGAATCTAGCCTGGATGTTACAAAGGCATGCACTAGGGTGAGTGTCGATTTTCTGTCGAGAAATGGTCGGATGTGGCCTATTTTCCTGACAGCACACATTGCAGCCCGACAAACATTAACGACGTGTGTTCTCATTGTCATGTGATTGTCAAATACAACACCCAAGTTTCTAGCTTCCTCTTTCGGCGTGATAGAGGAATCACCAACTGTTAACGTGATAGGCTCTGGGGCTGTGGGAAGGAACTTTGATGTGAAGTGCAAGACTTCAGTCTTTGCATCATTTATCTTCAACTTGTTCCTGCCAGCCCATGAACGGATATCACTGATGCACGCATTGATCCGTTCGATCGCAACTTCGCGTTCCGTAGACTTAAACGATACGTAAACCTGTGTGTCATCAGCATATATCATACTCTGAAGTTGATGTTCTTGAATGATGTCACAAATTGGCGCGGTGTACAGTGTGAACAGTAATGGCCCTAACACCGAACCTTGTGGTACCCCATGTGGGCTTGCGAACTGGGATGAGGTTGCTTCCAATACTTTAACAGTATAGCTCCTTCCAGTGAGGTAGGAAATTAACCAGTTTAGAACAGCTCCACGGAGTCCAAATCGATGTGACAGACGTTGAATCATGATGGCATGGTCTACCGTATCGAACGCAGCCGAAAAATCTAACATTATGAGGATCACTTCTTCATGGCTGTCCAGTGCCTGGAGACAATCATTCTGGACACGTAAAAGCGCGGCCTCCACGCTATGATGTTTGCGATACGCTGACTGTGTTGGCGCATGTAGGTTGTTTTCGTCAATGTAGAGCTGAAGTTGTGCTGCCACTGCTCTCTCCATCACTTTCGAGAAAAAAGGAATGTTCGAGATGGGTCTGAAGTTTTGAAGGTCATCGACAGACAGGTTTGATTTCTTGAGACGTGGAACAACGACCGCCTGTTTGAACAATGTGGGAAACACACATTGTACACATTGTACCTACCCGCTTCTTTCGCTGATATGACTGCACCGGTTGAGCTGTAGAACACTGGCATGTTCTGCATGGAGGAAAAGTAGATTTAACAGTAGATTAAAAAAATAATACTAGTTGGTTTCATTCCTACATGTAATTGTCACATCTGCATATGTTGAGAACACTTATGCTGCCTGGACGACCTGGGCCATGTCGCATATAGGTTTTCAATTATTGTAACTTATCATCAATGGTAAGTATCATGGCAACAGGTGCAATAATGAGTGCTCATTGGCTGTTGCCATGGTAGTTACTATTGATGTTAACTTACAATAATTAAAAACCTATATGCAACATAGCCCTGGTGGTAGCCAACAAGAAGGCACTTCACTGCGCCAGAGCCTGGCCCACCATTTGAGATAGACTAGACGATGGATTGATACGAAAGAAGAAAACTTGTGACATTCTAAGACCACTCGCTGGCCATATTTATGGCAGTTTAAATCACTGTATTTGAAGTTAAAATGAGTGAACAACAGTACCTAAAATTGCTCAGGTTTAAAGGAATAGTTCACCCTGAAGTTGGTTTCAATAGAAGCAGAAAAATGAAAGAAACATATTCGTGAAGGTTTGACGAAAATCTGTAAAAGGATAAAAATGGTATGATCTCTTGAAATTTCAATTTTGTGACGTCACGTGAGGTGCTCTCCCATGATATGTGCTCTACAATTATAAAAAGAATTACCAATATGCAACAAATTAAGGTGCATTAATTTCTGCATAAGATGAATGTGTCTCTTAATTAATGTGCATCAGCATCGTATTAATTTTTGAAAGCAAAATAAAGGTGGAATAATCTCTAAGTCTTCAAATTGGCAACTTCACTTACTCTTCAAATTGGAACAACCATTCCTCAAAATTATAATTTTTTGATGGTATGTTGATTCGCAAAGGAACTAAAAATCTGATTTAAAAAAGATGGTGTTGCCAATTTGAAAGTTAAATAGAGATCAGCTCTGCTCTATAACGACCTTGGTCATGAATGAGTCAACACCACTCTATAAGACGGCCTCTTACTGTGAAGACGTCTCCGCCTGCGCCATTCACCCCTACAGCTCCCATCGGACCAGATGGCTCCGTGAACTCCTCTGACCTTTCACCTTTCCTTGGCCTCCTGCCCCAGTCTGAGACGCGGTATTCAATGAGCTGCAGCCATTGCTCCCGTACCGACCTGTGACACATTGATGTTTTATCAATTTTTAATTCCGGAAAGAGTTTCTCAAAAGCATTTCTGACCATCATATTTTTCCTTGCTCTCTCTTCCTCTTACACACACTTCATTCCCATATAGATGGTCTCTCTCTCTCTCTTCCCTTCAACAGTTTTTTTTTTTTATATTTATATGTACCTTCTACAGTTTTTGTTCATGGCTTTCATTGTTCTACATCTAACCAGTTTTTCTTGTAGCCAGACAACTATCATCTCTCCTTCATCTTTCTATTCACTCTCTCTATTCCTTTCCATTTTTTGTTTTTTCCATTTCCCTTTCTCTTGCTTGCCGCATTTGAAAATATATACCTTCACATACATGTAATGCAACTTACATGTTATATTTATTTACTTCATGCTTGTTTGTTGTGCAATGACAGCCAAATTTCTATGTGTTTTAAATATAGACCAATAAAATAATTTGAATCGGATTTGGAAAAAAGGACTTGCACCACTCAACTCAATTCTTGGACAAGTACCCCGTGGACAAGTACCCCCCGGACTACTACCCCCTAAGGACAACTACCCCCTTAGGACAACTACCCCCCCCCCCCCCCCGAACAACTACCCCCTGACAATTGCCTCTACAGCAATTAACCCCCTCCCCCCCCCCCCCCCCCAGCAACTAGCCCCTCCCCCAACACTGGACGGTTGTTGGGACTTCAGATAATCGCTAGGGAGTGAAGAATCCACAGACACCCCCCCACATACAATCCAGATCTGCGGATTCTCCACTCCACTCCGATTGCAACAATCGTCCAGTTGGGGGAGGGGCTAGTTGCCGAGGGGGGGGGGGGGGGAGGTGGGGAAGGGGTTTAATTGCTCGAGAGGTAATTGTCTGGGGTATTTATCCTGGGGGTAGTTGTTCAAGGGAGTAATTGTCCTGGGGGTAATTGTCCTAGGGGGTAGTTTTCCTGGGGGGTAATTGTCCTGGGGGAAATAGTCATTGGGGGTAGTTGTCCTAAGGGGGTAGTTGTCCAGGGAGTAGGCAGTAGTCCAAAGGGTAGTTGTCCAGGGGGTAGCTGTCCAGATACGCTCTATTGATTAGGACAGTATATCATTAAATCGTCATCTTGTCAAAGCTCTGAAAAGGTTCAAATCACGCTTTAAATCTTCAAGTCAACAAAATTTATTGCCCTAATTTCATTGATTTACGATGGAATGTACATTCCATTTTCCATTATAAATCTGATTTGAAAATAAAAAATAGCTTTGTTAATTTGAAGACTTCAAAGAGATAATATACCTGTCAATCTCTCCATTGACGATGTAATTCCGACCATCATTGAAGATCTTGTTGATAAGTTCTGATGATGCAGTACTGTTGATTTCTCTGTCATAATCCTCTATCGTCTTTCCAGCCAACTGAGAATTAAAATAAAATCATGACCATCATCTCAATTTGTTAAATCTATCCATCTTCACTACTTACAAGAACAGCAAGTATGACTTCGCTGTTTCTTGGCTGGTGATAACAAGACAAATCTGATAAACCCTCATCCTCTGCACTATACAGAGTGAGTAAATCTGTATTTGCCTTTGTCTTGTTTTTTTTTAAGGACAGCAATTGTTAAAGCACAGTTTCCCCTAAACTCACTCACCTTGAAGATATTTCCAAGACATTTGAGGTTGACTTCGGAGGGATGATCTGTTAGGGTCTGGAAGAGTTCCTGAAGCGCTGTGCGATACACCTTGATTTTCTGCGATGTGCCATCCGCTCCAATGATCTGAAACCACATACACCAGGGTGAGCATAATGACAGACTTGAACTAGAAATGGTGTTTATAATTACTGCTCCTGCAACAACAACTGGGCAATTGCAAAGGTAGTGTACGTATTCAACAACATGAGCAATCCAATTTCATTTAAAGCTTGCAAGAAATATGTATACTGGATGTTTATATTCCACTTTCTCTCTATAGCACACGATTGCCTCAGTAACACACACAAAAAATGCACACATCACTGAGACTGAATTGAGAGGGATGTTCCATTTAAGCCGTGGGTCATGGATACAAGATCGTATCACGCACCCTTATGTGCACCATCTCCACTACCTGGGGAGTATTCCTTGCCCACTGCAAGATATTGGTGCTAGGTCATGAGCAATCACATAATCACCTACCAAGTACTCATTTATACTCCTGGGTGGAGAGCAGCAATATGGACACAAGATCTTGTTGCATGGAGGACACACGTGCCATGGGTGGGCTTGAACCCTGGGTCCACAAGATCAGTTCACACCACTACACCACGACACCTCACATGCAGCACAGGAGGAGCTAACAAGGTAGCTTTATATATGTGTGGATGTGGATGGTGTTTAGTTGAATGACGTCATATTGAAGATGTGGGCATGCCCCATGTATTGAGTATGGGGTGCTTCTTTTCATGATGACAGCAAATCCACGGTTAACATGTTATCGAATCAAGTACTGGACGGGGTCCAAGACTTTGGGCACGTGCACAGCTTCAATATGACATCATGGGACCTGAACGCCATCCACATCCACACAGATATAAAGCTACCTTATGAGCTCCTCCTGTGCTCCATGTGAGGTGTCGTGGTGTGAACTGTGACTGAAGATCTTGTGGACCCAGGGTTCAAGCCCACCCGTGGCACCTGTATCCTTCAGCAAGATATTGTGTCCATATTACTGCTCTCAACCCAGGACTTTAAATGAGTACTTGGTAGGCGACTATAGATTACAGATCTAAAGCACCCTCATGACGATGGGAAAATGTCCCTCCTACCTCCATATTCATGAAGAGTTCTGCCATGAACATGGTAACACCATGAAGTCTCTGTTGCTGGGTGGGGTCAACGGCCATCTCCTCTCTCCTCACCACCACCTCCTTGGCCCTGCAGGAGAAAGAGGAGGAGAGTTTTCTAGTTAGGCCGTTGACCTCTAGAATATCTAATTAACATTAATTCAACACAGGGACTAGGGCCCTGTTTCAAAAAGCTGTTCATAAATTACGCACAACTGGTGCGTAAGTCTTTTGCTTAAATGAGATACCTCAATTTATTCCTGTATTAACATAGTGGGAGTGAATTTCCTACAATCCTACTCGAATTTGACAAATGATTAGCACCTATGAACAGGCCACCAGTCATGCTTAAAGCCTTGCGTAACTTACAAACAGCTTTATGAAACGGGGCCCAGCAGGTTCCAGTAAATGAAGGGTTAATCAACTGAATATTACGCAGTAAAAGGAATAAGTAGGGTTCTCGTTAAGCCATTGACTTCCAGAATATCTCAATCCCATAGACTTGATCCAGGGACTACCATGTTCTAGTAAACTATTTCTGTTAATACTGAATATCATGAAGGACATGCTTTCAAATCCAGCCACCGTCCAGTGAAATATCTACAGGGTGTCAGGGTGTCATTCTGGTACTAAAGATAGACATGAGACAGTTACAAAATGTTGTGTTTGTTGTAAAATTCTAAAAAAAAACAAAAAATAGGGTGAAAAAGAGACAGACAAGAAGGAAAGCGATGAAACGTTGAGCACTTATCACAAAACAGATGTAAAAGCCCAAATTTACAATGGAGTTGGAGATTTAGACCGTGGTTTAAACAGGTCTAATATTGTTTGTGCACATTTGTGCACAATCATGCTAGTTACTATGGCTTAGACCATGGTTTAGTTAAATTAATTAGATTAAACCGTGGACTTAACTATAGTAACAAGCGTGAATTTAGCACTCTACGCAAAAAGCGCGAAACAATATTAGACATTTTTAAAGTGTGCGCACTAAATAAAGCACATATTTTTTCTTACACGCCATAAAATCTGCATACCCCATGGTCTTTATCCAAAAATCCTTTGTGAATTCATGCCAAAGATAATAACGAGAGGGATACCGCAATTCCCATGATACCTTTGGTTGACCAGCATCCTGATGTGTTTTCTCCCAGGTGGGATGGGTAGTGATCTGTACAGGTGATCTATGACTCGCGCCCCTGTGTACGTGAAATTTGGCTCCAAGACAGACTGCAGAGAGAATGGCAAAAAGCAGAAATAAAACACTGGTTCTATATGAAATTCCTCCAGCTTTACCTAGGCACAAAGATGTGTATACATAAATGCCATCAGGCTTCATCCATAGTTTTAGTGCATCATTTATTGAAATCAAAAAGAAAATCACAATATTACAGTGACATGCTCATTGTATCTGATATCATATTGATTTCATAGTTATTGAATAATACAAATTCTCAATCACAAAATATTACTGCTTTTTAATGCTACCAAAGGCAATTTCTATGGAAACTTTGAATTTCATTGGCTGTCAAGCGATGTCACCATGACAGTTACCACTGATGGCAGAGTTACCATTCATGGTAAGTTTTATGCAACATGGCCCAGTGACAGAGATAGTATTAACCAAATCAAGACTAAGAACCCCTGAGGTGTGGTTAGGGTTGTAAATGCTGGTATCAAATGAATAAAAATAAACTGAAAGGGCATACATTCCTGCATAAGTTTAATACATTTTTTTTTTGCTTTTCTGGTATGTCTATCACCATCATTATGTATTTCACAGTGCAATAAAGATTACCTTACCACTGGATCTTCAAAACTTGAAAAAAATGCTGGAAAGGTGTAAATCTTTCTTTGATTCAGCGTCTTGAATCTTGACACTAGCACAATTATTGTCGTGATTTTTTGTTTGTTTATTTTAAAAAAGATGTACAAGGAAATGTTCCATTAAGGTACAACAAATATGAAACTGTGAAAAAAAATAGTCACCAGTTTGAAAGCCAGATTGCGATCAGTTTTGGTATGAAAAGACTTTCAGATTTAAGGAACACACGCCCCACAAACAGCTTTATCCCAACCGCAGCAAACAAAGATTTTAAACATGTTTCTTCATACAACGCACCTTAACAGACTAGAAGCATTACCAAACACAGTATGGTCAATCCTCGACAAAGACAAATTTACGCAAGCAGTCCACAAACACACAACAGGCCAAAGCAATAACTAAAATCAACCTCTTTGTCCCTGTCTCTGCGTTTACGACCATCTGCACATCCTTAACCCTGCCCGTTTGACCCTAATAGTAGGCCTATAGTTAAGCACAACCCGATAGATTGAAACTGAGATCCACCTGTTCAAAGATGATGTCCGTGACTTCCTCGAGCTGCCAGTCCTCAGTCACGGCGTTGGCCAGGATGTCTGTGAGGGAGTTCATGTACTCATGGAAAGAGCCTGGGTTGATGGTCAGCTGGTACAAGATGTCCTTCAGGCTCAAGATGTAGTCCGACTCCTGTGTCCAGGGAAGAATGATAAGGAACTTAAAGACAGGGTGGTCCATTTGCCAAAGTCATGAAACTTGGCAGAAATCAGGGGCGGTGTTTCACCAAGCTGTTCGTAAGTTACGAACGACTTTACGAACGACTGGTTATCCCTTCTTGTGCTGAATCAGATTCTCAATGAACAAAGTGTGTTATCGCATTTAGCACAAGATGGGATCACCAGTCGTTCGTAAAGTCATTCGTAACTTACGAACAGCTTGGTGAAACACCCTCCCGTACGTTAATGTGCATGAAATCTCAGGCATAGTTTTATGGACCTGTTCAGGAAGCGTGGCAAAATGTATTCTCCTTTGTGTGAAAAGCTCTTTTTCATAGAGGACATAGCCATAGGTCTACATTCACAATCGTACCGCATCTGTTACTGATATGCATCGTTCAGCGCATTGAACGTATGCACTGTGGTGCATAGAGTGGTCTCCAGTCTCTAACCTGCAATAGCCGGGAGGATTTGGATGACCTGACGAAAACCTCCTCGAAATCTAGTGATCGTAATAATTCTGCTTGAAGTCAGTTTCCAATTCTATTATTGTGAGGGAAGTTCTTACACAGTATTTTCTTACATTTTCTGTGTTTTTTTTATAAATTTATGTACTTTAACCTGCAAATTGGACAAACTATCTTTCAAGGGACATTCATAGAGTGGTTTGCCTTGCATGGTCTATTTCACCTTATTTACTTCTGCTTAACCACCAGTTGAAAACAAGCCATCTCTTACTCTGTTATTAAAAGAGAATCTCATCATTATCTTTGTCACTGGATCTATGTACTGGGAAATCGCTTTCATATGCAATCTGGTTTCCAAACTTTTGTTTCCGTCATCTTGTGCATTCATCCACTGTTCGAGTGTAGTTGCAAAAGATGAACACAGCTTTCTTTCCACGTTATTTCCATTTCAAGCAGAGGCTATTTGCAACTTATGATGCTGCAGTAAAAAAAAAATATATATGTTTGTTGCTATGGGAGAAACCTCTCTTACATACCTCTTGTTCTGGCAGTCCATTCCAGTACTTCCCTGGAACAAACTCTGCAGCTGTCGCAGAGAGTGTCATGTTGATAGGATGGTTACCCTCGTTCTTCTTCACAATAAGTCAGATTCGGCAGAGGTTCAACACAGATGCACCCCTCAGTATACTCAAGTCTGAGTCTCTGCATACACAAAGAAAAGACACAAAAATAGCATGACAATTTTTAACTTTGGATTCTGTGCCTGCTTTTATTGTCTTATCAACTGATTAAGGTGGCTTGCATACTTATAAATGTTCAAGATACACATTTTGTAAATACATCATTAATTAAGTAGAAGGAATTAAGTACACTTAAAATTTCCCTAAAAATATATCATACTAAGGATAGTATAATTTGAAGGAAGTTAAAATATGTTAGGCCTAATTGTTATTGTTAAACATTTTCATAGTCAGATATTGAACCAAAAAAAATCCTGTTCATCCCTCAGTAGTCTAGCTTTGCTTTTATTATGAACTGGAAAGAAATGAAACAAAACTTGCCGGTAGAGCTACATCAACCATCAATAAGTTGTTTCACATGCATAAGTTGAAGTCAAACATGTCATCATGCAGTGCCAGGTTTAGCTTAAACAGCAACACACAATTTGACATCCGACGTTAATATACACAGGTGGGACCGATCACAATACTTTGTGTCCAATTCTACACAAACATTCATCCCTCAGTAATGTAGCAAACACAGGCAGAAAAGTTATATCCTGCCTTATCAATAGTTATTAAATCAATGTCAAAATATTATGACACCATTATGTCTCAAAAGCAAGTCGCAAACTAAAAATAATCACCTTATTATTCCACTAACTTCCTTTTGTTATCGCTGCGCCTTGGCTCGTCGCCTTCGAACTCGCGCACACAACTTTTGCGCTTGATTGTTGTTTTCATGCACAGGGTACGTGCTGAGATAATCAGAACCTCACGAAAAACGACTGGATTGCACAACTATTGATACGCATTCTAAACACAACAAATAAAGTGAGCACCCCCCCCCCCCCCCCCCCCCCGCCTCCCAAGCAAAATAGCATAACTTTTTATTGAACAGGTATTGGGCAAAATAATTTGGCATTATTTTCCCTTAACTTTTTGACTTACTAATGTGTGAAAATCACATTAATCCAATCAGTCATGCATGAGTGAGCAAATTCTAAAGGCAAAAACGTCACTTTTTAAAAGTCACAAGGAACGTCATTTTGAGATTCTCTCTCATATTGATTTTTGATGAATTCCATTTCTGGTGCTTAATTTGTGTCCTTTCAATGTTTAACATCCATCTCTCGATGCACTAATACCTATGCCGACACTTCTGGTTGAGTGAGCACCGTTTAACATATACTCATCCCTCTTGAGTTTGAAACTTTTCAAACCCTTTATTTTGGTGAAAAAATAAAACTCTGGATATTTTGAAAAAGATGTAACATGAACTGTTATGTAAACATAAGAAGTCATTTGTGTCATGGTTGAGTGAAAACACTTTAAAAATCGCAGAAGAAATGCCAAAATGTATTGTTAAAACAGCATAAACAATTACCCTTGTGACTTTTGAAAAGTGACATTTTTTTCCTTTGAAATTTGCCCACTCATGGATGACTGATTGGATTAATGTGGTTTTTACACAGTTAGTCAATAAGTTAAGAAACAATCCTGCCAAATTATTTTGCCCAACACCTCTACGATAAAAAGTTATGCTATTTTGCTTGGGGGGGGGGGGGGGTATTGACTCTTGTGTGTGTGTGTTTGGACAGGACCGCAATAAATGCAGTTGGGGCAAAAACAAAATGACTTTTTTTTTACATACCCCCTAATTTCAGAGGAGCCATATGCAATCAGTTTATTTTATTGGTTCTTTGTAAATTCTGACATTTAGTGATACCAGTTCTTCGATCGTATTAATAATAAAATAAACATTGTAATTTTAATTAAAAATTGCCAACCCCTTTTTTTTTTGCAAAAAAAATAAAACAGATTAGTGTGTAACTAGCTATGATCAAAATATATACCGCTGCAGGAAAGGTAAATTTTCCCCCTAGTAAAATTTGTAGGTTTTTTTTCAGGCGCCTTTATATAGGCTACGTTTACCATGGAGCTAATGACGTCATACAAACGCGGATGTCGTCGCGAAAGGAACCGTAACAGGTGCACTGGTAGTGGTAGATAACACTGGTGTGGTGGTAGTACGTGGGTAGTCAATGTAAAACCATAATAATTGCATGAACGCACAACGAATTGGACATGTAAAAGGAGCTATACGTATGCGCAAATAATGTAGCCATATTGCGCCTCTTTTTGGTGCTATTACGATTTAAATGATCTGGAAAATTACTCGGTAAGTCTAGCTGTTTTTTTCCATTCAATTGGTGTTGCGTGCAAAGTGTATTTTCTGATTTATAAAGCCAAAGGGTACGTAATGGCAATGCAGTGAGTAATGCGAAAGTGCATTGCCATAATTGAATGCATGAACTGCACTTATTGCTAAGTACATGTACCTCATTAAATTGCTGTACATTACAGTGTACATCCAATGGCCATGGCATATAGACCGATGGCTATGCAAATGCAATGTAAGTTTCATCATCATGGGACTTGTGATAACGAATGTCATACCAGGCAGTATAAGTACCAAATAATCTAAGTGTACTTACACCGAAAAATCAGTCTCTGTATAGTCTGTAGGACGCGGGATCCGCTGAGATTGCATCTGGCTCCTCTGAATGCCTTATCTAGACTAGAGACTGAACATTGCACCTGTAAACTGCATGACGATCGACGTCGATCGATGGGGGTCGCCATTTTGAATATGAGAACATCTCAACGTTGATCGTGCGATCGCGACGAAAATTGGCACATGCGTCACTGGTGACGTAATCTCAACAATTCAATTATCAATCGCACCAAAATTCAAATTTATTTCAAATTAATAAATTATGTTAATTAATGCATAAAATCATAATTGGTTGTAAATCAAATATAGTATAGCCCCAAAACTGCTAGATTTCAGTCTGGACACTCTTCTTAGGATTATTATCAAATTAGGATTGAAACAAATGGCAATATCTTTATGAATTTTATTGTTTTTTAATATCTTATGTATTTCTCTGTTTTTTCGACTTTATGTTTTTCATTGTTTTTTGGATGGAAATCGTTGGCAACACTATTTCAATCATAAATAGCATGAAATCGATTGTTTTTTATCAGTAAAAATAAAAATAATGATACATTTTTGAATTTTGGCTAGATACAGAATTTGCATTCGATCTGTACATGAAATCACATTTTTGAGCAATTTTTGGTCTGGCATGCACGTACAAAATGTTACGTCGGAACTTCGTAACCGCGTACCCCAGCGTCGCAAATTTGGTCTTAAAAATTGCGTGAGACTTGGAGGAAAACAGTTCTGAAATGTCGTGGCGCAATAATCCGTTTTTGCCCCCCCCCCCCCCCCCCCCCCGGGCTAGATAGGGTTAAACTCATCTGCGCCCCCTCCTAACCCGGTGCATTATACCTTATGGTCCTTCACTGTACTACATCCAGATCCAGATATTTTGAGATTTCATTTTTAAATTATGATTTTTTTTTTGTCTCCTTTCTTTCTTTGCATGCATGCATGCACACAGACTAACTGCATGTACTCACAATGAGTGCCGGTGATTAGCATCAGACTGACTACGTACATGTAGCTGGTCGCCATGGCAACTCGACAACTGAGGAGGGCACTGAGGGAGGAGGGCAATGGGGATGCTCTCCCTCTGCTTGCATCGAGATCCCACGCCGAGGAGCAGGCGTTCCAGGAACTGAGGAGGAAGCAGGAGGCTCGACGGATAGAGGCGACTCGTACAGACGCAGACGTCATACTCGCCGAACAAGGCTACGGCAACGATCTGGACGTCGATAACCTCCTGGAGCTGACGGCTGAAGGGAAGCGTAAGACCGTTCTGGTGTTTCACGATGCTTTCTTCTTAATCCTGGACTATCTGCAGTTCTATGCTCTGGTCCTGGCTATAGCTCTTCGATGGCCTTGGCCATATGGTTGGATGCAGTACACCCGCTTCATCCTCTTTGCTAATCTTGACATCTGGGAGTTCCTCAAGCTTAACACTCCGAGCATCTACGAATCGACCGTCAATCGATTCATCGACAGCACGCTTCTCCCGTTTGACTACCGCTACCTGCTGCTGGCCTGGGGAGTCTTCATCTTTGTCTTCATCTCTCTGTTCATCACAGTCTACATCTGCATGTTCTTTCAGAAGAAGTTCAATCTGCTGCTGCAGGTTGCCCGGTTCAAGCGCACCTACCTGACCCTCACACAGGTCCTGATGATGCCTGTCGGGGTCGCCCTGGCCAAGGTGTTCCACTGCAATGTGGACAACAACATGGATGTCCACAACGAGACACCTTGTGGCAGCGGGGAGCACATCGCCTACATGGCAGTGTCCCTGGCAATCTTCTTCGGCCTCTTCATTCTGTTGCCCGCGTGGATGATCATGAAGATCAAATCGCAGATCTTCAACCTGAAGAAGAAGAGCCATGAGGCACACCTTCAGCTGAAGGAGGCCGAGTATGCTCACTCGCTAGACCTTATCTGGGCTCTGAAGCACTATCACATGTTCTCGTCTTTCACTCTCTTCTGGGTATACTACTATCCCGTCATGTTCTTCCTGAAGCTGATCTTCATCATCGCCTATGCCGCCATGCTGTGGTTGCCCACATGGCAAATGCTGGTCTTCACAATCCCCATTCTGCTCCTCTTTGCAATGGTGATCGTCAAGTGGCCGTTCCGGGTAACCTGCTTCAACTACCAGGTGGGCATCACTCTCCTGTGCATGCTGGTTCTGTCTTTCATGGGCTTCATGCAGAACATGGACGGCGTGGACTCGGTCTTCTTCACCGTGTCCTACCTCTCCATCGAGCTCATGGCCATCAACCTGTTCTGGCTGGGTTCCAGCATCCTGTGGCTGACTTACGTGATCCTGCGGTACGTGGGCTGTTTCTGCAGCCACAAGCCGCTCTGGCCGCAGCTGACCACCAGCGGGTTGGAGCGACTGGAGGAGCACACGCAGCGGTACATGCGGGCCGTGCTCTGTGGCAGAATCGTCCTGGAGCAGGCGTTGTCCAGCCCCCCTCTCTTCAGCCCCGCCCATGAAGTTGCGAGGCAGATCCAGATCATCAACGCTTACTGCAGGGAGGCGGAGCTCCTGCAGGACCCGATCCATGACACCCTCTGGGACCTCCTGGATGAACTCATCGAGGCTCACAGCCGCATCTCCCAGACGTCCCTCTTTGCAGAGTCAGTGAAGGTATCCATCAGGGAAACTGCCAATGAATTCCTCAAGCTTCTGCCGGAATTCAAAAAGAGACTGGCCCAGAGAGAATACGACTTTTGTCTGATGACGCCCATGAAGAGACGTATGCTGTTGAAGATGTACACAATTGGTTAGTGTTAGTCAGTCATATTTTTTCAATGCAGTTATTTCTTTCTCCTTATTCCATCTCTCTATATTTCTCACGCTTTCACTTTTGCTCCCCCCTCTCCATCCCCCGCCCCCTATAAATAGTGGTACTTCCCCTAAGACAAACAACTTTGCCTCATATTTTATAGTTCACCATTGCTGTAAATCTGTAGTCCTGTAAGGCAAAACTTTATATCTATGGAGAAAAGCTCCCTTTGAAGAACATGTGTCTTGCCCAGTGTATTTTACACATTACTTGATATTGCTTACCAAAGGCTTGTGTGGGCTCCTTGATGTCAACTCAATAACATAGGCCCTGTTGCATAAAACTCATCATTTATGGTAACTTTGCTATCAATAGCAATTTTGATGGAAACCTTGAATTTTGTTAGCTGTCAAGCGATGTTATCATGGTAGTTACCATTGATGGCAGAGTTACCATTAATGGTAAGTTTTGTGCAATGGGGCTCTGATGTACTTCTACAACATTAAAGATATATGTTCTCCACATTATTTAATAGGACTACCACATTGGGCAGTCTCTTGCTGAAGTCTAATCCTTACTCTCCTTAAATATTTAAAGCAGTTTTTCAACACACCTGGACCCTGTTGCATATAGGTTTTCAATTATTTTAACTTAAACCATCAATGGTAACTACTATAGCATTAGCCAATCAGCTCTAAATACTGCACTTGTTGCCATGCTGGTTACCATTGATGGTAAGCTACAATGATCGAAAACCTATATGCAACACGGGCCTGTAGTGATAGCCTATATTTCTTCCATTTTTCCCCCGCTTTAATTCAGGAGTCTTTGTGAATGGGAAGGTAATGAAATCCAAGTCGACAGCCAACCAGGATGCCGTGGTGAGACTGTATAACCCGCTAGTGTCTGTGGTGCTGCAGAACAGAGGTGTCCAAGGTGAGATATGATCTAGCCAATTGCTCCTAGAGTCAGTGAAAGGACAAGAAAACTTAAAACTAGTGTATCCCTGTTGTACCACTCATGAAACTGGGCATTATACAGGAATATACCCTAACACAAAAAGTATGAAATGTCATAGCTGTAACTTCTTATAAAATATAAATGTGATGAAATTAATGTCTATATATACTGCAGGCTTAGGTCATGTTGATGGGGTAAAAAAATCACCGATAAGGTACTGGTATTTACACTACACTCTGGTTAAAATTAATTTTAACCTTTTTATGGGTGCAGACAATTTATGAGTATTTAATATTTATGAATTTTATCCCAATGATGCAAGTGCTACTAATATAAAAAAAAGTTTATGAACTCTCTGAGAATTAAATGTGTAATCAGTCATTGGGCTTCTCCTGGCTTTGTGCTGAGGGAATTAAATCACATCTCCACTTTGATTGGACTTGTGACAGGTGATGATGGGTACTACACCACTGGGGTCAACGAGAAGGAGTTTACCTCGGGGGTGGCTGGGTACCGCCTCAAGCAGCGACAGGGCCCAACCCTCATTGAAGTGGAGGACGAGCTCGATGACGATGATGATGACGAGGTCAAGATGCCAGACTGGCTCCGGCCGATGTCGTCGGCCTCGGTACGGATTAATTCTTTAACCATCTCATTGTCTCAATGGTTCATGAAATGTGTAATAAGTGCTCAACATTTAACGTCTGGAGTATTTCACCATGTACACACACAAATCCCATAGAATAAGTTCAGATACAATCAATGTATATAACAAACAAGAAAAAATAAACACAATTCATTCATTGAAAAAAGAAAAATTGTAGAGGTTTCCAAAAAGAAGCAGGGCTTTTGTACATTTGACCTATGTGAAAATATATAGAAATGACATAATATATGCACAAATATATGTGAAATACTAAAACATTTTGCCTGACAGTTTTTCTGTTAAAGCTACTGTTTTAATTATTGCATTATTACAGAACGTAATTAAAGTAAAAATGGCTTATTTATTATGCAACATGACATTTTTCTTTTCAGGCTGTATCTGGAGTGTCGTCTATTAATGATCATGATGAGGATGAGTTAGCTGCCATGATGTATGGTATTCCCAGTCGCCAAGGCACTGCAGCATCTGCTGTCTTTGCCTCTCAAGGGTATGTCAACACAGAGCAATAGATGATATAAGGGTGTATATTTATATCTGTCTTTCTATCTATCTATCTATCTATCTATGCATCTATGTATCTATATATCTATCTATCTATTTATTTATCTATCTATCTATCTATCTATCTATCTATCTATCTATCTATCTATTTATCTATCTATGCATCTATGTATTTAACTATCTCTATCTATCTGTCTCCCTGTCTTTCTTTCTATTTATCAATATTTTTTCTCTATCTGTCTATCTCTCTATTCATCTATCTGTCCATCTATATACCTATATGTATATATATATACCTGTATACATGTACCTATGATCTCTCTTTCTGACTATCTATCTTTATCTCTCAGCATAGAGTACAAGATAGGTATAGACCTGTGGGTATCTGTTTTATATATCTATTTCTCTCTATATCTTTCTTTATCCATTTATATTTTGTGCATGATCATGAATCAACCAGGTTATCCATCACATTAGATTCTCAGTCCACTGTTTCCAATGTTTGATAGATGTCAAAATGTTTGACTTTCTTATCGCATCATATTCAAATCTATACCCATCTACCCATGTATCCAGCGATGTAAATGTACAGAAGGATAGTATAAAAAGTGAACCTTTATATAAAACTGTGTTGGGTTTTCACATGCGTCAATAGCTTTTTGGTTCTTTGAGGGTTAATGGTTTCATATGCTTTATCTTTTTATCCATAGCAACCCCTCATAGATGTAAATGTAAACATGTAGAAATGGATAGTATGAGAAAGTGTTGTTTTTCACATGCATCAATAACTGTTTGGTGCTTGACGATTTGATGATTTATCTTTGTATCCATAGCAACCCCTCACAGAGCAGACCTCCGAGGGTGTCTTCCGCAGCCTCTCTGACGAGGACCCTCCTCCCATCCACCTCCTCCCAGTCCTCCCAAGACTCCCTGATTCCCACGGGTCGCTATGGCAACGCCACCATCGAGGAGTTACCAGAAGAGCTGTAGATGACAACTAGAGAAGCCCTGCCCACCCGTTTCTGTCCGTACGTCTGAAGGGAGAATTCATAGGTAACTTCATGCATCTTCTTTTGAAGTGATATTTTCTGGCGGGACACCTTGAAATTAACACAACTCACAGCTAGCTGTAATTATCAGAAAATAAATAAAATCATAAAAAATAGTTCAATGCTGTGTTATGTAACAGTGGGCATGGAGTGTGTTTGTATTAAATATTCATAAAAAAATCATTTTAAGAACAATTTTATGACAAGCTGAGGTAGAGGACAAAATATATACAGAAATGTAGTTATTATAAATCATAGAAAACAAATATATTGGAATTAATCACAATGCCATGCAAATTCTGTTTTTGCTTACCCAGTATGCACTTTATTGCAGCTCACTGTACTTTATACAGCATTTGCATGTAGTGAAAAAACACCATTTTGTACACCTCATGTTCTTTTTGTATTTGTATTTGTTCAGATTTGTTACCACTAGTTCCACCTCGATAGTTAATTAGTGAAATCAAGTATCAGTATTTCATTTGAAATAATTACACTGGATGCAGTTTGTGTGTCAATTGTTTATCATATTCATATTGTATGAATTACAAGAGTAATTCACAATGAGTTATGTTAATGGTAGGATTTGTTATGCAAATGTCATTTTATATACATTTAACATAATCAAAATGCATAGAACCACCGAGTCAAAAAAACAAATAAAAAGTGCCTACATCATTGTTTATATACATGTGTTAGTATATTTGTCAATATGAAATGTTTTTTTTGAATTTGTATTTCTACAATAATGAAATCGGTGTACTGTGATCAATGTGTGTGCACATGTTTCAATTGGTATGTCTTTCACAATGCAGTACATTTTTTTTTTATTATATTTAATAATATATTCTTAAGTACGTCTATTATCTTATTTGTAAATATCAGGAAGAAATCATGTATATTTTGTAATTTTGAAATCATGATAGAGATGTATATAGTCTTACCTCAGTACCTAAGGACTAAGTGCATACAGTTGTTTGAATTCCTTATTTTTAAGACCGAATCATGTACCTAACAAATATTCATATTTCTAAATTTTAATAATTTTTATACTAAATCAAGATATTGTGCCTCCTCCATAATAAAGTGTCAGAAGGCATTTCCTTTCTTGGGTTGTCTATCCATCCCTGTAAGATTATGTAATATCTTAAGAATTATTTGGCTGAGTAATTCTGAGGTGAGATCATGAGATTTGTGGCAATTACATTTTTGAGAAATGCAAAAGATACAAACAGATGTAATTTGAAATGATACATGTATCACAATAGTTGTGCATCCCAAAAGCCAATTTTCACCAAATTGCGACAATCATGGAAATATGGACCACCATTTTGAGGTGAAGTGATGAGAATTTATGTCAGAGGTCATTAGACTTTCCCCTCGATTGCAAAAATCAAACAATTGTATATGTGAATATCTACACATCATTGATTCCCTTTAAATGATGTTTATGCATATTTTTGGCCCTGAGTGTAATTGATTTTACTGATCAGCGGGCTTGTATTTTTTTTTTGTAGATGGTGTGAAAACACAAAATTTGCTATGCATCATTAACATTTTAGTGGTCCTGCAGCTGTAAAGCCCATCCAATCTGTTAATGGTCTTGATTTAAGATGTTTGTGTGTGTGTGTGTGTTCTTTCTTTTAAAGTAAAAGGTCATATTCCATTCCGTCCATGGAGATCTTACATGTACATGTATCTCCATGTTCCGTCCATCTCATGCTAGGCGAGTTGTTTGATAAAATAAAGCACATCTGATGTTTCTTTCATGAATCTCAAATTCAGCTCTTGATGTTGCTTTATTGGAAATTCTCTGAGAAAGTGTGAAAGTAGTGTTTGATATTACCTGAAGACCATGATCATTGCTATTATTTCTATTTGATGTATTCCTCTCTTTTTCCGTGCTTTTTAGCATGTGTCTATCCACCCTCTCTCTGTCTCTCTTTCCCTCCTCTCTCCTTTCTCTTTCCCTCTCTCTTTCCATCTCCCTCTTGCTCTCTGTCTACATGGTAGATGTTTCTCTCTTCTTTCATTCTCTTTCTCTCTTTCTCACTTTTTCTCCTTGTTTATATTCTGTCCCCCCCCCCCTCTCTCTCTCTCTCTCTCTCTCACTCTCTCTCTCTCTCTCTCTCTCTCTTCCTCTCTCCCTCCCTCCCTTTCTCCCTCCCTCCATCTCCCCCTCTCTCTCTCTCTCTCTCTCTCTCTCTCTTCCTCTTCTCTCTCTCTCTCTCTCTTTCTTCCCTCTCTCTCTCTCTTCCTCTCTCTCTCTCTCTCTCTCTCTCTCTCTCTCATTCTTCCTCTTCCTCTCTCCCTCCCTCCCTCTCTCCCTCCCTCCCTCTCTCCTCCCCCTTCCTCTTTCTCTCTCTCACTCCCCCTCCTCTCTCTCTCTCTCCCTCCCTCCCTCCCTCCCTCCCTCCCTCTCTCCCTACCTCCCTTCCTCCCTCCTCTCCCCCTCTCCCTCTCTCTCTCTCTCTCCCTCTGTCTCTCTCCCTCCCTCTCCATTCCTCTCTCCCTCTCTCTCCTTTTCTCTCTCTCTCTCTCTCTCTCTCTCTCTCTCTCTCTCTCTCTCCCTCTCCATTTCTCTCTCCCTCCCTCCCTCTCTCTATCTCTCTCTTTCTTACCTACTCTTTTCTATTTTTCTTAATTCCCATCTGTCTTTCTGTCATTTGCTTGCTCTCTTCCCTTCCTTCCCCATCTCTTTCCTTCCAACTTGGGCCATTCCTCAAAACGTGACAAACATGAAGCTACGTTCAACAGCACAGATGCGAAACCAATTAGTGATGGTATTCTCCTTCCCTCCTGGGATTGCATGTGGGAATTTCAAACAATCTACAATAATAACAATATACCATAATTATATGCGAAGCCTTACAAACATCTACAAGTATCTCACAGATTAAAGCAAATATCCTAGTGATATAATGAAAATTTAGCTAAGTCGTGACTTCTAGTACTATTTCTTGTCTTGACATGGTAAGCATTTTGGTACTGCTCGAATATACATGTATCTGTGTTGTTGTTTTTTTCGTATTTGGTAAATTTTATATGGCGTCAAGTACTTCACACAACTTTGTGTGATACAATCGTTTTGTGTTTCATTTTTAATTAAAGGTGTAAACAAAAGCTAACGTGCATCATGGGTATCATGTTTAGATAGTCAAGTGGCACACACTGACTTGAAACCTGTCGCAAGCAGCCCTACGAAAAGCCACCAAGAGCAGCCACCAATAACGACAATATTTAAAGTCAGCCAAGAGTAGCCAAATAAACAAAGAAGCCGTCAAGAGCTCCAGAAGACACGAAAGACACATGGTAGACCTCTGCAGTACTGTTAAAATGTGTTTTCAGTGAACTGAATCGGTATTTTCGAATAATTTCGCGTAAAACCGTAAAATCTCTTGGCGGCCTCTGTGCGGTGATACTAAACGATAGCTGTAACGATCACAAACTCTGGCTGTTTTTGGCGGCTTTTAGTAGGACCCGCCACAAGGAATGGTCAAGAGTGTAACAGATATGCGTATGGTGACCCCAGCATGTCAATTCAAACGCTGCTATAAAGACCACCTCGAGGAAGACGGAAAGAGTCATCTCTTGTTGACACGTAGTTTTGAGAGACTACTCTGTCGGGATTCAAAGATAATTCATGGTTTTCGTGTGTGACTGCAGCATGTGTGTTATTAAATAATCAAAGTTAAGAGATGTAGCAAAAATTGTAACAAATTGTAATACAACCCCCAAATCTTGTGAATTCATAATGTATGGTCACTTTCAATTTAAAAGAGTTATTACGCGGGCACATGCCATGCCCCCCCCCCCCCCCCCCCCCCCCGGCCACCCCGATGTGCTATGTCATTCAAAAATACATCAGTTTATACCATTGTAGTGGTAAATTATTACCACAAAGATTCATGTGAAGATGTTCCAAATACTTACAGGCATCAGATGGTCGGGATTATGATATTGTGAAGCGCATAGAGATAATACTGCTTCGAGATAATACTGTTAATATATATATATATATATATTCCATTTATTGCAACCACTTTACATCCTTTTGTACAAATGTCAACGGTTGGATTGGTTTCATATTTGGCACTACATTCAGATTACCATTATATATTATTATTATTATCTTTTTGGTGCGTCTTATTTGAAATTTGAAGAGCGTAGTGTTACTTGTGGGGTACCATGGTGATCAGCCAACCCAAACTCTGATTTATGAAAATAAAATGTCAAGTGATTTGATTCAGTGTTAAATCTTAGAGTACACGCATTGGCTAGGATGTCATGGCTATTAAAAACACAAGCATTACATATGTTTTTGTTTTGTATGAGCCGTCGCTTGTCGCTTTCTCATACATGCAATAATATTCACAACACTCTTTCTTCGTCATAAATCACGATGTTTTACATACAATACTACATACATTATGTATGGATTAGTACTACATTTACGCATATCTCGTATTAACATATATACAATAACAAGGTGTTAAATCTTCGTCGACGTATTTTATATACATTGTTAAGGCTTTGATCAATTATAAACTTACTTTATTTTACAAAGCACAACCTGCAGAAACTCGAGACGTGGCGAAATCAAAGATCTTTCATCAGATATAAACAATCATCATGCCATGAGAGTTGAGTTTACGTTACAGAAAACAGAGAGAAGATTGCATCTCCTTATTAAGCACTTTTACTAGAATGGCAGCAATTTTGCTCGTTGTTTGATTTTATCGCAAATTTGGTAATATGTCATGCCACGACCACGTGTGTTCAACGAGCAAAGCAGTCGAACGTAAACAAATGTTTTTATCTAAAATAATGTCTGTCTTAATAATAACACAAAAGGTACTACGTCGTTCCTGTGTCCAATACTGGGTAACTATGAATCACCGTTTCATCCGAGTTTGCTAGGAGAGCGAATCGCATGACCGGGAACTGCCGCCGTGTGTCAATGTATTCGTACCGATGATCGTCGTCGCTGTTCGTCATCATATTCGGCGGCGTCGTCGTCGTCGTTTTCTTAATGGCTATCTTCGGTTTCAGTGCAATCTTCGGCTTCGGTGCAACGGCGGGTTTTAAAGCTTGCGTTATATTCTGCTGGAGTTTGTTCTTCCGGTTTGTCTTTTCGATTGTAGCCGTATAATAATGCTCGTCCTGAGAAAAAAAAACACGAGTAAAAAACAAACATTGTATCAATGCACATTATGAACAAGGTCTTTTGTTACGCGGACACAATTTAAAAGGGACACTGCAAAATAATGTCCGCGTAACAAAATACCATGTTCATGGTGAAATAATCATAATAAAGATAACAACACAACGAAATATATCATTATTGTTTGCATTAAAATCTTTATCTGTAGAAATTAACTTCATTATTTATACATACCTTAGGAGGAATGTATTTGCCACTTATAAAATGGCCATATCATGTACGATATATTCCGATTAGCATTATCAAGCATAGGTAGCTCTTTCATGTCAAGAGAATTTGCTCTATGTATACCGATACAGGATAGGGCCAGAGTACAAAGTGAAGAGAAGATTCTAATAAAGAAATTTTAGGCATACATCCAGTAATAGCAGGAAAAGCGAGCTCCATTTTTTGTAAATGAATGGAAAAAGGGTCAGACAAAAATCTTGGAACCATAAGGATTTGAACCTCCAAGCTACTGCTTACAGCAACATCGACTTAACCACGCAAGCTATTTCTATTTCACTATTCTCCTTTTCAAAATTGAAATTACGGTTTTCACATTATACGTGTTTTTTTGCAAAATTTGAATGACCCAAGAAGGCCCTTTCACTGACATAGCGGAAGAGAATATTGCTCTTCAATCGAAGCATCATAACATGAGATTTGAGACCATTTATTTCACTTACCTTTTGGTCGATCATTTCGATGGCAGCGTTTTCTTTGAGCTCGCAGCTGACTCCGATGCACACTGTCGGATGAGAAAATGCGACTGTCTCCCTCAACGTAGACAACTCGTCTTTCTTCTGCGCGCGCAGCCTTCGCCTGACCCTGGCCGCGCCCACTGATACGCCAGCCAATAGGAGCAGCCCTACGAAGACTCCCATAATGCTTAGCCCGATCCTGGTTGGGCCATGGAGACTGGCGCCGTGCGTCTGGAGAGCTGGTAAAGACAGAAAAAAAGAAAGATTTTTGAAGATAAAGTAATTCGTTCAAGCTAGCTTTTTATGGCAAAATTTTAGAAGTGAGCATCGACATTAGTGCACCCCCCCCCCCACACCACCACCACCACTTTGCCCCACAAACATGACATAGGTCCAAGATTGGATTGCTTTCATTCAAAGACGGTAAAGATGTCATCTAGCCGCTTTCCCCCAGCTTCCCCATTTTAAATTGTCCGTGGTCGTTGTTTATCATTCACGATCTAGCCTATGCCGTAAGTTGAAAAATCAAATTATTTATTTTTTCCTTCGCCTCAGAACATAAGAAATTAAAACGTAATTTTACTCTTTCTCTGCCAGAATAAAAAAGATCGCTGCCCTTTGCTATTTAGGTGTCTTATTTGTGCAAGAATGCCTTGGTGGCACATGAATGGTTCAACGTGGTTGATAATCTACTATTTCACGGAAATGACTCTACATTTACCTGCAAGGATGTCGACAGTGGAAACAGTCACTACATCGCTCCACTCGCTTCGGCCCACGCCGTTAACCGTACGGACCTAGATGTGAGCGTGGTTAACAGTTCAGCATTAATGAGATCTGGGGGACTTTCACCACGAACTACTTCATGCACGACTGGTTACCCTTTCTTGTGCTGAATCAGATTCGCAAATATTTTTATTCCAATCAGCTATAAAAAGTTCTGATAGAAATCTGATCTTTATAAATCAAAATTCTTGTGTTTAACAAGTGTCTGAATGCAACGTTCATGATTTGTCAAATTGGATTGGGATTGTTGGAAATTACCTTCCACTATTTGAAAACAGGAACAAATTGGGGTATCTCATTTAACACAAGAAAGGGTAACCAGTTATGCGCTAAGTCGCTCTTACCTTATGAATAGCTTGCTGAAACACCCCTGATTTAGGTCAAGAATTTAATCAAAATCATATTGTCCTTCCCCAAGTTCCCCTAAATATCATAATAGTTGTGTTCCAATGCAGATAGTGGTACTGTACAAACTGTGAAACTTTGGCTTATTACACGGTCCTAACGGTGTTGGATTATCATATCTCGCATGGGCGCCCTCAATATTGAAACCTGATGTAGATTAAATACAAAGTGATGAAATGTAGCATAAACATTTTTAATTTGGACACAAAATGATGAATAAATAGCATTTAACGCATAATGATTTTTTTTAAATAGATATCTTCAGTTCACTTTATATTTCGACTTTGTCCTATTTTGTTTTTTCTTTATTTTTTAAAGGTCTTTCTGAGTAATTTTTAAATAAGGAAAGAAAGTGAGGAACAGTTCCAGTATTAAGAATAAGTGCTTCAATCTGTACATGAGTGAAACGTGTGCTTCATTCATTTTTAAGGATGGTTCACGCTAGGGTTCAGGAAATCTTTTTTTAGGTGAATGTCTCTGCAAATAATTTTATGGTTTGCGTTTGATATTGGTGTTGAATTGACTCAATGTCTGGCACCCTTCAGAATTACCTCAAAATGGTAGGTCAAATTTTCATTGAGTGGAGTAATATGGTAGGTCATCTCGTATGATAGGTCATCGATTCGAATGGTTTCCGACTCCAAGAAATGCTGCTCGTCGTTGAATGACGAGTACTGAAGCTCGTAAAACCTTTGAGATAATCACAGAGATCATAAACGAAAGGGTGGGCGATAGAGTGAGAGAGAGAGAGAGAGAGAGAGAGAGAGAGAGAGAGAGAGAGAGAGAGAGAGAGAGAGAGAGAAAGAAAGAGAAAGAAAGAGAGAGTGGGATGGAGATAGCGAAATGGAGGGAGAGAGAGAGGGAGAATAAGGGAGAGAGAGAGAGAGCGAGAGAGAGAGGGGGAGGGAGGGAGGGAGATAGAGAGAGGAGAGAGAGAGAGAGAGAGAGAGAGAGAGAGAGAGAGAGAGAGAGAGAGAGAGAGAGAGAGAGAGAGAGAGATACCAAACGTTAACAAACATGACAAAGGTATGACTATTCTATTTTTAATTAATCGACATAAATGCACTAATGTGGAGTATTTTTTTACCTGGATATGGTTAGCATGGTGCTCGAATACATTGACAGCAGTAAAAGTGAGATATATCACTGAAGGTAGGGTCAAACACAAATATTATATATAATTAATCATTAATGAATTTATATGTACTTGTCAGTACCTACCTTATTTTGCCGTTGACGTTGAATGGTTTCGGCGTTTCCCAAGCTAGGAGTGCGCTCTCTGTGGACGATTTTAGAACAGTCAGTTTAATTGGTGCTGGTGGGACTGAAAAGGAAGAAAGAAAATAAAAGAACCATATGAAATTCAAACCATTAGATGACATGCAAAGAAGAGTATATTTGGTGCGTCGAGTTAAAGTGGAGTTGTGGTCCGCGTGGGGCTCGAACTCAGGACTTCGTGTTATCAGCACGACGTACGCTCTACGGATGGAGCTGGCGGACCTGACATTGGGTCTTAAAGAGGACAGGTGGATGTACTTTTGATATAAGCTCTGAATAAAGCGGCCCAGGACGGAATTGATGGATGAGTGAGAAGTATCGATAATAGGAGAGAGAGAGAGAAAGAGAGAGAGAAAAAGAGAGAGAGAGAGAGAGAGAGAGAGATAGAGTATCATTATTTTTTTGACAAGTAGCTCAGTCTCCAAATGCATTTTTCCTTTTGCATGATTACTCGTTAATGATCATTTCTATGTGACAACCCCGTAATTCCATTCATCCTTGCCATAAAATCCATATCACGGATATAGCGAGGTTGTTTTTATACCGCCACGCTCGAATAGTTTGACGACTTGGTAAATGCACTTACGCTCTTCGGGCGAGTAGACCTCTATCTCCTCACTCCTCTCCCCTTCCCCCGCTCCGTTCAGAAGACTCATACTGAACAGGTACTTGGTGTAGACGTGCAATCCAGTCACGTTATGACTCGTCACCGTGGGGCTAAACAACCGATGAGTGCCGGATTCGCTGGTAGCGGAGTCTACCTCTCGGAAGTAGACGTTGAACCCTACCAGCCCGGACGGGCATCTCGTTACGGATGGGGAGGGAACCTACAGAGAGAGAGAGAGAGAGAGAGAGAGAGAGAGAGAGAGAGAGAGAGAGAGAGAGAGAGAGAGAGAGAGAGAAGAGAGAGAGGGGGGGGGGGGAGAAGAACATATCAGATAAGAATATCTTTGCACGTTTAACGCTATGATACATGTAAGATAGATTTTTCGTATGCAACTTAAGCAAAATGCCAAAGGATGGGAGAACTGTATTGTTATTGGTGATATTGGTAAGAAAACATATATCTGTCCGATAGTTTGGGGTTCACGATACATACAAATCTCCGCCATTGCAGTACATGTTTCGATTTTCTTAGTCAGAGCCCTGTATGTAATTTAGACAGTCGAAATACATAACATTTGGGGGGGGGGGGTATTCCTGTTTTCTTTATTGAATGCGACCAATTGCAATACAAATAGAAATTATGTTTGTTTGTACGTTTTTGGAAAAAATAAATCACGGAATGTGATATTGCGGAAGGTTAACATTGGAATTAAGTCGGCATAGGGTCAAAGAAGGGAATTGTAAGGAACGATTGCTGCTATGAATGTAATTGGAAGAATTGAAGGGGACATCTCTGATTGAGTACATCCGGTTCTAGTCTTCTTACCTGCCATGATAAAGCGATTTGTCGCGGGGCTGTGACGTCAGTTGAGGCCGTCATAGGACCAGGCTGCGTAGGAACTGTATGGGCAGGAATGGAATGTCAAATTGGTTGATTTAAAAACATCACAATTTGAAAATAATGTCATCATCACATCAAAAGATCAAAGAATAAATTTATCATAAAGTTTCGACGATTAGATATAGAATTAGCAGCAACGATTGCTGAATAGTACTCTTTAAAAAATATATGTCGAAATAGGCTCAAAATGGTATACGCGATATCAATTTAGCGAAAGTGTAAAATGACTAAGAGATATACATGAAGGCTTACTCATATTTCCGCAAGAGAAGGGATTTATGCTTTTAATTCACAATCGTATATATATCTTTGGGAAACTTTGACACAAAACAATTGCGAGTCGTTACTATCACTCTTGGTTATAAAAGTAACAAATAGGAGAATGTAAATACAGAAAGCAACAGACAAGAACATTGGTCAACATTATCATTATGGGATATACGTAATCAGTTTGACAGTTATCATTATATATGGAATAATGCTGATTGAACAAGAAACCAAACCGGCAAAGGCATACTACGAGTTCAAGAGGAATTATTACCGAAGCATCGAGTCCTGCCGGTAGCCCAGGGGCTCGGTGGGCCTTCCCCGCCCGGGCCTGGCCGGATGGCAGCCACGCTCACGTCGTATGATGTATGGGGCTCCAGGCCTCGTTGCATTACGGAGACACGACCCGCAGCCACCCGCTGGCCTCGGGACCACGTCGGGAAGCCGCTCCGCCTGTACAGCACGATGTAGCCGATCAGCGGGGCGTCGCCATAGGAGGCACCCGCCGGCCCCGCCACCCCCGTAGCTCCGGGGGCCCATGGAGTCCATCGGATAGTGAGGCTAGTGGCAGTTGTAGCTGTGACTAGTGGCGGGGTCGACTGTGCGGGCAGTGCTGAAAGACAACATAGACAAGGGGATTACTTTTTAATAGTTTTATTTATTGACATCTAGAAACATGAGAAATAGAACGAAAAGTCAAGTAAAGGTTGCTATAATCAGTTCTATCATTCTCATCATCATTATCATCATCATCGTAGTCATCATCATCGTCGTCGTCGTCATCATCATCATCATCATCATCACCATCGTCATCAGCAGCATCATCGTCATTATCATCGTCATCATCATCATTGTCATCATCATCATCATCATCATCATCATCATCATGATCATCATCATCTATTAACATCACACGCATTATCGTCTTTGCCCCTATTATGATTGTATTGACCAGTACCATTACCTATCTCCAGTATATTTTGTTTTATATTTTTAGTCATCACTTAGTTATTACTTGGTTATTTCTTGATATAGCCATTTATCAATAACTTTACTCGCCAATATTACAATTATGAGTACGTTTATCATTATCATAACCCACCATTATATCCATTATCCAAATGGCAATATACTACATAGCATTAGAAATATCCAACTCACCATATGCATTAGCGACGATCTCCGAGCGAGCCGTGATTGTCCCGTCGCGGTCGACCACGGCACAACGTAGCACCTCGTTAGTCCGTATCCTCTCCACGCCGAATCGTACCGTCATCTTACTCCCACCCGCTTGTCGCGTGTTGCCACCGAGAGGGAAAACCCCCATCTGATCAATGAGGGTTTGGACAATATCAATACAAATACATGTATTTCAAATGCAGAAAGTAATAATAGTAATAATGATAATACATGCAAACATAATCATGATAATGAAGGATGTTAGGTCTTTATCAAAATGTTTCTAATCGCTGAAATCATTTGAATTATTCTAATCTTCTAATAGTGCCAAGACGCAATTACATTTGTACAGTTACCAATGAAATCATATCTAGAAAATCAGTGATCGTGGAAAGGCATCACAGTGTTTAAATGTTAACATGTTTAGGGAGCAGAAGAATAAGAACATGAGGAAGAAGGAATAACGGAAAGGAAAGAAAAGAAGAGTAAACAGAACTGAAGAGAAAGAAATGGAGAGGAAGAAGAAGGAAGAAGTCATCTCCTTACCTGTGTCTGTCCTCCGGAGACGCGGTAGAGGAAGACGGATGTGGCGGAGGGCAGGCTGGAGGCGGGAGAGGCCGAGGACGTGGTCAGGGTGCAGTTGACTTGAGATGTCTGGCCACTGTTCACTCGAGATGCCGTCATACCCGTGATGCCTGAATATGTAAAGAGAAGAATCATCACACGAGGAATAGAGAGAGAGGGAGAGAGAGAGAGAGAGAGAGAGAGAGAGAGAGAGAGGGGGGGGGGGAGGTTGTGAGGCAGGGTTTAATTGGCTTCCTACAGTAATTCATCAATATGAAAACATATTTCTAGATGATGATATGACTTATACTCTACATTTCCATGTAAGGAGAGATATGGTGAAGTAGATATAATCAATGTGGAGGAAATATAAAGGCGCTCGAAATGTCAGATTTAGCACTCCAAGAAGGTTTCCGCCTTATGAAGAAGAAGATACGACAAATCGTAGGCAGGTACGACTGGTTCCAGCCTGACATGATAACTCAAAACCGTTGGAAGAGGAGTACCAGAAATTGAATCATCCTACCTGCCCGACAGGTGGGTGCGATATACTGTGCAAAGCATCGTCCGTCACACTCCCCCGTCTCTGCGTGACAAGCCTCGGCCTGGCACGCGCACGGCTGCATGCAACCAACGCCGTAGGTTCCCGGTCGGCACTCTGTTGGGAAAGCGTTGAGATTACGAGAATAAATATTCTCAGTACAGGATGATTAACGCGATTGAATTTATAGACCCGCTAACACTCTTATTGTTACCTGTTGATTCATTCATATATTACTACAGATGACAATGATAATAAAAGAAGATTCCCCTGTGAGAAAATGTGATAAAGGCGCAACTAAATTAAAAGCTTATCCACACTGCTCCATACAGACAAAGAGTGAACAGATATATTCATAAACAAAATAAATAATGATGATTTTTATTTAAATGTACCTATTGTAAAAAAAAATAACAGGAAGCAGGTGTGAGGATCAATAAATTAAATGAAATCCTCACCAGAGCAGTGCTGGTTATTGCCATAGACGGCGAACCCGGGGGCGCATCTTCTATCGGGACAACGGCCTGTTTCCTTATTACATGCTACGCCCCCCTCGCAGTGGCATTTCTCCAGGCAGGTTGACCCGTAGTAGCCCCGGCGGCAAGTGGCAGGGACTGTGCGTGCGGAGAGGGGTGGAAGAGAGAAGGATGGGAGTTAATTGGGGAGCAGGGAGTTAAGAGGATGGAAGTGGATGAGAAGGTGATTGTTAGAGAAAGGTGGTCAGAAGGAGAGAGAGATAGAGAGAAAGAGATAGAGAGAGAGAGAGAGAGAGAGAGAAGGGGGGGGAGAAAAGGGAGTAAATATAGAGGGAGGGGAGGTGCGTGCATGTTTGTTAGACAGTCATATGTACATGCCATCATTTTTAATCAAAATGATAAGCACTAAATCAGATTTCATCCGAATGGGAAAATTAATAAAGGGTAAGATACGTAAAAGACGGGTAAACGATAACATATTGCTACACCGTATTTTCTCTGCGTAGCTCAACCGTAATTTAAAATTACTTCACGTCCTCTCGGCCATATCCAAAATTACGTACATCATGTGAGTACATATTTGTAGTCCTACTCACCCTGGCAATTGAACGCTGACCGTCCACGAGAGCAGCCGCTGGGCGACCCCAGGCACTGGCCGGTGAACCGGTCGCATTGGCCTGACGCGCAGTGGCACACCTGCAGACAGCCAGCACCATAACGTCCGGCATCGCATTCTGGAAGATTGAAAGGTAACATGGGACAAAATAGACAAAATGGTGTCTCTATATCATATTCATAGCCCCAGTTATCATTTTAGCACATTTGTCACCCACCCTGATGAGTCTGCATCACATTCGTTACTCCAACCTGATGTTTCTAGATAGCATTCGTCATCCACCCTGTTGTCTCTATATCACACTCATCACCAACCCTGTTGTCTCCATATCACGTTCGTCACACCACCCTGATGTGTCTGCATCACATTCGTCACTCCACCCTGTGGTATCTATATCACATTCGTCACCCACCCTGATGTGTCTATATCACATTCGTCACTCCACGCTGATGTGTCTATATCACATTCGTCACTCCACGCTGATGTGTCTATATCACATTCGTCACTCCACCCTGTTGTGTCTATATCACATTCGTCACTCCACCCTGTTGTGTCTATATCACATTCGTCACTCCACCCTGTTGTCTCCATAACACATTCACAACACCCCACCATGCTGTCTTTATATCATATTCGCCATTCCACCCTGTTGTATCTGTATCACATTCCTCACCCTACCCCGTGTTTCTATATCACATTCGTCACCCACCCTGTTGTCTCTATATCACATTCGTCATCCCAACCTGTTGTCTCCGTATCACATTCGTCACCCTACCCAGTGCGTCTATATTACATTCGTCACCCACCCTGTTGTATATGTATCACATTCGTCACCCCACCCCGTTGTATCTATATCACATTCGTCACTTCATCCTGTTGCATCTACATGTATATCACATTCGTCTCCCTACCATGTTGTATCTGTATCACATTCGTCGCCCTACTCCAATGTACCTCTATCACATCCTTCACCCACCCTGTTGTATCACATTCGTTACCCTATTCCCAGTGTCTCTGTATCGCATTCGTCACCCTACCATGTTGTCTCTGTATCACATTCGGCACCCTACTTCCGTGTATCTCTATCACATTCTTCACCCAGCCTGTTGTATCACATTCGTCACCCTATCCCAGTGTATCTCTATCACATTCTTCATCCAACATGTTGCATCACATTCGTCACCCAACCATGTTGTCTTTGTATCACATTCGTCACCCTACCATGTTGTCTCTGTATCACATTCGTCGCCCTACTCCATTGTTCCTCTATCACATTCTTCACCCAACCTGTTGTATCACATTAGTCACCCTACCCCAGTGTCTCTCTATCACATTCGTCACCCTACCCTGTTGTATCTGTATCACATTCGTCACCCCACCCCGTTGTATCTATATCACATTCGCCAATCCATCCTGTTGTATCTATATCACATTCGCCAATCCATCCTGTTGTATCTATATCACATTCGTCACCCTACCATATTGTCTCTGTATCACATTCGTCACCCTACCCCAGTGTATCTATGTCACATTCGTCACCCACCCTGTTTTATTTGTACAGTATCACATTCGTCACCCACACTTTTGTAACTACATCACATTCCTCACCCTACCCAGTGTCTCTATATCATATTTTTCACCACACACTATTGTATCTATATCAAATTCGTCACCACACAAGGTTGTATCTATACTACATTTGTTACCCCACCCCGTTGTCCCCGTGTCACATTCGTCACCCACCCTGGTGACTATGTCATACATTCGTCACACCAATTGCATTGACGAATGAATGAATAGATGGCCGGATGAATGAACGAATAAAGTAATGAATAAAGACGAACCTGTGTAGCATTCGAGGCCCTTGAATCCTGTGTTGCAGCTACAGCCGTAAGGATCGGGCAAACAGAACTGCCTCCCGCGACACGACTGCCTCTCATCCGGTGACGAGGCGCAGCGATACTCACACGAGACTCCGTAGCGATTAGGGCCACAGGCTGGAGAGTAAATCAGTGTCAACGTGATAATATACTGTCTTTAACTGCCATGCACTTATTGAGAGATGTTACATAAACCTACAAAACTGGCAATAGCAAGTTCCACCTGTTGTCTACAAGGGTATATCACTCCGAGGATTAACGACAGTAATACATGTGATTACCACATGCTATTCTTTAAACAAAGTTCGTCAGATATATTTGGCTTCAAAAGATAATGTAATTGGTAAAGTGTCGATGTTCTATGTGTTAAAAGTGACAATATATCATATATATCATATATCTACCACAACCGGCGATATATTGCACCATGGAAACAGGTGCAATGATGAGCGCTCATTGGCTGTTGCCATGGTAGTTACCATTTATGGTAAGTTAAACTAATGAAAACCCTATATGCAACATGGCCCTGTACTGTTAGAAGTATACATACCTTGCTCGCAGTTCTCGCCCGAGAATCCCGGGGGGCATATGCATCTACCAGTCACGTGGTCACATATTCCGCCATTGTAGCACGCATCACATACACCAGTGCAGCGAGGCGGATTCCATCTACCAACGGGGCACGCTAGATGTGAATAAAGGGGGATGTAAAGAATGCAGAAACTTCAGTTTTCCAATTGATGAAGAACTCAAAGAACGAACTTACGTGGCATGGAAATATATTTGAAGAAATTACTGCCAGTACAAGAAATTATTCTGAGCATACTAAGAAGTATACATACTTAACATGGTGTAATAAATAGAAGTAAAGATAATTTATACAATGTTGACGGTGTCAAAGAAATTGATAACATTGTCACAAGCGTACATGTGTGTTTGATATGTGTGAAATTTGAAATATTAATGCAACGGACATATTAACATATGTCGTTATCGTATTCATTTTGGATACCTGCACAAGTTTATACCTAGCTCGCTCTACTTGTGATTCGGTGGATAAAATAAAATGCGAATGTAACCATGATCAACATGATCAATTGTCCGTTTGGGAGAAATCCCAGTGTGGGTATTTCACCAACTATGGGAAGCGACCATACATCAATATTCGAGTCACTTGGAGTGATTGGGTTATTTATTTAGTGATTGCGCATGTATATCTACCACGAACACGATGACAACAATGTATCAAAGAAGCAATACGTATTACAACAGAATGTAGAACATACTCTTGACAATGAGCCTCATCAATCCATGCCGAGCTTGGTTTCTCTCATTTGCATAATAGCATTCGTAAACGCCTCCGTCCGCCTCAGTGATTGGTTCCCGGAAAGTGAAAGTGTCCAATCCCTGCATTGCTTGTATGACGGGACCCCCGTCTTTCCGCCATTGGATGTGATTGGTCAGTGCGTCGGCTGGGTGGCGGAGGGCCATTGCCATGGTTACGTCTACGTCACCGACGCTGACTGTTTTTGTGAATCGTCCTGCTGCCGGGATTATTTTTGCTATAAACAAGAGGAGAAATGTCATCTTTTTAAATGTGTTATATTCTTCTACTACGTACTGTTGTTTGAACTAATATAAATGGTATATGATATCAAATTCATTAAAATTTTGTAAGATGGATGTCATTGCCATTATATGAAGTACAACCGTACTTATCGCTAACCAATAGCGGTACCATGCCGCAAACAATATGCCAAGAACATTAGCTTGTTGATCAACTTTTCGCATGACGCTGAATAATCTGATTGACAAGCATTATCGAGAATCACCATCAACAAAAGCTAAAACAATATCAATCCATGGTTATACTCTACTGCTTATCTAATTTCCACCCGACACTTCCAATTAATTTACGTGGGTTAACATTAGGTTCGTGCACATAAACTATCAATTAAAGTGAGCGTTGGTCAATGTAAGTAGCGGTGATAATGTTGCCTTTTACAGAGCGTAGTGACACCAGGTCCCATGTATGTTTTCGGAAGAAAAATCATGATGAAACTACCCGCCTAAAATCATGTTAATTTGCATTGGACACACATTTTGAAAGATGATCACAATTATTAAGTCATTCATCAACACAACAGCTAATAATCGAAATGACAGCGGCCTGTCATCCCGCCAAAAAGCCACTACCATGTCGTGTTTATGCAATGACATTCTTACTTGAAATAACGACTAATCATGTTTAAAACAAACTCATGTTTCCGGGTTATATAAAGTACATGATAATGAAAAAAAATAACAATGTCGCACATTTTGCTCTAAACATGCAGCTAGATGTGTCATTCTGTTTGCGTGATTTTGAATGTTATTTTCCGCTAGTTCTCATGATTGCAATAAGGGCTGCTTGCCGCATGCTGAATAGATTGAATCATGCGTGTGGTGTTTGAGCAAAGGACGACGAACTCTCGTAACATCCCACGCTTCTCACCCACGCCTAGCCATAGTAAGAGCTTGAACTCTTTGTGTGTTACGTGTGACTTTATTCACAATTAATGCACACAATTCCCATAGACCAGCAGTTTATCTGGCTCACAAAGGGTTAATAGATGATATCGTAAGTTTAAAAACTTAATTTTCATTGACAATGAAGCATGGTAAATTCAAGATAGGATACGATGTCACTATGATGACTTTTAGAGGGGGGGGGGGCGGGGGGGGGTTATGAGCAGGGAAAGAGTTGCTAATATAAAACATGGAAAAGCAAGACGAAGAAGGATTATGGGTAAATCAAAAGATAAATATAGGGAAGCCAATAAGAGAGGACAAGTGACGGGGAGACTATGTTGGGGTTCAGGGGGAAGGAGCATACAATGAAGGACTACGTGAAAGAAAGACAGAGTAAACACAACAACAAAAAAAGAAATTGGTTAGAAGAGAATATAAAACGAAGAGAGAGAGAGAGGAAACACATAAAGGCAGCGAAAAAAAGGAAAAAGAAAAAATGGGACAACAAAGAGATGAAGAACGGGAGCAAGATGAAGAAGAAGAAGAAGAAGAAAAAGAAGAAGAAGAAGAAGAAGAAGAAGAAGAAGAAGAAGAAGAAGAAGAAGAAGAAGAAGAAGAAGAAAAAGGAGAGAGAAATACCAGGATTGGACGGAAGAGAGAGATTGATAAAATACTTGCGTCTTTCAAAACATGTTGATACAATCACTTTCAATAAGGAGAATCATATTTTTTGTCCACTAAACAAGGTTTATCAGTCATGACAGCAGGTGAACGAGGTCATAATCTTAGCCATCACATCCGGCACCTGGTTGCAGTACTTTCCAAGTCGAGCTTCAGGTTGATGGAGTGGCATGGGGATATCCCCCCCCCCCAAAAAAAAAAAAAAAAAAAAAAAAAAAAATTGTCATTTGATTAACACAATTTATCCCTTAAAATGTTAATTTCATATGCTGACCTACGGTCAATATTGAATAGTAAACCATTTTAAGCCGGCGAAATGGACGTCACGTTATTTTTGTTTGGTTGGTTTGATCAAGTTTATTCTACCATGTCTACAGTGGGTTAACTTCCTTGACCCAATATGCTGCAATGCAGACCATAATATACACATTAAGACGCCCCTGAACTAAAATCGACACACCCCTGTACTCTATACACATTACGATGATATCATACAGGTGCACTCATATGATTCCATACTGCTCTTAAGGATTGGTAAGTATTATCAGTGCAAAGGTGCCCCAATGGCGCATACAGCGTTGGAGGCACAATTCGTGCAAACACAATCACATACCAAAATATAACTACGACATGTATCATTTATGTCCGAATCTGATTGAAAGAGTACTACATGTAAGAGAGGAGAATGGGTATGTGTGCATGCATGTGGGTGTATATGTGTATATTTATGTGTGCGTGTGTCTGTGTGTGTTAGAGAAAGACAAAAACAAAGAGAGAGAGAGAGAGAGAGAGAGAGAGAGAGAGAGAGAGAGAGAGAGAGAGGATAGTGGAATAGACGATCGTAGAGGAGAAAGATAGTGAGAGTTTAACATAAATGGAGGAGGGAGAAAGAGTATTATTGGATAATAAAGAGGGCGGGAGAGTGTGAGAGATAGATAAAAAGCTACAGATATAAAAAGAGTGAGAGAGTGAGAGATTGACAAGCAGACAGACGGGTGGGGGGGGGGGGGTGAGAGACGAAAACACGGGCAACTCTCTATTTGACTATTTGATCGGTTTACCACGATCGTTGGAAGGATGGTCACAACATAATCAACACATATCTAGGCATACCATGTGATATGTTATCATCGTCATGATTACGTTTGGCCAAAGTAAATATCGACGGCAGGTGCAAAATGAAATTGGTTTCGTAATGGCGTAATATCTTTCTCCTATGTAACCACATTTTTGTTTTGGTGTTATGCAACAGCAGAGATAATGTACTCCCAGTATGACTAGCATGATACAAATATACATCACTCAGAGATCTCCACGGGAGGGGGACCATTACATGTGACTCAAACCAGCAAATTAGTTTATAGAATGAACTTTATATATGAAGTGAATCTTTTATATATTTAAAGGCAACATATATGCTGATCTCTCTCTCTCCCTCCCCCCCCCCCCCTCTCTCTCTTAGTAGTCTTATCGTCACCCCAGCCCACCAATACCTTTTCATATATATCTTTCTTTCTTTTTCTATATCTCTCATTCATGTAGACATACACATATAATGTTCCCTCTCTCTTTCTTGATATCTCTTTGTCTATTTCTTCATCTCTGTATATCTCTTCGTATTTGTTTAATAATACTCTCTCCCTCCCCCCCCCCCTCTCTCTCTCTCCCTCTCTCAGCCTTTCTTTCTCTTTCTTTCTCACTTTCTTCCTCTTCCTATCAGGTCTATTTTTCTCCTTCTCTCTCTCTTTATCTGCCCCCCTCTCTTTTCATTGCATTTTATCTGCCTCTCTCTGTCTGTCACTGTCTCTGGCTCCCTCCCTCCCTGTCTCACTTCCTCTCTTTTGTATCCCCCCATCTCTCTCTCTCTCTCTCTCTCTATCTATCTATCTATCTATCTATCTATCTATCTATCTATCTATCTATATTTGTCTTCCCGATCCCTCTTTTTCCCGCTCTTTCTTCCCACTAAGATCTCTCTTTCTATCACTCTTCCCTATGTCTCTCCTTCCCTTCCCGCTAACTAAAGCTACACAATCATTCCATTTATCATTTTACACTTCTAATGACGTAGTCAGACGTCATATTTACCCTTGACATCTAAATGCCTGTCCATAATCTATCCATCGGTCTTCCTGTTTTTAGAGTCATCGATAGATTTCCTTCTTCAACCATGTGTCAAAATTTCTATAAAACCTGTAAGGGACCATGATTTGACGTGTTTACATTGTACGTTATAAAGAGGGAAAACGCAAAATAAAATCAAAGAACAGAGGGAGAGAGAGAAAGAGAGAGAGAGAGAAACCAAAATAAGAAGAGATGACTTACATAAAGATATAGAAACATATAAAGATACATCTGGAAAGAGAGAAGGAGCATGATGTTTGTATATGTGCATGGGTGAGAGAGAGGAAAAGTAAGGAAGAAATATACAAAGGCATTGGTGAGCTGAGGTGACGATAGATATACGTTGGCTGTTGCATTCACTTTTCAGGTATGTTTCCTATACTCCTTCTCAATTTGGCAGTTATGGTCACATTTCCATCTTAACCTGGTAACAGTCGGGAGACAGCAGCTCAGCTGTCGGCACTCTAGCTGTTGCCGCAATCGTTACCCTCGATTGTAAGTTACAATGATACGAAATACATAATCGGCATGGGCCCTGGGGATATCAAGTCTTTGTGTGCCATAGGTACATATATGCACAAGTAAATATTAAAGGGATAGTTCACCCTGAAATTATTTTCGTTTCTATAAGAGCAGACATGTGAAAAAAAAAACATATTGGTGAAGGTTTGATGAAAATTCGCCTTAGGATAAGAAAGTTATTATTTTTAAAAGTTTTGATTTTTGTGCGAGGTGTTCTCCCATATGTTGTGTACAATTTTTTTTCTCGAAAATGTGCATTTCCCAAAAAATATGCATTCGATACATCATCAGAAATACGTTTTTACACATATACCTGCACGAAAAAAAATCATTCCGTTGTCAAAAAAAAAGAAAAGAGCAATTTATGTAATTATATTGTACACGGCATATGGAAGAGCACCTCGCACATGACGTCACAAAATTGAAATGTCAAAATCTAATAACTTTTCGAATATCTGATTTTAATGAAACAAAAACAATTTCAGGGTGGACTATTCCTTAATGAGTTGCGGACTTACGGTCCGACGTGAGGAAGATCCCGACCACCGTGGTGGTGTCCTTTCCGCCCTGCGCCCCCTGACAGTAGAACGAGCCGAACCCGGCCAAGCCGCTGGACGTGAGGTCGACAGCCACGGCGTGTCCCCCCAGCCGCTCGGCCGGGGGAGGGGTTGGAGACTCCCCTAATGACCGGACAACGTCGTCGCGGGTTTGTGAGTAGCGCCCTGCATGACGAGGAGGAATCGTGTTTGATGAGTGAGCATTAGCATGAGAGGTACAACATCAAGAGCCACACGACTGTCATGCTACATATTCCCACTTTCCAGGACTGCTCAACACCAGCAGTCATACTTCCCACGAACAGTCCGTCAGTGAATGCCCTACCTATAGAGGCTGTCCGGGCACCATATGTGAAGGCCTTCCATCACCAGCTGACGGAACAAACGAAGTAAACATCAACTAGAGTTTTATTTACACTTTGTAAATAAGCACCTACGCACCCTGTGTATGTATATGCAAGAATCTTCGGGATTGAAGGAAACCCGAAGAAGAAGAAGAAGACAAAAGTAAGAAAAATAAGAGCAGCCGCAGAACAGCCCTTTGTACCATGGTAGTACTATGTGGTGGTGGTGGTGGTGGTGGTGGTGGTGGTGGTGGTGGTGTTTTAATATCCGGTCAAATGTTACTACGTATGACCACGTTCTCATCATCCTAACACTGTGGTTAATCCTGGCCCAGGGATACGCTGTTTCCCATGAGAGACAATGGAGACAAGATCGCCGGAAGTGGCCGAAACATCATCTAGGCACCTTCTGGAGGTCGGAGATTGTCAACACTACCATGACGACCATGACAACCGTATCAAGCAGGTAGGGAAAATGGTAGGGATATGTCAGAATGGATGCTCTCTACAAAGGAGGATAAGAACCTGTGGTCGAGTTATTCTAAGCATCCTGTTGGGTGTTTCACCAAGCTGTTCGTAAGTTACGAACGACTTTACGAGCGAGTGGTGATCCCTTCTTGTGCTAAATGCGATACCACACTTTGTTCATTTAGAATCTGCTTTAGCACAAGAAGGTATCACCAGTCGCCCGTAAAGTCGTTCGTAACTTACGAACAGCTTGGTGAAACACCCAACAGAGGCGCATGTGATGGTGGGGATAATGGGGTGGGGACCAATAGACCTCATACTATGAGCAGATGAGTGTCTGTTGGACTTCGACTCGGAACAAGTTACAGCCACTCCGCTAAGACTGGCTTAAGATGATTAGATGCGAGTTAAACAGTCCGTTTCAAATACGTTGAGATCGAGGCTGAGATGTTTGCATACCTTGGCCATGAAATTGCACAAAACTTTCATGTTATGATTTATGCAATCAATGGTCTCTACGTGTGGTCTGCGTCGGGTTTCGCAGAAAATTCTTGCGTCGGACGCAAGGTAATGTGCGTATTTTCAGGCACGTACTAGTACGCTGGATGACGCAATAAAGGGGAGCGCTGAAGGCACGCAAGCTGAGGACACGCACAGTACAAAAACACGCACTGCCGGTTGTCACCATGGCATAACGAATTAAAGATCAGTTTGGCAACACGGCGCTTGTATGAAAGAATTCCAAAGTCAACGATCTTGAACAAATATTGATATTTGAAGGGAGGTAGACTATCACGAGGACAAGTAAAAGCACTTTTATATCCTACCTATTACTTTAAAAATTCATCTTGAATTAATAGCGTTACCTGTGCTGAGAGTGGATCTCCCCACGTCAGGCTGGCTCAAATAGCATCGAAACGACGCCAGGTTGCGGTCGACTCCCAGCGGGTTGACTACCTGCATGGTGATACGGACGAAGTGGTCTGGGCTCTCCAGCGGGCTGAGGGTGGTTGGTGGAGGGGTGCTTGGGTGGGTGGTAGGTGCTACTGATAAATCCAGGGTGCAGAGGTAGAGATTGGTGAGATGTTTGTTATTACGTATGTATAGATTGTTAGATATACATATTGTTAGTTTGCTCTGTTAGTTTAGCTAGACTTCTCACATTTTCCATCCTCATATTTCATGTTTTATCTATATAATACGAAACTTATTGCTCATTTGATTTATAACGTAATTGATTCGATCTGTTAATCCGTTTTGTTTGTAACCGATTAATACAAATTGAAATTATGTTTCGATGTCAATGTGGAGTTTGGTTTCAAATAAACTTCCAACTTCAATAAAGATGGACATATAGATAGATAGGCCTAGATGGATAGATGAACGGATGGACATGATGGATGGGTGGATGAATGGATGGATGGATGGACGGATGGATGGACGGATGGATGGATGGGTGGATGGATGGATGGATGGATGGACGGATGGATGGATGGATGGATGGATGGATGGATGGATGGGTGGATGGATGGATGGATGGATGGATGGATAGAAAGATGAATGGATGGATGGATGGATGGATGGGTGGGTGGGTGGATGGGTGGGTGGATGGATGGATGGATGGACATGTACCTAGGTATTCTGATATATAGATCAGTTGACCAGACAGAAACGTAGGTAAGAATCTTTATCCGGGGAGCGGGGAGGGGATTCCAACATCGATTCAACAAATTCTGGAATAGCAAAGACCCATTACAATTTCTTTTTTTTGAAAAGCAGGAACAAAATGACTGGAAAAAAATTGAACTTTGACTGCATATTTTTGACACAAGACAGTTTTATATTTTCTGCAGTGTCAACATCAAACATTTTCAATTACGAAATTGCAGAGAGACGATAAATTGTCAAAGCATCATTAAAGACTTTCCCACGCCAATGACTGTCATCCCAATGTAATGTCAGAAGTGTATGAGCAATTAAAGGTCATTTACTTTCTTGTTAATTGATCCGAGTTCAATATTTTCTCACACATGCTTTGGGATTGATCTATTTTTCCTCGAGGGGGGAACCTTCGTAATACCGAAACCAACCATCAAATTGACAATGACTCACCGGTGGTCTCTATGCTGGCGGTAGGCCGAACCGGAAGTACGACGGACCCCTCTGTTGGCTCTGGCGGAAGTGCAACTTCGCTCTGCTGTGTTGGACTCGGCGCTGGAGCGACAGGCGCAGGCGCGGGCTCAGGTGCTGGCTCAGGCGCATGCGTACCGGTATCTATCTTTGGATTCGCTGCTCCCGGGTAGACGTAGCTGTGAGGGTATTGAGCACTGGCCATTCCCCCATCCCCTGCGGGTTCAGCGTACGAGGAGTCCCATGCGAAATCTAGGGGTGACGAATAAACAGCGATGACGAAAAAATTACCCATAACCCTCGAGATTCCGGGAATGATTGAGCGCGACAAGTTCACAATATACGCTCTTATCAACACGTTTTAGTTTTCACTTTAACACTAATATCTAACTGTTTTGATGGTGCTAAAGATAATAAAGTGAGTCATTGTAGAAGTACACACATATAAGCAAATATATATATATTGTAGAAAACGTAACATCTAAAATATCTTGAAACAGAATAATTCATCAAAGAGGAGCCTCGGCACAATGATCATGTAAACATTAAAAAAACAGCTAGCATTGTAATCCTAAATGATCCTGCTATCAGTTAATGAGTTGGTTGCTTGAACATACCACGTGGTAAATAAATCAACAAGGAGTCCATTGACACCATAGTGAGGCAAATGAAGGAAGGTTGGCGGAAACGGATATCCGCTGAAAAGGAGAGAAAGCTGGCCAGGTATTTGGACGGACAGCCATGAACTAATGTTGGTAATGGGAACATGGTTTGAATGGTCGTTTACGAGGATTGGTTGGTTACAATGATTCAATACATGATTTGTATTAGTAAATGTTATCCCCCATGTTACAATACAGTTACGATTGGAGATAAATGAGAGATAGAGGGGAAAGAGATAGAGAGACACAGAGAGAGAGAGGGAGACAGAGAGATACGGAAAGACAGATAAACAGACAGACAGGCAAAGAGACAGAGAGGGGGGGGGGAGACAGACCTGAAGAAAATAGATAAAAGAAAAAAACAGATAGAAAAAGAGAGAATGAAAAAATAATCGAGAGATTGATAAATAGACAGACGAACACACAGACAGATAAATAGAAAAAACAAATAAACAAAGACAACATTTAACAACTCTCCAAACATATTCATGATGTAAATTAGAGTCTGGGAATTCTTGGTAAACCGTTACCATTTGCGTCAGACTTCCTGCTTCGAAGACATCCAGGCCAGTTTGGGTTTTAAATGACATTAATTGACCGCTATATGCAAATGACATGTCTGACATGCAAATTACATGGTAGTTGATCTCATAGGCGATGAATGAATCACCCGCCTGTTATTTGTGGTGGGAAAACTCCTTTCTGCTCAAAATATCACCAGATATTCCCACGCTAAACAGACTTCAGCTGCAAAGCGGTGAAAGTTCACATCCGACCTGTCTGACCGAATTCTTACCAGGTCAACACCACAATAGGTGATGATTGTATCTTAACATATGGATTACCTAGTGTATAACTATCATAGTGTTTCAATGTATAGAGTTCATCATTGCACAATCTTGTAAAGAGTTACTCAATAATTAGACATAATCAGTACGCGAAATAAACGTTTCGAAATCGTGACAGACGTAGAGACAGAAGGCCGACCTGGTGAAAAAATCAGCCCCGGAAGAAAAGTTTAAAACTGTAAGTAGCACGTTTAAATGTAAACATAGATACGTTATGAAATGTAATAGCAAATCCAACGGATACGTCATAATATGTTTTGATCATCCCCCATTTTGTGGAATAAATTGTATCTGAGAGCTGAGCGCCTGACAAAACCAGAATCAGACCTGTCCAGAATGTGCGATGTGAATGAGGATGTGGAACCAACAAAACGAAAGTAATTCCTGTTTGCGAGATTGTGAGTTAAGTCGTTTAAAAGATTAGCTTCCTTCCTGTTCACATCAACTTAATAATCATTAGATTTGAACTATTCCACCGATTATGCACTTTTGCCTTACCATGACCGACAGTTCCGTGGTGTTTCAGAAACTACAGAGATATTAAAATGCTTACAAGAAACATGATTAACCGCAAAATATTTTCATATGGATGGCAAGTTCAAGTAACATTGTCATTTTCCACATCCTTCAAAAACTGTTTAGACGAAGTATTTATCGAACTCTCCAAATGTTGGGCTCTCCATCAAGAGTCCTCAACTAAAAAAAAAATCATCAGAATTGTTATATGCAAATGATGCTGACTTCAACACATGACTTGACGCAAAATGTGGACAAATATTTTGAATGTACAATTTCATGAAAAAACACTAAATATGCAAATGTTATGTATATTAATAAGATGGGAATATTAATGTGAAAGTCACAAGATCAGGTGGAATTATGAACCATTATATAATATATTTCTTATCGTTTTCACCTCTGATGTCAAGTCAACTCTTAACGTGTCTCTTTCGCATTTTGGCACAATCACCAAACATTGAATCTATAATGTAGCATTTGATGTGACACAGAAAATGTTAACTATTATGTTTCCATTGTTATCGGGCGTATGTTGATGTTGCAGCTTACAATTTCATGGGACGTTTAGTAAAGACAACCCCCCCCCAAAAAAAAAAAAAAAAAAAAAAAAACATTGACATCATAAATCTTCGTAAACATACATTGTGCACGAGACACGTATCAGATTTGGATCAAAACAGCATCGCGGGATATTATATTCATTTTTTTATGTTTTACATGTAAATTAGTTTAACTGCATTGTTTTCCCAAAATGAATGGGCCGTACTTTTGGTCACATAATATTATTTTTTTTTTGCGAAGTTGTTGATAGTACAAAAAAACCTCGGTAAAATGTCAGCAAGCCTAGAAACCTGTTTATAGTAGGACAATCATGACTGAAAAAAAAACGTCGAAGTTATTTTTAACAATGTGACAATGATGATAATCAAATTGCACATTTAAGATTTATACATGAATGACATAGTTAACAGTTATCATTGTCATGGATGTTGCTCATTAATTTGAGCCCATCATTCTGCCAGACTGAAACAAATAGCAATTTTATCAAAACCATGCAACCTCTTACTAAATCCTTTTTATATTTCCTTCAGTGACTTCCAATACCAAACGGAAGTCATAAAACATTGTACTTGGTAACCCTCTCGCCTTCCGGCTTCCTTCATCTGTCTGATGGTAAGGGCAGGTTTATCTTAAAGTGGCAGCAAAATGATTGGATCTTTCTTAAAAAAAGTTGTGGAATTTCTAATCATTAAAGCTTTAGAAATGCCACCTTTCGATAACTGTCATCAACCTGGTGTGAATAAAAATACACCCAAAATTCAAGCTTTATGTGCTGGCTTGTTCCTGCTGCATTCTGGGTACTATTTCGTCCCATTTTGAATGTTGTTATCGTAAGAGGGCTATGAGGTATATCGTCACTTTAAGAACAAAATGCAAGAACTGTGTGATATATTTCCTTTAAATTACTACTTGCATCCTGCCAAAATGATAAATCAACCTCTCAATATGTTTCATAAAAAGAACATTCTGTACAGTTGCATTTGGTAAATTACAATTTATTCGCATCACGAAGTTCTGTGCCGTATATTCAAACGAGGAAATTTCTGCAGAACACATTAAGTTTGATTAAGTACGTATTTTATAATGTTGTCTTGATGTTGATGATATTACAGTTGTCATGCCGGGAGAACACCAACATAGCACCAACTCTTCGTCCATCCATGTTTTCAATCTCGGAGGGGAAAACAGGTATGAAAATCAATGATAATCGCATAAGTGTCAGAGACGTGTGCGGTAAAGGCTTAGAAAATGTTGAGTATTTTGAGTGTCTTTACTTATCCGAACATGTGCGCTCATCATCCACAATTTTACTCCACAGATGTACCGTATTATCTCAGTTAATCCTTTTACATGTGTGAAATAAATAATACCTGCCAAATGCGACAAATGACGAAAGCGCCAACTCTCTCGACAATGTACCAGTTCGTATCTACCTACACCATGGTCGGACATTCCACTGAATCAAATACTGCTAGAATGCAGAATGGCATTTGTCCATGAAGCTGTGTTGGATGATGTATGTAAAGACGTGCGTTTTCAGTATGCCCACAACAACAATAAATGCAGGTGCACATGATCTACTGTTCTTTCACTTACTTCTCAAAGCTGAATAATTGTCTGTCAAATCTGCATAATAATGAGCATATAAGTGGTCTACTATTTAATGCATTTCCATTTTACTCTGTCCTTGATACGATTGACATTGGGCCATTCGTACTTGTAATAATCTGCTCATGCACACATTGGAACTACGAACTCGCTTATCATCAATCACCAAAGTCGAAAATTACTATAGAATATGCAGGTAAAAATTAAAAGAACGAAACCTGATCTATAATTAATCGAATATGCCTAGCGACTTCTATCTTGGTTTCGTAGCGACATGTTATATTAATCAAAATCAAATACACTGTATAACACTCACCGTCTGCTGTAGCTCCTATAATCCATAGGCAGAGACAGCCAATCACAAAGCGAGGATGCATTGTAATATCGTTCCAGCCACGGGAGAGAGGGAGAGAGAAAATAATCTATTACTGATGTCTATGTGCTGTTGGTTCTAAACTGATCGCGTTATCACGCAGACTGTGCTGTGGCGTTGTCACCGGTCACGATCGCTACCTCTTGAAGCAATGAGTGCTATCGTTTACAGGTTTGCACTTTTGTTCTGCTTGATTGGAATCGAGAGTGATCTTCGGTTGGGTTGACGAGCGAACAGGAACTGACGGAGCCACCACCACCAGACTGTAATGGTGTATTACCAGAATGATCAGTGGGTGTGAGGGACTTGTTGACATAGGGGTGGAAGATTGGATATAGAGGTGTCATCTTCATTCCCGATGTGGGTGCCACCAGTATACGTATGAAGTGCATTTGGGTAGGGGAGTAGGGGAGGGGGTAAAGGGGTGTCTGTTCATTGTGCGAATGAGTGACCTACGTTCCCCTCTTTATATTACCAAAACGTAAAACGTACACACGTACATACACACGTACATACACACACACATACACACACACACACACACACACACACGAACACACACACGCACACACAACCCCACACACACACTTCTGTATTTCTCTCTCACACATTCACGTGGACACACACACATTCACATAAATGCATCCATTCTATGTATCTTATTCAACAAAACTTTTTCGGTCACGCAGCTTCCTCATTCTTCCTTTGTCTCACTTCTCTGATGCACCCCCCCCCCACACACACACACACACAGACACACACACACATACACACACACATGCAGTTTCACACATTTTCTTTCTCCTATCCACTCTCTTCCTCTTCTCATATATTATTTCGTTCCTTCTTTTACATATCTTTTTGTCTGTCTCATTTTCTTTCTTTTCCCATACCCCCTTCTCTCTCTCTCTCTCTCTCTCTCTCTCTCTCTTGGTCTCTATCTCTCATTATTTCCCTAAATATGGGTTACCATATGGAGCCAATGTTTACAATGATTTATTTTTACGAGCTAAGTAAGCTAAGGGCTAAGTAACTTTTCCGTTCAATTTCGAAACCAGTTGGCAAGCTTGTTCTCAGATGTCACACAAACACACGTTTGTTTTTTATTCTTCGTAAGAATTTATTTACAAAATCTTTATTTGCGGCATCAGTACAAAATCAGCAAATTAAACATTTTTTTTATGTGGTATAGAGTGTCTTCTCTTCGCAGCTCGGATACCGAATCAAGAGGAATGTTACAATTAGAGCCCTGGTCGCTGGATACAAGTACTTATTATACACCATATCTGCACCATCTCCACTCCCTGAGGAGTATTCCTTGCCCGCTGCACGATATCAGCGCTGGGTCAAGATCATTCACATAATCGTCCACCTCCTACCAGGTACTCATTCATACTCCTGGGTAGAGAGCAGCAATGTGGATAAAGTATCTTGCTGAAGGACACAAGTGCCATGGGTCTTCAGTCTTCAGTCACAGTTCACAACCATTTCACCACGATACCTCCATTTCATTGCCAAACGCAAAACGCTACCTCCATACAATTAGATTAATTATATCAGAACATAATAATACAAATGTAAAAAATACCTGCATACGCCGTGTTAATACTGTACGGGTGGTCTGTCATAGGCATCTGACACACGCTCTCTGTACATTGTCGTTGACTTTGGCAGCTTAAGTACAGCCCATGATAAACTATTGGTTGACTCGTAGTCAACCAATTAATAGTCATTTTTATCTTGATTTTAATTATGGATGACGGAAGAAAATGCCAGATGAAGATCAGAATGCATTGCGTACTCGTTAAGAATTTCGTTAGGGCGTTGCAACACGCGAGTCGACAGTATTTCGAGGTGTGTTTTTATAATCGAAAAACGCCCGAACGAAATTCCTAAACAAACAAGCAAAACAAACGTCCCTCTGACTGAAAGGCAAATTCTTACTTGAAGAAGGAGAAGAAGAAGAAGAAGAAGAAGAAGAAGAAGAAGAAGAAGAAGAAGAAGAAGAAGAAGAAGAAGAAGAAGAAGAAGAAGAAGAAGAAGAAGAAGAAGAAGAAGAAAAAAGAAAAAGAAGAAGAAACAAAAGTAGAATTATATAAAATATGGGGTGGGGGCTGAAGGCGACGACTACAAAGCAATTTCACGCAAAAGCTTAAAGCGAAACGGACATGAAACCTTCTTCTCCTAAAGTCTGGCAATCTCAGATATAAAGATATATTCCTAGCTGGCTGCATTAATACTGATTATATTTCACTTTACCTCAATATTTACATCTTAAACTGTACATGAAAGCATCGAGCATTATTTCAAGATGTTAATTTTGAAAATTAATTGCAGACTAACTACCAAAATGCCTTTACAAGAAAATGCTGCTGTTGAGTAAATATGAAAAGAGCGACGGAAAATATTGCAAAGCAACGGTCAAAGTATTCTCTTTAGCACCTTCGAAACACGATAAAAAAACGTAGCCATGGTAACATCCAAATGCGCTAATAATTCTAATGCGTGTCCGATTCGATGTCATGTTTCTCTAATATAAAATCTAGTACTTATATTCATCCAAAGTTAGTACTTTTATCAAACAGGAAATGCATGATAATTATCTCGAACACGTTGTACTGCTTATATATCGAAGTACTAATATCTGCACAGAGTTGTGCATGTCATGATAAGTTTGCTTCGAAATTACACAACGAAGTTAAATCACGCAGCAAAATTGTGTCAATTACAATTACAGTACTGATATCAAAATCAATTCTTATCGCATGATAGATAAGTCAACTTGTGTCGGGTGACTCTCATTGTTCTCCCTTACGACACAACTCTTTTCTGTGAAAAAAAAACGAGAAAAAAAAAAGATTTTCCACCAAGCAACAAAATCTGTTTGACACTTTGGGTAAATCGAAGAGACATAGGAACACTGTGTTGCAGAGGAAATTCGCATATCATCTTTAGATGATAATTTGTTGTTCTAAACTTGAAACTTTGTGACAAAGAATTCACAGAATGGTTGCCTAACTCAATGTTAGACATACTTACAGAATAAATGAAGATATTCCACGCACCAAACACTTCTTTTGTTCTTGGAGGAAATCAAAGATAAGAAATAATTTTATTGTGTCGTTGATACCGGTGTAGTAGCGAGTATCAGCCGTGCGCGTGTGCTTTCCGAAGATGATCACGCGCGTATCAGCCTATACCGTCCTATGATACGTATTTAAACCCATATTGACAATTAGATTCACATAATTCATTTGATATTACATTGAACTTGTTCGACTCTAATAACAATTGGTTTAAGGGACTGCAGAAAAACTAAATTTGTTTTTATTCATACGCGCGTCATGATGCGACAATTAAAGACAGCCAGTCCCTTTTTCAGATCACCACAAAACCATCGAAACATTGGCAAAACTTATAGAGAAGTGTAAGCAAGCTCTATATTCACAATTTGAAACTGATACGTAGTGTAAAATTCAAATAATTCACGTAAACAACGTCTGATTAATAGTCTTTACCTCAGGCTCTTAGCAGTTTGTGTTGAAATATCTGCTTTATTGATAAATGTTTTTATTAAATTATAAAACGCATTATGAAAAACATTGTTCTATGGAAGGAATCATCTCCAAAGTTTGGTAGTTACTCATGAAATTAGGATTTCACACACGCATAATAACCACATAGATACTGTAACAAAGACTAATACTTTTTTCGTGGTACGAAAAAAGTCGGTTTGAAATTTAACGGCTGAAATTTTTTTACATATACAGAAAGCTTCAACATGCTATTTTCTTAGAAATGGTCTTGAATCACACTTTGTTCAATTTACGATCGTGATAGACGATTTCAAATTTTAAGCTTGCAAAAGGGACGGACAATCTTTAAACCCCTAATTGCCAAGCCAGAAAACGCCCATTTACTTATTACATATTCTGAGATACTGAGAATACTGGTACTGAGATGGTTCATCCTCTCCGTACTAAGCCAGGAAAAACCTATTGACTTAATACACATTCCATGCAAATATGGTACTGATGGGGTTAACCCTCTCAGTATCAAGCCAAAAGAAGCACATTGACTTATAACACATTCCATGCACCTATGGTACTGATGGGGTTAACCCTCTCAGCACCAAGCAAAGAGAAGCACATTGACTTATAACACATTCCATGCACCTATGGTACTGATGGGGTTAACCCTCTCAGTACCAAGCCAGGAAACACCCTATTGACTTATTACATAATTCCATGCACCCATGGTATGATGGGGTTAACCCTCTCAGTACCAAGCCAGTGAAATCCCATTGACTTATCACACATGTCATCACCTATGGTACTGATAGGGTTAAAGTACTGAATCTCAGGAGTCTGAAATTGTCACAATCCGCCATGATCGGTCGGCTCCAACGAACTTTGCTCAGGAAACATCACAAAAAAAACTTCAGTCAAAAAGAATTTACAAATAATGCGATCATTCTCTTGCAATGAAATGAAGTCGAACAGCTTAGGTGTGGCACACACATACCACTCATATCATATTCGTACTTGCGGACCATACTTTGAGGGCATTTTTGTACATCTACCCATTTTACTCGCAAAAGTTGTTTCACTCTGTTGATTTTTCATGATATCAGTCAATTCTCTCGGCACATTGTGAGTGACGATTATGAAATCTCAACGCAAAAGTCACTTTTGGTGAATCACAAATCTCCACGTCATCATTCCATACAAGGTCTGTCTTCTTCATGGTACCGTTATAGGACAGGTTTCTCACGCAATTTATATTTCACAAATTTCAAGGGTCTTTCAAACGATATGAAGTGAGTTGTCAGACTCTCAATGATGGAGACAGATTTCCGCCAATCTGTTCAAAATGTCCATTTTAAGCTGGCGCTGTTCCGTCATTCTCAAAGTACTCACGAGTAACACGTACAAATCTCATACAGCGTCAATACTCCTGGCATGCAAAGGGTTAAACGTACGAGGAAGCGCGTTGGTTGCGATTTTGTAACAATAGCTTCGCGCGTTGTCACGCACCCAGAATGATGACCTTTTTTAACGCGGGCGTGTGAACGTAGCTCAAAAAGTCCCATAGCTGATGAATAGGTCCGTTTACATTATCCAGCTATCGTGTTTGAAGTCCTCGTCTGAATTGATTTCCAGGAACTGCAGGTCGTTTTCCAGTTTGTCCATGTTCATGTAGGGCTGGAAGGGAAGGGAATAGGAAGGGGCAAGGAGAATGATTATCGGCAATCACATTCCGGTCATGTACTGGATATATCCTGATATAAATGAATATGACTTCTTCTTCTTCTTCTTCTTCTTCTTCTTCTTCTTCTTCTTCTTCTTCTTCTTCTTCTTCTTCTTCTACTTCTTCTTCTTCTTCTTCTTCTTCTTCTTCTTCTTCTTCTTCTTCTTCTTCTTCTTCTTCTTCTTCTTCTTCTTCTTCTCTCTCTCTCTCCCTCTCCCTCTCTCTCACTTTCTCTCTCTTTCCCTCTCTCTCACTCTCTCTCTCTCTCCCCCCTCTCTCTCTCCCTCTTTCTCTCACTCTCTCTCTCTCTCTCTCTCTCTCTCTCTCTCTCTCTCTCTCTCTCTCTCTCTCTCCTTGTTTCATGCCCGGGCCTTTATGCTCTATCTCGCTCTGCCTCTATCTCCGTCTCCATCTCCCCTCTATCTTTCTTTTTATTTCTCTCTTTTCAGATAAAGAGACGGTGATTTATGTTTATGTTGGTATGAGATGTTGGTGCCATCCCTTCCGGTTCTTTTCCCTTTCTTTCTTTTCTCTCTTTAGTCACCTCTCCCATCCAATCCGTTTTCGTTATCACCACAATCTCTCTCGAAAAAAAAAGATAGGAGAGTTGAAATGGTAATGAAGGGGGGGGGGGGGGGGAGGGTGGTACTGGTGGTGGTTAGGAAGGGGGGGGGGCGTTCATACCTGCTTTGCTCGTAGAAGTCCGATAAGACGGTGTGTAGTTGCTCGAAGGTTGGTCGATCGTGTGGCCTATCCCGCCAGCAGTGACGCATGATGTTATATCTGCCGATGCGAAACAATTATAAAAAATCAATAGTATGATAACGTCATGACGCACGTTTCGTAAAAATCTTACCAGCATACAGGAATTTACGTAAGGAAAGTGGCAGTATTTGTCAAAACTCCCAATGACCACTGGACCCGTGTTTTGTGAAGTGTCGTTCTCACTGACCAAGGGTAACATATTTTTGTTTGATTTCAGGAAACAAAGCAGGAATCATTTTAAAATTATAACATTGTAAATATCAACTGAAATCTGCGCCCGGTGATGACGACAGAATATTATTCCAGAAATATTACAGCCGTTGTCACTACTTTTACTGTTACTGCCTAT
>OZ022580.1:3237537-3442314 GCA_963669155.1 Arbacia lixula | reverse complement strand
TATATATATATATATATATATATATACCACTGGATCCAGCGTTAGGGAGACATGCTATAAAAATGCGTCTTTCGGAGACATTTTCTAGATTACATCATAACTTTGTAGAAAATCTACCAACGTTTATTATGATTCGCGAAAATAAAAACTAAAACTGTTATCCTTAAATCAGCACATTTCTCATTTTCAATAGGAATTCCTTTCTTAAGTTACAAATATATGGTGCTAATTTTTGTCTCCCTAACGTTTTGTTTCACTCTGGGCAGCGTTAGGGAGACATTTTCCTGTGTCCTACCTTAAGGAGACATGTCTCCCTAATACACCGTTTTATACCATGTACACTAAGCATAGGCAAATATTTACAAATAAAATTTTAACTTGTGCTCTAAGGGAAACTCCACCCCGAAATTATGTTCATTTTAATTAAAACAGGAAAATGTAGGAAACATATCAGTCAATGTTTGAATTTTAAAGTTTTAATTCGTCACTGTTTTCACGAACCATATTATATGGCAAATGCATTTTCACGAACCGGGCCGCTAGCGGACTACGTGGGATCAATTGAGCTAGTAAGTAAACTTATCGAGTATTTTTATCAATATATCTGATGTGATCTGCCGGTTACATGCCAAATCTTGTAACAGATGCTGATTTAGACCCTGCCATATTGTTTGAAGATCCAAAATAAGCATAAAATTGATGTAAATATGTCGTTATTGGTTTGACTGTCCCACCTATTGCTTTTTGTGTAGTAAAAATGTGTGTGCGAACTGTAAAGCCCGGCTCACACCTTTGCGTTTTTAGCTACATGTACGTATTGCTGCGATACCCGAACGCAGCCTAAACGCAGCAAAACATTTGGCAGCCCTCACACTGTTGCGTGTGGAGCTCGTTATAGCTCGTACATTTTTTTGAAAAACGACCGCTTACGGTCGCTTTAGGTTGCGTTTTACCGCGCTCTAGCTCGCTTTTGCTCGTAGCAGTACGATGCAATACGAAGTTTGCTCTCCACGTTGCGTGTTTATCTCGTTAGCCACTCGCTTGTTTCTCGCTAGCCGCTCGCCCTACCTCATCTCGCCTCGACTCACTGCTCATTCACTCGCTTTATCTCGACTGCTGCTCGTTCCGCAGCGTAACAGTTCCGCTCTTAGCATGCGTACACGTGTGGTCGTATATTGCAGCGGTGTTGATCCCCGTGTCAGATCTCGTTATCCGTGTTGCCTGGCAACATTCCTGTTGCTAGGCGAGAAGACAAACACGAGATACTTTACGTCTGGTTATTTTAAATGATTATCCGAACAACACGTAGTAATAATGATACTGCCTGACTTGGGGCTTTTTTCTAGATTTTAAACAAAAAATGAAATAGCTTTCTTGAACGCAATGTCATAACTATCGTCATTAAATTGTCAACATTTGATCCTTTCAAAATCAAATTACCTAAATTCTGAATTTATATCTAACTGTGTATTAAAGCTCTTGTTCTCTCAATTGATGTTTTTTTTATAATTATTTTTAATGAGAATGCTTCATAAATATGTGAGAATTCACAATGTTAAAGGTGTACCTGCTCGCCCTGATTCTTTTTCTCTCTCTTTTTTTTGTCCACATGCACTCCGATTGTGCCAATTGTCATGTCTTGGGGATAGGATCACGTGGTTGTGTCCGATTGTTAAAATAAACAAGCTCCTCAATTAAGCCCTGCTCACACCTTTGCGTTTTTAGCTGCGTATTGCTGCGATAGCTGAACGCAACCTAAACGCAGCCTTAAGCAGCACGACGCAGCAAAACATTAGGCAGCCCTCACACTTTTGCGTATGGAGCTCGTTATAGCTCGTAATTTTTTCGAAAAATGACCGCTTACGGTCGCTTTAGGTTGCGTTTTACCTCGCTCTTGCTCGCTTTTGCTCGTAGCAGTACGATGCAATACGAAGTTTGCTCACCACGTTGCGTGTTTATCTCGTTAGCCACTCGTTTGTTGCTCGCTTGCCGCTCGCCCTACCTCGTCTCGCCTCGACTCACTGCTCATTCACTCGCTTTATCTCGACTGCTGCTCGTTCCGCAGCGTAACAGTTCGCTCTGCTGCGTACACGTGTGGTCGTATAATGCAGTGGTGATGATCATTTTGTGGTACTAGTCAGATCTCGTTATCCGTGTTGCCTTGCAACATTCCTGTTGCTAGGCGAGAAGAAAAACACGAGATACTTTACGTCTGGTTATTTTAAATGATTATCCGAATGACAAATAGTAATAATGATACTGCCTGACTTGGGGCATTTTTCTAGATTTTAAACAAAAAATGAAATAGCTTTGTTGAACGCACATAACTATCGTCATTAAATTGTTAACATTTGATCCTTTGAAAATCAAATTACCTAAATTCTGAATTTATATCTAACTGTGTATTAAAGCTCTTGTTCTCTCAATTGATGTTTTTTTTTATTATTGTTAATGAAAATGCTTCATAAATATGTGAGAATTCACAATGTTAAAGGTATACTTGCTAGGCCTGATTCTTTTTTTTTTTTTCTCTCTCTTTTTTTTTGTTCACATGCACTCCGATTGTGCCAATTGCCATGTATTGTGGATAGGATCAAGTGGTTGTGTATGATTGTTAAAATAAAGGAGTTCCTCAATTAATGTTTAGGCAGATATCCGCAGTGCTGGTTAGCCAAAGCGAGCAGGAACGAGCTAAAATGAGCAGGAACGAGGTAAAACGAGCGAAAGACGAGCTCGACTCGCAGTTAAGATCCAAGACGAACGCAGTGCATCGAGCTACATCCATAACGGTCCTTGTTGTTGCGAACAGCGTGCGAGGTATAACGCAATGAGATACGCGTTGATGCGAGCTAAAGCGAGGTAAGTCGAGGTAAATCGAGCCGGTAATGCAGCTTTAAGGCGGATTCACACTGCATCCGACATCCGACATTCCGACATACGACACGACATACGACACGACATTTCAGTTCACACTGACAACGACTTTCCAAAATGTCGTGCAAAAAGTCGGATGACACGACATTTGCTGTCGGTCAATAAATTATGAAGTTCTTTATGCAATAACCAAGCATAAACACAAGAAAAATATTGATCTGAGAAGGACGAGAAGCAGGAGGACGGGGTGGTGAAGAAGGAAGAAGGAGGAAGGAAAGAGGAAGGAAAAGAGGAAGGAAAAAGCGGGAGAAAAAAGAGGAAGGAAAAAAGCGGGAGAAAAAGGAGGAGGAAATTGGAGCAGTAGAAGACGGGAGTAAGAAAGTTAAAAAGGAAGAGATGAAAAAGGTGGAAGGGAATATAAAACGAGGGGGAGAGGGAAGGAAACGGGAGAAAGGGAACAATTAAGGGAGGGGTGGGGAGAGGGTGGATTGATGGTGAGGAATAGAGAAGAGGAGGAGCAGTACGGCAAGGAAGGAAGGAGGAAAGGGGGGCGAGGTCAGGCAAAAGAATCAAGTGAGAATGACTAGAAGAAAGAAGGGTGAATGAGGAGGAGAAACAAAAGACGAAAGACAACTAGATGGTCATTCTTCCTCCTCCTCCACGCATTCGCTTCCTTCTCCTTCCTCTACTCTTAGTCTCCTTGTTCATTCTCATGCTCTTGCCTCAATACTAGATCAAGTTACAGATACGTACTTATCCAAAATAGAGGAAAACCAGCATCAATATTTCGTGTTGGGAAGTTGGCATAATCACACTCACCCAAATCCTTCTTTCCAACGGTGAAGAGAAAGAACTTATGATATTACAGCAATCATAACAATAGTCCATTATAAGAGGGTAGGTTGTGTCTTTATCTAGGTCATTCGCTATGCCTATGTTAAGGCATGTTTGGGATTTTGTCTATACCAGACATATGCGGTATAAATCATATCAGCAACATGACTTTGTATACATATAGGCCTACAATATAGTTTGCAGGTATCACGATTCCTCGTATATAGAAATATAAAATTATTCAGTGATTTGGGTGTCTCTGCTAGATTCTGCTTTGACAAAATCTGCATCAACACAACAAAATTACCCCCCCCCCCCCCTCCGTCCCCTCCTCTCTTTCATGAACACAGCAAAGGCATATATACCCCCTCGGCACAAAACTTCCCTAATCTAGGGCTACATCTGTACATATTTGTTTCAGCCTTAACCCCCTTCTTAATTTTCCTTTCACAGATTCGATCATTTATGCTATATAGACGGTTGAAATACACGTTGAGAACTTTCTTAGAGATCAAGAAACAACATTATCCTACGAAGCTACATCGGAACATTATCATACGAAGATACATCGGAAGGGGGGAGGGCACCCCCCCCCCCCCCCCCTCCTCTTCTCAGACATCGATCCTCCCGCACCCTGGATATGGCATCTTTCCCTTAAAAAAAAAAACCTTTACATGTTTACGCCAGTGTGCGTGATGAAAGAAAAGTATCAAATAAAACATTTTGAACAGTTGAACAGGTCTACTCATAATATTTAATTTATTTAAATCTATGCATTTTTTTTTTAATATTGGTACATTCTTTTTAGGAACATCCCGCATATCTACAGCCATTCTATCTGTAATTATTTAACTGACGAACTGAATCATTCCACCAACAGTGACTCTGCAAGAAAAAATAATTACACTTCTTATTTTTTTTAGTGTACAAACTAACGTTAAGAAGTTTTGACGTTAAGAAAACTGTCACCATTCCCCGACAAACAAATTCTACATTATCTCCTCATGTAAACTTAGTCGAGTCTTCTAAACCCGAAAGAAAAGTTACTTAAACCCATGAATACAGGCCAATTCATCTCTATTTTTGGTTAGTCAGATCTCACTAAAATTAAGGTTTGGTTATGTTGGTAGAATTTAGACGAGCAGATAACTTGCTGTGATTGAACTAGACTCTACTTGATGATATTAATATATGACTGACTAGTACGGATTATAACTAAACAAGGAAATCTGAGTGTAGCAAATTATCTATTCTAGTTCTAGAGGTAGACTGCATACATTTATAGTACGAACCAACGTCAGATATATCTAACAGTCAATTCATTTCTTTACTAAAACTAGTATCTATCTAATACGAGTATCCACTCCGTGGACCTAGATCTATTCGCATGAGCACGCCCGGCCGGTCGGCCGGCTGGCTAGATCTATCGTAACAACAGGATAGACCTGCTGGCTACCCATGACTACAGGTCTAGGTATGGTCGAGTCCAGATCCCGGGTCCAGATCTAAAAGAAAACGTGAGTAGTAGACTAGCTGCTAAAGAAACTTGTTTGGATCTGGGAAATTATTAATAGACCTAGACCCTCTAGATATCTGTGTTGTTATGAGTTGGTGTATCTGTAGCCCCCGGGAGCGTGAGCGGGCTGGTCGCAGTAGCCTGTATTTTTATCAATGATACGTTTGTCGTTAGATCTCACTTCGATCTCATGACATTTTAAAGCCTTTAACAGCTATGTTGACCTCGTGGCTGTAGACCAGTAACTTAACTTTAGATCCAACGTATAAATTAGATCTAGATCTATCTATTAAAACTCTGACATTCGAACAGAGTAAATACAGAACACACTACAATTAACTGCAGTACCGTTTAGACGTATAGTAGAGTACGCGTATTACGGATGTTTATGTTGAACTGTTGGTTATGCAACAGCTTTCTAGTAGTAGGATCTAGACTAGAGCCTAATCCGAGTATAAACATAAACAGGTTTACTCAATTGATAACGTTCAATACCAGTCTAGACCTCTAAAACTAGATATATTTATGTTGCATGTACATGTCCAGGCCTTTCAAAGTTAAAGTGCGATTTAGATCTCACAAGACTATCAAGAATGATGACATTTATGCAGGTAGATAACAGTTGCATACACCATCAATCATCGTTGACTTTTTACATGTAGACCCTCGGCCTTGGGTCTGTATAATTTTTAACGTTTACATATACGACTACGTACGTAGACCTTAGTACTCGAACGTAAACATTAGAGTTTTTAGACTTGCCTGGAGTCGAGTCTTTAAAATTCAATTACCACTGAATACCGAGATTAACTCGCTATTAGCTGACATTAATAGACATTGATTAACTTACCGCCAATGAGGAATCACATTCTTGCCCACCTTTCTTTACAAACAATGGCAAAATGCTTCACCAAAACATGATAAAGATATGATGCGTAGGGAAACATTGTCAAACATACGTTTTACTAGTAGATGGGACTGAAGTGGGGCCGTCGCAGAGATTTTCCGCGAAGCAAAAGTCTTTTGACAAGTCAAACTTTTGAGGTGACGTCATAGGAATCCGCCCTTGTGATTGGTCTCCGGCTAAATGTCGGATTGTCGTGCTTGAAAAATCGCTACATGATCCGATTTTTTAATACGACAAAATGCGTCGGACACGACTTTTTTTGTCGTGTTGCCTCAGTGTGAATGGACACATTGGATTTGCACTGTTTCGATTTTTATTTTGTCGGATTAAATGTCGGAAAGTCGTATGTCGTGTCGTATGTCGGAATGTCGGATGCAGTGTGAATCCGCCTTTAGGCAGTGAAACGCAGCTCAAAGTAGCGCTGCGTTGGCCTGCGTTAAGCTGCTCGCTGTTGCTCGTCCTTGCTCGCATCATCTAGTTGCCACTCGTCTTTGCTCGTATGGATTTTTCTCTTGCGTTCAGTTGCGGAAGTTTGAAAAAATTTCAAACTAGCGAACGAGAACGCAATGCCTCAATGTTGGTCTGCGTATTGACCTCGTATTAGCTCGTTTAATCGCGTTGTGTTGCGTTTATCTGCGTTCGGGCAATACGCAGCTGAATGCAAGCTAAAAACGCAAAGGTGTGAGCCGGGCTTTAATGTTTAGGCAGATATCTACAGTGCTGGTAAGCCAAAGCGAGCAGGAACGAGCTAAAATGAGCAGGAACAAGGTAAAACGAGCGAAAGACGAGCTAGACTCGCAGTTAAGATCCAAGACGAACGCAGTGCATCGAGCTACATCCGTAACGGTTCTTGTTGTTGCGAACAGCGTGCGAGGTATAGCGCAATGAGCCAACGAGATACGCGTTGATGCGAGCTAAAGCGAGGTAAGTCGAGGTAAATCGAGCCGGTAACCAGCTTTAGGCAGTGAAACGCAGCTCAAAGTAGCGCTGCGTTGGCCTACGTTAAGCTGCTCGCTGTTGCTTGTCCTTGCTCACATCAGCTGGTTGCCACTCGTCTTTGCTCGTATGGATTTTTCTCTTGCGTTCAGTTGCGGAAGTTTGAAAAAATTTCAAACTAGCGAACGAGAACGCAATGCCTCAATGTTGGTCTGCGTATTGACCTTGTACTATTAGCTTGTTTAATCGCGTTGTGTTGCGTTTATCTGCGTTCGGGCAATACGAAGCTGAACGCAAGCTAAAAACACAAAGGTGTGAGCCGGGCTTAAAACGGTGCGTAACTTTAAGTTGTATCCAGTATGGGGCTAAGTAAAATGACAATCAATTTGGTCTTTACATGTTACATTCTGCGTGTTAATACGATGCATGTTTTCTTCTACTGGTATGACTAGCTCTTAATTTAGCAAGGAAACGTAAGAAAGATTGGGGACAACTTGAAATAAGAATTATCCTATGGTTAACATTATTTTATAGACTTAAAAACTTGAACTTGTTGTGTTAGATTTTCATGGACACATTACCAGATGTACAAAACTAGGGAATTGGCATTGGGTTAAGGGAAAGGGAAGGAACCGCGGTTTTATCAGGTTCAGCATGGAATTGCTTTAGCCTAAAAGCAATCCGGTGTCATGCTGAACCGGAAAATATATACCTTTCTATTTTATTGATTCCCCAATGTTCTGCATACATGTACATGTACATACATTGTAGATGCAGGTGTGCCCCCCCCCCCCACACACACACACACACACTAGATTGATTCATCATTTGCTCTCGTAGTTTCTGAAATAATGTGCTGCATGATTTAAAGTTTTGATAGAACTCATGACAAGTCAATGTTTTCCTGTAATAAGCATGCTCTACATGTAGCTTGAATAATTGATAGTTTAGAAGTGAATTCACAATTTCGTATTTTCTTTTGTTTATTATGTATAACAGGTTTCTGGAAGAGTTGAGTCGTCCTGCAGTGAACAGTCCTTTGGGCAGTCAATTCATCATGGTCCTTTCATCAGAAAGAACTTTCTAAAGGGGAGAATCTCTTACTATCCAAACTGCACAGCTTCATTCCAAATAGAACTACATGCAGAAGGCTAGAGATGTTCATCCCAATCCAGGACTGGACAGGGGTAAAGATGACACACTCTCCTCGCACCATTTAGTCACTTCGAATTCATCGAAGGAGAACACATAGAAGAACGTGAGGTGGCAAACGAAAGAACAGTATCACACAAAAGAGGCAAGGTTGTCTATTTTCTAACTTCCAGCTTTGCTCAGTGAATGTGCGGTCTGTCTGTAGTAAGACTGCTCTGATACACGACTTTATATGCGATATAGCAATGTGGATTTGATTGCAATGACAGAAACCTGGCTCACGGTCAATGATACAACAGTTCTGCAAGAACTCATCCCTCCTGGAGCTATGTGCATACACCAAAAAAGGGTCTCTGGCCTCGCATACAGAGAGACAATCAATATCAAGTGGACGCAGGTGAAAAAGTTCGCAGAATACTGTACTATCTCGTATAAATCATTTCGTCTTCAACTTATAAATCGACCTCCCTATTCAGAACCACATCCAGTAATGGCAAAATCATTTGTATCAGAATTCAATGAATATATTCAATGTCATTTGCTGTCAAATATTCCTTTGTTAATCATAGGGGATTTCAATATTAATGTGGACACTGACAAATACAGATGCCAGGTCCTTTTCAGATCTTGTTGAATCACTTCGTTGTAAGCAATTGGTGAATTTTTCAACATACTTACATGTATGGTCTTACACTTGATTGAGTGATATGCCGCCAGTCTGATGACATAGTTGTTGGGCCTCCATGGCCACACTGCTTATTGGTATCTGGTCACATTGCAGTTATGTGCTCCCTTAAATCTTATAAACCCCAATTACCTATTAGTTAGATATCTTTCTGGAAGCTCTCTGCTATTGATGTAAATAGTTTGAAGTTGGACATATAGCTAATAGTGAGCTTTGCATGCACAGACCTGGTGATCTAACTGAATTAGCATTGTTATATGATGTCACACTTAGTAATGTTTTAGAGAAACATGCTCCTGCAGCTACCTGTTTGGTGACAACCAAACAGGTAGCTGCACGCCCTCAAGTACCGTGGTATACCAATGATGTGAGGATAGAAAAAATGAAAAGGAGAAAATCTGAAAAGCATTGGCTAAGAACTAGGGCAGCTAATGATTGGGGCGAATATAAGACAGTTCAAAATGTGACACTGCAACTTCTGAACAAAACTCGTACACAACACGACAGAGATCTTATTCTGGAAAACAAGGATAATCAAAAGAAGCCTCTCATTGTTGTCAAGTCCATGTTGAACATGTCAAATAAGCAACCTTTGATACCATGTACTACATGTATTGATGAAAATGAATTTGTCAGTGACCTAGGTAATCACTTTTTCTGACAAAGTCTTGAAAATCCATAAGAATATTGAAACATGTTTAGATGCAATTTGTGAGCCTAGGAATTATCCTCCTTTTGACACTTTCAACAAAGTAGATATTTTAAGTAATTTTGAATCTCTTTCTGAGTACGAGGTTGAAGAACTCATTGCCAACCCACAGTTTTGAACCGCGGTATATTTTGTCCAGTTCAGCATGAAACATGATGCTTTAGCCTAAAAAGCATCATGTTTCATGCTAAACTAGACAAAATATACTGCGGTTTAAAACTGTGGGTCCTTCCCTTTCCTCCCTTTCCCTTTACTTATGCCAATTGGTCGAGGGTGCAGCTATCCAACAGATTATGGAACATCTTAGACACAACTCTCTTTTGTCATGTACTCAATCTGCATATAGACAATTCTACAGCACTGAAACTGCACTGCTAAGAATAAAAAGTGTACTGTTAATGGCTATGTATATTCAGAAAGTCACCCTTTTACTTTTAATGGATCTAAGCAGTGCATTTGACACAATAGACCATTCTCGCTTGCTAGAAGTAAGACGAAAAGTAACACATAGTATCTTCATACTCACTTAAACCATTGCCCAACAAGTCCGTCCGTTTATAAGTGAGGTTAAAGATTGACTGAGAATCGCTGCTGGGAATGGAGATGTGGGCAGCAAAATGTGATTCTTAATATTCCTTTCTCTTTCTTTACCGTGTTTACGGCCATAAACATATCAATGTTCACCTTGTACTGTTACAAATATTTATTGTCATTGATATCCAATATATGCAGAGGTGCACCACATGTCTACATGACATGGTTTAATTGCAGCCTGTAGCATGGGGTGAAATATCCCCTGATACTCCTATTGGTGAAATACATTTACAGAAAAAAAAATGTATTTAATTAAACTACATCAATCAGTTCTCAACAAAAGGTAGACATCTTTCAATGTTTTCAAATTCCTTCTTTGGTGTTACATGCGTCGTGTACATTAATATCCTTAGTAGTCATGGTAGTGTGTTGAATGGTGATGAATCCACTTTTTCAACATTAAACTTGTGTTCTAATTGTTACAAGCGTAATCCAGACACAATAGGTACCAACCGTTTGGCTGCAAGTTTTATTTTCCCCCACTGTAACAAATTATATTTTTATTTGGAATCACAAACTGATGTTGTGCTTAGCCACTAATTCAAAACCTCATGGTTTTAATGTTTGAGATATCACACAAATTTCAATTGAATGAAGCCAGAATTTAGAATATCAATGACATTTTGCTGAGTTTTATTCAATGTTATGTCTGTATTCCCGTTTCAAAGAAATCGTGGGGAGAACGGGCCTTTGCTCATGCAGGGCCAGCCCTGTGGAATTCTCTTCCACAGAGTTTGAAAACCCTGATGTCAGTGACCACCTATAAGGGCAACCTATAGACATACCTGTATAATGGTGCTTTTTGACATACAACCATATATGTTTTAACTTGGTAAGTTCATACCTGTACTGTATATTGTTCTTTGCCGTTAATGTGCTCTGAAGCGCCTTGAGCATCTAATTAAGATAAAAATTCCATGTATTCAACCAAATGAATGCACTTTCAACATGTAAAGTTGTATGCACTATATAGTAAACTGCATCACATGTATACTTGTAGAGGTTTGTTTGAAACTTAATAAATGCAATATTTAATATCATATATTGTTTTGGGTATTTTCCTTGCCAGGATGATTGTAAATCTAATTACATGAATAGAATGACAACATGTCTATATGAGGGTATGCATTGTAAATAGTGTTGTTTGTGTAAGCAGGTGGCTATGAGTCCTCAGTTTGCATACTGTTGGGAGTGTGTAGGTGGGCCTGTCTACAGTAACGGGTACATTTCTGTTACATTTACTGTAACATTTGCATAAATTTCAGTATATTTTTGTATCTTAAATAAACCAGCCAATAAAAGTAAAATATCATAGAAATGTATTGATATACACTTTACAAGGTTTGGTACGCTTCAGAAAATTTGCCCTGTACAAATTTGCCATGGAACGTACGTTGCTAACTGGACAGACGAGTTAGTTACATACTCGAACGAACCCCCCTTCAGAACCATAAAAAAAAAGTTATGGGCTGAAAACCCGGGGGGACAACAATTGTTAGAAGAACGCCTTCCCCCCCCCCCCCCCCCTGAAAGCATTATGAGAGACTGGGCGGGATAAAAAAAAAAAAACCTCCCCCCCAAAAAACCCCCCCCCCAAACCCCCCCCCCCAACCCCCCCCCCCCCCACTGAGAGCATTTTCACAGACTGGGCGGGATTAAAAAAAATGTTTTTTTTGTGTTTTTGCATTGTGTGATAGTTTGTAATCAACATTTATGATATTGGAATTTATCTTAGTCCTTTAGAGAATTCTGGATTTGCCTAGAAAGAGAAAGAAGAAAAACATCAATGACAGTACTGTATCTCATTAAATATTGTTAATGAAGAAATGTCACAAGTGCAAGTTATGGTAATGATATATAGAATTTGAATATGATTATGCTTTAATACTTGCCTTCACTTTTCATAATTCAGTCAAAATTATCTGTGATGAGAAGAGAGGGTGTAAGCCACAGTGGGGTTGAAGGCAAGAAAGGAAGATTGAGAAAGAGAGATTGGGAGGTAGTGTCCACATGTTCAGCCGAGGTACTAGGCTGTGAGGTACATGGACACAACCCAGTCTGTATAACAACTACGTCTGGTAACACAGATTTCGCCCTTATGAAATCATAGCTCCTCTGGCTTATGTTACCAGACATAGTTGTTAACAGACTCGGTTGTGTCCATGCACCTCACAGCCTAGTACCTAGGCTACCACATGTTATGTATTTGCTACTGTACTGAAAGTTTGTAACATCCCATGTCATTCACCCTCACTGCTTACGTCTCTTTCTCTCTCTTTCTGTTTCTCTGTCTCCCTCTCTCTCTCTCTGCCTCTCTTTCTTTCTCTCTCTCTCTCTCTCTCTCTCTCTCTCCCTCTCTGATCTCTCACTTCCCTATCTCATCCATACATGCAGACATGTCTGTTCCCACGGTCATTCTGTTTACCAACATCCCCATCTCCTAATCCATCCCAGGATAGGCCATTCCCCCCCCCCCCCCCCCAGTCAACACTTCCTATATTTATCAACATGTTACTTAGTAAACACGTGTCAGTGTTGTGCACTGGTGCTGACTGTGTGAGCTCTGAATAAAATCACTTGCTATCTAGACATCAACTGAAGCACTCCTCGTGTCTCTCTGTATACCGTAGTATATACCAACATTATAGAACCAGTGTAAAATCATAATGGCACTAATTTTTCATTTATTTATATATCTTTTTTTTGGGGGGGGGGGGAGCTAGCAAGCTGCTCTCTGATTCGTTTGATTATTCTGCTTCTCTAGGGAAAGTCCCAGGTCAATAGACAATAGTTTTTTAGTTATAGATCTTTGACACATTATGTGTTGCTATGTCCACAGTGGAATGGTTATGGATTCTCAGAAAGTCACCCTTTTACTTTTCAAAGATCTAACCAGTGCATTTGACAGCATAGACCATTCTCGCTTGCTAGAAACGTTAAAGACGCGTTTCGGTATAAATGGTCTTGTCCGTATGTGGATAGAGTCATACAGTGTACCTTGCGAATAAATATCAAAAGATAAAAATAGATGGTGCCCTTAATTTGGCGGCCCACAATTAAGGATCACGATTAGGTCCCGTGTTATTTACAATGTACACTAGCGATCTCGTTTCATATGTTCAAACATGCTTTCCTTATGTGTCACTGCTATGATGATGACACACAGCTTTATGTATCTGTCAGTCTCACTGAGCATTCTCAAGAATAAGCCGTATTATTAGAAACGTGTATTGACTATGTAAGTACGTGGATGGATGCTAGAGAATAGGCTTTTACTAAATGATAGTAAAACTCGTGAAGTTGACGTCCAGTTCTTCTCTTCCGCATTGCCATTGTCGTTCATCTGAGATAGATAAATCTAAGTTAATTCTATACGTTTGGAGACAAATCAAAGCAACCTAGCTGGCATAGCTGCTCAACTTAGCAATGACGCTTCCTCTGATGACGACTTGCGAATGATTTGCTGCATATATACCGCGACGCGCGCGGGATGCTAAGTAGAGGCGCTTTAAGGAGACACTTATTGCTAAAATATACCGTCTAAGGGAGACGTATCGGCAAATATATGTATATCTTACTGTGCACCAGTATGATAAGAAAATAGTTGCTCAGTGTTGTCTAGTCCATGTTGAACATGTCAAATAAGCATCCTTCGATACCATGTACAATTGATAGACATGAATTCGTCAATATGCCCTAGGTAATCACTTACTTGTCTGACAAAGTCTTGAAAATCCATAAAATAATGAAAAACGTTTAGATCCAATTTGTGAACCTAGGAATTATCCTCCTGCTGACAAGTTCAACGAAGTAGATATTTCAAGCAATTTTAAATCTCTTTGTGAGTACGAGGTTGAAAAACTCATTGCCAACCTCAGCAAAAATTCATGACCATTGGACCCAATACCCACAAAACTCCTCCTCTAATGTGTCGATGTACTCATTCTTATGTTCACATCATTGATCAATCTCTCTCTCTCTCTCTCTCTCTCTCTCTCTCGACCAGTCACTTTCCAATGCAATGGGAAAATGCTCTTATCACTCCGTGAAATAAACCGATTCTTGATGCAGTCTTTAACCCTAATACTTCCGGGGGGGGGGGGCATTATGCCCCCCCCCCCCTGTCGAAGTTTTGTCGGTACTTCCTAACGCCTCAATATTTCGAAACGAAATTTCTTGACTTTTTTCTCTGATCCTTCCCGCACATTTTGATACCAAATTTATGGTGATCGGACCTACCGTGCGGGTGTCAGATTACGTTTACCGAACACATGTCACTGAAATTTCGCTATTTCTCTATGTGACAGTGTATAACCCTATGGATAAAATCAGGAGCTTTTCCAATTTATGTAAATACTTTTCTAAGTGTTATCATTGTTTCAAATAGTGTAAATAATTACCACACACACACACATACACACACACCCACATTAACACACACCCACACCCACGCATACGCATCTGAATCTTGACGAAAAACAAAGAAATACATAAAAAAAATTGAAAAACAATAAAATACATAAGAAATAATTACCACAACCTATCTTTTTCTTTCAAGAATTGATGAGGGAGTTATGAAAGACATTTGTACCAAAAATTACTATTCCTGAGGCTTTATTTAGTGAGAAATACCAAAATCTACAATTTCTCGCATAAATTAGCATAAATTAATTAGTTAAAAAAAAATAAAAGGACTTTCGTAAATTTAGCTATACAACTTTGTAGATTACATAATTCTTTACCCTTGTGCAAAATTTTGAAGCAATCGGGTGACCCATGGCCGAGATCTCAGGGGGGGGGGGCATATAATGCCCCCCCCCCCCCCCCCCCGGTAATAACAAGCTTTGAAATACCCCGGGAGTATTAGGGTTAAGGAAACTTACGACCTGTAAGCAAATTGAAATACATATCAAAGTTGGTGGAGGATGCAGCTACCCAACAGGTTATGGAACATCTTAGACGCAACTCTCTTTGGCCATGTACTCAATGTGCACACAATTCTACAGCACTGATCCCGCACTGCTGAAACTGCTTCGCAAGGGTCACGATTGGGTCCCATGTTATTTACAATGCACACTAGCGATCTCATTTCAAATGTTCAAACATGCTTTCCTGAGATCTCATGTCACTGCTATGATGATGACACACAGCTTTATGTATCTTTCAGTCTCACTGAGCATTCTCAAGAATAAGCCGTATTATTAGTAGAAACGTGTATTGACTATGTAAGTACGTGGATGGATGCTAGAGAATAGGCTTATACTAAATGATAGTAAAACTCGTGAAGTTGACGTCCAGTTCTTCTCTTCCGCATTGCCATTTTCGTCCATCTGAGATAGATAAAAGTTAATTCTATACGTTTGGAGACAAATCAAAGCAAGCTAGCTGGCATAGCTGCTCAACTTAGCTGTAACGCTTCGTCTGATAACGACTTGCGAATGATTTGCTGCATATATACCGCGACGCGCGCGGGATGCTAAGTAGAGGCACTTTAAGGAGACACTTATTGCTAAAATATACCGCACAAGGGAGACCTCTACTCAGCATTCCGCGCGCGTCGCCACAGCATGTGAGTGATGCAATGATTCCCCACCGACTATATGGGTTCAATGACCGCGAGAGTGGACTTGTTATTTACTTTGAGTTTACGTGCCTCGCCCATCAAGATAAGCTCAGAGTTCGCTGGTACCCCGGTAAAAATAACAATAATACTCAGTGTTCCTGTATGTGCAATATTAGCCATCTAAATTCGTAACAGAATCAACATATAGAATTAACTTCTCCAAATGGAAGGCGTCAGAAAGCCACGTGACCCTGTTCCACCCGGGAAACATCCGGTTCTCATCTTTTCAATAGACCCCATCCCCGCCTCGGCTTTCGGATCTCAAACAAAAGCGACACTATCGACCATGACATCGACCATGTATTGACTATGTAAGTACGTGAATGGATGCTAGAGAACAGGCTTATACTAAATGATAGTAAAACTCGTGAAGTTGACGTCCAGTTCTTCTCTTCCGCATTGCCATTTTCGTCCATCTGAGATAGATAAAAGTTAATTCTATACGTTTGGAGACAAATCAAAGCAAGCTAGCTGGCATAGCTGCTCAACTTAGCTGTAACGCTTCGTCTGATGACGACTTGCGAATGATTTGCTGCATATATACCGCGACGCGCGCGGGATGCTAAGTAGAGGCGCTTTAAGGAGACACTTATTGCTAAAATATGAGATCTCATGTCACTGCTATCATGATGACACACAGCTTTATGTATCTTTCAGTCTCACTGAGCATTCTCAAGAATAAGCCGTATTATTAGTAGAAACGTGTATTGACTATGTAAGTACGTGGATGGATGCTAGAGAATAGGCTTATACTAAATGATAGTAAAACTCGTGAAGTTGACGTCCAGTTCCTCTCTTCCGCATTGCCATTTTCGTCCATCTGAGATAGATAAAAGTTAATTCTATACGTTTGGAGACAAATCAAAGCAAGCTAGCTGGCATAGCTGCTCAACTTAGCTGTAACGCTTCGTCTGATGACGACTTGCGAATGATTTGCTGCATATATACCGCGACGCGCGCGGGATGCTAAGTAGAGGCGCTTTAAGGAGACACTTATTGCTAAAATATGAGATCTCATGTCACTGCTATCATGATGACACACAGCTTTATGTATCTTTCAGTCTCACTGAGCATTCTCAAGAATAACCCAGGTCGAAATTCCCATAGAAACCAGTAGAAACCAGTAGAGACCGTCTACTGGTTTCTACTGGTCCAGTAGAGTCTACTGGTCTGAAGAGGAACTACGAAATCAAACCAGTAGAAACCAGTAGAGTCTAATGTGTTGAAGACCAGTAGAAACCAATAGAAACCTTTGAGATCTAATGGTTTGAGAAGGAGTGTGAAAAAAACAAAGTCAAACCAGTAGAAACCATTAGAGACCAGTGGATTCTAATGGTATTGAAGACCAGTAGAAACCATTAGAATCCACTGGTCTCTAATGGTTTCTACTGTTTTTGACTTTTTTTTACACTCCTTTTCAAACCATTAGATCTCACTGGTTTCTATTGGTTTCTACTGGTCTTCAATACCATTAGAATCCACTGGTCTCTAATGGTTTCTACTGGTTTGACTTTGTTTTTTCACACTCCTTCTCAAACCACTAGATCTCACTGGTTTCTATTGGTTTCTACTGGTCTTCAATACCATTAGAATCCACTGGTCTCTAATGGTTTCTATTGGTTTGACTTTGTTTTTTTCACACTCCTTCTCAACCATTAGATCTCACTGGTTTCTATTGGTTTCTACTGGTCTTCAATACCATTAGAATCCACTGGTCTCTAATGGTTTCTACTGGTTTGACTTTTTTTTTTACACTCCTTTTCAAACCATTAGATCTCACTGGTTTCTATTGGTTTCTACTGGTCTTCAATACCATTTGAATCCACTGGTCTCTAATGGTTTCTACTAGTTTGACTTTGTTTTTTTCACACTAATAGAAACTAGTGAGATATAATGTTTTGAAAAGGAGTGTGAAAAATTCAAAGTCAAACCAGGAGAAACCATTAGAGACCAGTGAAACTTAATGGTTTGAAAAGGAGTGTGAAAAAAACAGAGTCAAACCAGTAGAAACCATTAGGGACCAGTGAATTCTACTGGTGGAGACCAGTATAAACCAATAGAAACCAGTAAGACCTAATGGTTTGAAAAGGAGTGTCAAAAATTCAAAGTAAAACCAGTAGAAACCAATAGAAACCAGTGAGATCTAATAGTTTGAAAAGGAGTGTGAAAAATACAATGTCAAACCAGTAGAAACCATTAGAGACCAGTGAATTCTCCTGGTATTGGAGATCAGTAGAAACCAATAGAAACTAGTGAGATATAATGTTTGGAAAAGGAGTATGAAAAATACAAAGTCAAACCAGTATAAACCAATAGAAACCAGTGAGATCTAATGGTTTGAAAAGGAGTGTGAAAAATACTAAGTCAGACCAGTAGAAACCATTAGAGACCAGTGAATTCTACTGGTAATGGAGACCAGTAGAAACCAATAGAAACCAATAGAAATAGAGATGCTCATGAATATTCATGCATGTATTTACGTGTCCTAATTTTGTACTTTTAAATAGATAACCTCCACCTAACCAGATAAAAGGAATTTTACCAAGTAATGATTTCAAGTTTAAACGTAAAATAGTGAATGTCACCTACTTAAGTGAAGACAATAATGATAACAACAACAAAAATGATCTTCTTAAATATAAGTTAGAGTAACCAATATCTTATGAACCTTATAACCGTACTGCTATATATATGAAAGTCTGTGAAGGAAAGAGTAGGAATTAGGATAGGTATAGGATAGGATAGGAATAAATATAGGATTGGATAGGATTAGGTTAAAACGATAAGGAAATATGCCATAATTCGGATTATCATATACTAAATCTAAATCCATATCCCATCAATATTTTTAATTTTGATTCCTATTGGTCTCCTGATGGCTCCAGTAGGTATTCTACTAGTTTCTACTGGTATTCTGATGGATCCAGGAGATATTGCTACTGGTTTCTACTGGCACTCTACTGGTATTTTTCTAATGGTTTCTACTGGAAATCATTTCACTTTCCATATTCAAACCAGCAGAAAAATTCCAGTAGAAACCAGTAGGAAGCTCTATTGGATCCAGTAGAGATTCCTACTGGTTTCTACTGGTCTTCTATTGGATCCAGTAGAGATTCCTACTGGTTTCTACTGGTATTCTACTGGCATTTTTCTAATGGTTTCTACTGGAAATCATTTCACTTTCCATATTCAAACCAGTAGAAAAATTCCAGTAGAAACCAGTAGGAAGCTCTATTGGATCCAGTAGAGATTCCTACTGGTTTCTACTGGTCTTCTATTGGATCCAGTACAGATTCCTACTGGTTTCTACTGGTATTCTACTGGTCTTCTATTGGTCTTGTATTGGATCCAGTAGAGATTTCTACTGGTTTCTACTGGTATTGTACTGGTAATTTTCTAATGGTTTCTACTGGAAATCATTTCACTTTCCATATTCAAACCAGTAGAAAATTTCCAGTAGAAACCAGTAGAGATTCTAATGGTTTTTCTCTACTGGTTTCTACTGGTTTTTCGTCCTGGGAAGCCGTATTATTAGTAGAAAAGTGTATTGACTATGTAAGTACGTGGATGGATGCCAGAGAATAGGCTTATACTAAATGATAGTAAAACTCGTGAAGTTGACGTCCAGTTCTTCTCTTCCGCATTGCCATTTTCGTCCATCTGAGATAGATAAAAGTTAATTCTATACGTTTGGAGACAAATCAAAGCAACCTAGCTGGCATAGCTGCTCAACTTAGCTGTAATGCTTCGTCTGATGACGACTTGCGAATGATTTGCTGCATATATACCGCGACGTGCGCGGGATGCTAAGTAGAGGCGCTTTAAGGAGACACTTATTGCTAAAATATACCGTCTAAGGGAGACGTATCGGCAAATATATGTATATCTTCCGCATTGCCATTTTCGTCCATCTGAGATAGATAAAAGTTAATTCTATACGTTTGGAGACAAATCAAAGCAAGCTAGCTGGCATAGCTGCTCAACTTAGCTGTAACGCTTCGTCTGATGACGACTTGCGAATGATTTGCTGCATATATACCGCGACGCGCGCGGGATGCTAAGTAGAGGCGCTTTAAGGAGACACTTATTGCTAAAATATGAGATCTCATGTCACTGCTATCATGATGACACACAGCTTTATGTATCTTTCAGTCTCACTGAGCATTCTCAAGAATAAGCCGTATTATTAGTAGAAACGTGTATTGACTATGTAAGTACGTGGATGGATTCCAGAGAATAGGCTTATACTAAATGATAGTAAAACTCGTGAAGTTGACGTCCAGTTCTTCTCTTCCGCATTGCCATTTTCGTCCATCTGAGATAGATAAAAGTTAATTCTATACGTTTGGAGACAAATCAAAGCAACCTAGCTGGCATAGCTGCTCAACTTAGCTGTAACGCTTCGTCTGATGACGACTTGCGAATGATTTGCTGCATATATACCGCGACGTGTGCGGGATGCTAAGTAGAGGCGCTTTAAGGAGACACTTATTGCTAAAATATACCGTCTAAGGGAGACGTATCGGCAAATATATGTATATCTTCCGCATTGCCATTTTCGTCCATCTGAGATAGATAAAAGTTAATTCTATACGTTTGGAGACAAATCAAAGCAAGCTAGCTGGCATAGCTGCTCAACTTAGCTGTAACGCTTCGTCTGATGACGACTTGCGAATGATTTGCTGCATATATACCGCGACGCGCGCGGGATGCTAAGTAGAGGCGCTTTAAGGAGACACTTATTGCTAAAATATGAGATCTCATGTCACTGCTATCATGATGACACACAGCTTTATGTATCTTTCAGTCTCACTGAGCATTCTCAAGAATAAGCCGTATTATTAGTAGAAACGTGTATTGACTATGTAAGTACGTGGATGGATGCTAGATAATAGGCTATACTAAATGATAGTAAAACTCGTGAAGTTGACGTCCAGTTCTTCTCTTCCGCATTGCCATTTTCGTCCATCTGAGATAGATAAAAGTTAATTCTATACGTTTTGAGACAAATTAAAGCAAGCTAGCTGGCATAGCTGCTCAACTTAGCTGTAACGCTTCGTCTGATGACGACTTGCGAATGATTTGCTGCATATATACCACGACGCGCGCGGGATGCTAAGTAGAGGCGCTTTAAGGAGACACTTTTTGCTAAAATATGAGATCTCATGTCACTGCTATCATGATGACACACAGCTTTATGTATCTTTCAGATTCACTGAGCATTCTCAAGAATAAGCCGTAATATTAGTAGAAACGTGTATTGACTATGTAAGTACGTGGATGGATGCTAGAGAATAGGCTTATACTAAATGATAGTAGAACTCGTGAAGTTGACGTCCAGTTCTTCTCTTCCGCATTGCCATTTTCGTCCATCTGAGATAGATAAAAGTTAATTCTATACGTTTGGAGACAAATCAAAGCAACCTAGCTGGCATAGCTGCTCAACTTAGCTGTAATGCTTCGTCTGATGACGACTTGCGAATGATTTGCTGCATATATACCGCGACGTGCGCGGGATGCTAAGTAGAGGCGCTTTAAGGAGACACTTATTGCTAAAATATACCGTCTAAGGGAGACGTATCGGCAAATATATGTATATCTTCCGCATTGCCATTTTCGTCCATCTGAGATAGATAAAAGTTAATTCTATACGTTTGGAGACAAATCAAAGCAAGCTAGCTGGCATAGCTGCTCAACTTAGCTGTAACGCTTCGTCTGATGACGACTTGCGAATGATTTGCTGCATATATACCGCGACGCGCGCGGGATGCTAAGTAGAGGCGCTTTAAGGAGACACTTATTGCTAAAATATGAGATCTCATGTCACTGCTATCATGATGACACACAGCTTTATGTATCTTTCAGTCTCACTGAGCATTCTCAAGAATAAGCCGAATTATTAGTAGAAACGTGTATTGACTATGTAAGTACGTGGATGGATGCCAGAGAATAGGCTTATACTAAATGATAGTAAAACTCGTGAAGTTGACGTCCAGTTCTTCTCTTCCGCATTGCCATTTTCGTCCATCTGAGATAGATAAAAGTTAATTCTATACGTTTGGAGACAAATCAAAGCAAGCTAGCTGGCATAGCTGCTCAACTTAGCTGTAACGCTTCGTCTGATGACGACTTGCGAATGATTTGCTGCATATATACCGCGACGTGCGCGGGATGCTAAGTAGAGGCGCTTTAAGGAGACACTTATTGCTGAAATATACCGTCTAAGGGAGACGTATCGGCAAATATATGTATATCTTCCGCATTGCCATTTTCGTCCATCTGAGATAGATAAAAGTTAATTCTATACGTTTGGAGACAAATCAAAGCAAGCTAGCTGGCATAGCTGCTCAACTTAGCTGTAACGCTTCGTCTGATGACGACTTGCGAATGATTTGCTGCATATATACCGCGACGCGCGCGGGATGCTAAGTAGAGGCGCTTTAAGGAGACAGTTATTGCTAAAATATGAGATCTCATGTCACTGCTATCATGATGACACACAGCTTTATGTATCTTTCAATCTCACTGAGCATTCTCAAGAATAAGCCGTATTATCAGTAGAAACGTGTATTGACTATGTAAGTACGTGGATGGATGCTAGAGAATAGGCTTATACTAAATGATAGTAAAACTCGTGAAGTTGACGTCCAGTTCTTCTCTTCCGCATTGCCATTTTCGTCCATCTGAGATAGATAAAAGTTAATTCTATACGTTTGGAGACAAATCAAAGCAAGCTAGCTGGCATAGCTGCTCAACTTAGCTGTAACGCTTCGTCTGATGACGACTTGCGAATGATTTGCTGCATATATACCGCGACGCGCGCGGGATGCTAAGTAGAGGCGCTTTAAGGAGACACTTATAGCTAAAATATGAGATCTCATGTCACTGCTATCATGATGACACACAGCTTTATGTATCTTTCAGTCTCACTGAGCATTCTCAAGAATAAGCCGTATTATTAGTAGAAACGTGTATTGACTATGTAAGTACGTGGATGGATGCTAGATAATAGGCTATACTAAATGATAGTAAAACTCGTGAAGTTGACGTCCAGTTCTTCTCTTCCGCATTGCCATTTTCGTCCATCTGAGATAGATAAAAGTTAATTCTATACGTTTTGAGACAAATTAAAGCAAGCTAGCTGGCATAGCTGCTCAACTTAGCTGTAACGCTTCGTCTGATGACGACTTGCGAATGATTTGCTGCATATATACCACGACGCGCGCGGGATGCTAAGTAGAGGCGCTTTAAGGAGACACTTATTGCTAAAATATGAGATCTCATGTCACTGCTATCATGATGACACACAGCTTTATGTATCTTTCAGTCTCACTGAGCATTCTCAAGAATAAGCCGTATTATTAGTAGAAACGTGTATTGACTATGTAAGTACGTGGATGGATGCTAGAGAATAGGCTTATACTAAATGATAGTAAAACTCGTGAAGTTGACGTCCAGTTCTTCTCTTCCGCATTGCCATTTTCATCCATCTGAGATAGATAAAAGTTAATTCTATACGTTTGGAGACAAATCAAAGCAAGCTAGCTGGCATAGCTGCTCAACTTAGCTGTAACGCTTCGTTTGATAACGACTTGCGAATGATTTGCTGCATATATACCGCGACGCGCGCGGGATGCTAAGTAGAGGCGCTTTAAGGAGACACTTATTGCTAAAATATACCGCGCAAGGGAGACCTCTACTCAGCATTCCGCGCGCGTCGCCACAGCATGTGAGTGATGCAATGATTCCCCACCGACTATATGGGTTCAATGACCGCGAGAGTGGACTTGTTATTTACTTTGAGTTTACGTGCCTCGCCCATCAAGATAAGCTCAGAGTTCGCTGGTACCCCGGTAAAAATAACAATAATACTCAGTCTTCCTGTATGTGCAATATTAGCCATCTAAATTCGTAACAGAATCAACATATAGAATTAACTTCTCCAAATGGAAGGCGTCAGAAAGCCACGTGACCCTGTTCCACCCGGGAAACATCCGGTTCTCATCTTTTCAATAGACCCCATCCCCGCCTCGGCTTTCGGATCTCAAACAAAAGCGACACTATCGACCATGACATCGACCATGTATTGACTATGTAAGTACGTGGATGGATGCTAGAGAATAGGCTTATACTAAATTATAGTAAAACTCGTGAAGTTGACGTCCAGTTCTTCTCTTCCGCATTGCCATTTTCGTCCATCTGAGATAGATAAAAGTTAATTCTATACGTTTGGAGACAAATCAAAGCAAGCTAGCTGGCATAGCTGCTCAACTTAGCTGTAACGCTTCGTCTGATGACGATTTGCGAATGATTTGCTGCATATATACCGCAACGCGCGCGGGATGCTAAGTAGAGGCGCTTTAAGGAGACACTTATTGCTAAAATATGAGATCTCATGTCACTGCTATCATGATGACACACAGCTTTATGTATCTTTCAGTCTCACTGAGCATTCTCAAGAATAAGCCGTATTATTAGTAGAAACGTGTATTGACTATGTAAGTACGTGGATGGATGCTAGATAATAGGCTATACTAAATGATAGTAAAACTCGTGAAGTTGACGTCCAGTTCTTCTCTTCCGCATTGCCATTTTCGTCCATCTGAGATAGATAAAAGTTAATTCTATACGTTTTGAGACAAATTAAAGCAAGCTAGCTGGCATAGCTGCTCAACTTAGCTGTAACGCTTCGTCTGATGACGACTTGCGAATGATTTGCTGCATATATACCACGACGCGCGCGGGATGCTAAGTAGAGGCGCTTTAAGGAGACACTTTTTGCTAAAATATGAGATCTCATGTCACTGCTATCATGATGACACACAGCTTTATGTATCTTTCAGTCTCACTGAGCATTCTCAAGAATAAGCCGTATTATTAGTAGAAACGTGTATTGACTATGTAAGTACGTGGATGGATGCTAGAGAATAGGCTTATACTAAATGATAGTAAAACTCGTGAAGTTGACGTCCAGTTCCTCTCTTCCGCATTGCCATTTTCGTCCATCTGAGATAGATAAAAGTTAATTCTATACGTTTGGAGACAAATCAAAGCAACCTAGCTGGCATAGCTGCTCAACTTAGCTGTAATGCTTCGTCTGATGACGACTTGCGAATGATTTGCTGCATATATACCGCGACGTGCGCGGGATGCTAAGTAGAGGCGCTTTAAGGAGACACTTATTGCTAAAATATACCGTCTAAGGGAGACGTATCGGCAAATATATGTATATCTTCCGCATTGCCATTTTCGTCCATCTGAGATAGATAAAAGTTAATTCTATACGTTTGGAGACAAATCAAAGCAAGCTAGCTGGCATAGCTGCTCAACTTAGCTGTAACGCTTCGTCTGATGACGACTTGCGAATGATTTGCTGCATATATACCGCGACGCGCGCGGGATAAGTAGAGGCGCTTTAAGGAGACACTTATTGCTAAAATATGAGATCTCATGTCACTGCTATCATGATGACACACAGCTTTATGTATCTTTCAGTCTCACTGAGCATTCTCAAGAATAAGCCGAATTATTAGTAGAAACGTGTATTGACTATGTAAGTACGTGGATGGATGCCAGAGAATAGGCTTATACTAAATGATAGTAAAACTCGTGAAGTTGACGTCCAGTTCTTCTCTTCCGCATTGCCATTTTCGTCCATCTGAGATAGATAAAAGTTAATTCTCTACGTTTGGAGACAAATCAAAGCAAGCTAGCTGGCATAGCTGCTCAACTTAGCTGTAACGCTTCGTCTGATGACGACTTGCGAATGATTTGCTGCATATATACCGCGACGTGCGCGGGATGCTAAGTAGAGGCGCTTTAAGGAGACACTTATTGCTAAAATATACCGTCTAAGGGAGACGTATCGGCAAATATATGTATATCTTCCGCATTGCCATTTTCGTCCATCTGAGATAGATAAAAGTTAATTCTATATGTTTGGAGACAAATCAAAGCAAGCTAGCTGGCATAGCTGCTCAACTTAGCTGTAACGCTTCGTCTGATGACGACTTGCGAATGATTTGCTGCATATATACCGCGACGCGCGCGGGATGCTAAGTAGAGGCGCTTTAAGGAGACAGTTATTGCTAAAATATGAGATCTCATGTCACTGCTATCATGATGACACACAGCTTTATGTATCTTTCAATCTCACTGAGCATTCTCAAAAATAAGCCGTATTATCAGTAGAAACGTGTATTGACTATGTAAGTACGTGGATGGATGCTAGAGAATAGGCTTATACTAAATGATAGTAAAACTCGTGAAGTTGACGTCCAGTTCTTCTCTTCCGCATTGCCATTTTCGTCCATCTGAGATAGATAAAAGTTAATTCTATACGTTTGGAGACAAATCAAAGCAAGCTAGCTGGCATAGCTGCTCAACTTAGCTGTAACGCTTCGTCTGATGACGACTTGCGAATGATTTGCTGCATATATACCGCGACGCGCGCGGGATGCTAAGTAGAGGCGCTTTAAGGAGACACTTATAGCTAAAATATGAGATCTCATGTCACTGCTATCATGATGACACACAGCTTTATGTATCTTTCAGTCTCACTGAGCATTCTCAAGAATAAGCCGTATTATTAGTAGAAACGTGTATTGACTATGTAAGTACGTGGATGGATGCTAGATAATAGGCTATACTAAATGATAGTAAAACTCGTGAAGTTGACGTCCAGTTCTTCTCTTCCGCATTGCCATTTTCGTCCATCTGAGATAGATAAAAGTTAATTCTATACGTTTGGAGACAAATTAAAGCAAGCTAGCTGGCATAGCTGCTCAACTTAGCTGTAACGCTTCGTCTGATGACGACTTGCGAATGATTTGCTGCATATATACCACGACGCGCGCGGGATGCTAAGTAGAGGCGCTTTAAGGAGACACTTATTGCTAAAATATGAGATCTCATGTCACTGCTATCATGATGACACACAGCTTTATGTATCTTTCAGTCTCACTGAGCATTCTCAAGAATAAGCCGTATTATTAGTAGAAACGTGTATTGACTATGTAAGTACGTGGATGGATGCTAGAGAATAGGCTTATACTAAATGATAGTAAAACTCGTGAAGTTGACGTCCAGTTCTTCTCTTCCGCATTGCCATTTTCGTCCATCTGAGATAGATAAAAGTTAATTCTATACGTTTGGAGACAAATCAAAGCAAGCTAGCTGGCATAGCTGCTCAACTTAGCTGTAACGCTTCGTTTGATAACGACTTGCGAATGATTTGCTGCATATATACCGCGACGCGCGCGGGATGCTAAGTAGAGGCGCTTTAAGGAGACACTTATTGCTAAAATATACCGCGCAAGGGAGACCTCTACTCAGCATTCCGCGCGCGTCGCCACAGCATGTGAGTGATGCAATGATTCCCCACCGACTATATGGGTTCAATGACCGCGAGAGTGGACTTGTTATTTACTTTGAGTTTACGTGCCTCGCCCATCAAGATAAGCTCAGAGTTCGCTGGTACCCCGGTAAAAATAACAATAATACTCAGTGTTCCTGTATGTGCAATATTAGCCATCTAAATTCGTAACAGAATCAACATATAGAATTAACTTCTCCAAATGGAAGGCGTCAGAAAGCCACGTGACCCTGTTCCACCCGGGAAACATCCGGTTCTCATCTTTTCAATAGACCCCATCCCCGCCTCGGCTTTCGGATCTCAAACAAAAGCGACACTATCGACCATGACATCGACCATGTATTGACTATGTAAGTACGTGGATGGATGCTAGAGAATAGGCTTATACTAAATTATAGTAAAACTCGTGAAGTTGACGTCCAGTTCTTCTCTTCCGCATTGCCATTTTCGTCCATCTGAGATAGATAAAAGTTAATTCTATACGTTTGGAGACAAATCAAAGCAAGCTAGCTGGCATAGCTGCTCAACTTAGCTGTAACGCTTCGTCTGATGACGATTTGCGAATGATTTGCTGCATAATATACCGCAACGCGCGCGGGATGCTAAGTAGAGGCGCTTTAAGGAGACACTTATTGCTAAAATGTGAGATCTCATGTCACTGCTATCATGATGACACACAGCTTTATGTATCTTTCAGTCTCACTGCATGAGCATTCTCAAGAATAAGCCGTATTATTAGTAGAAACGTGTATTGACTATGTAAGTACGTGGATGGATGCTAGAGAATAGGCTTATACTAAATGATAGTAAAACTCGTGAAGTTGACGTCCAGTTCTTCTCTTCCGCATTGCCGTTTTCGTCCATCTGAGGTAGATAAAAGTTAATTCTATACGTTTTGAGACAAATCAAAGCAAGCTAGCTGGCATAGCTGCTCAACTTAGCTGTAACGCTTCGTCTGATAACGACTTGCGAATGATTTGCTGCATATATACCGCGACGCGCGCGGGATGCTAAGTAGAGGCGCTTTAAGGAGACAGTTATTGCTAAAATATGAGATCTCATGTCACTGCTATCATGATGACACACAGCTTAATGTATCTTTCAGTCTCACTGAGCATTCTCAAGAATAAGCCGTATTATTAGTAGAAACGTGTATTGACTATGTAAGTACGTGGATGGATGCTAGAGAATAGGCTTATACTAAATGATAGTAAAACTCGTGAAGTTGACGTCCAGTTCCTCCCTTCCGCATTGCCATTTTCGTCCATCTGAGATAGATAAAAGTTAATTCTATACGTTTGGAGACAAATCAAAGCAAGCTAGCTGGCATAGCTGCTCAACTTAGCTGTAACGCTTCGTCTGATGACGACTTGCGAATGATTTGCTGCATATATACCGCGACGTGCGCGGGATGCTAAGTAAAGGCGCTTTAAGGAGACACTTATTGCTAAAATATACCGTCTAAGGGAGACGTATCGGCAAATATATGTATATCTTCCGCATTGCCATTTTCGTCCATCTGAGATAGATAAAAGTTAATTCTATACGTTTGGAGACAAATCAAAGCAAGCTAGCTGGCATAGCTGCTCAACTTAGCTGTAACGCTTCGTCTGATGACGACTTGCGAATGATTTGCTGCATATATACCGCGACGCGCGCGGGATGCTAAGTAGAGGCGCTTTAAGGAGACACTTATTGCTAAAATATGAGATCTCATGTCACTGCTATCATGATGACACACAGCTTTATGTATCTTTCAGTCTCACTGAGCATTCTCAAGAATAAGCCGTATTATTAGTAGAAACGTGTATTGACTATGTAAGTACGTGGATGGATGCCAGAGAATAGGCTTGTACTAAATGATAGCAAAACTCGTGAAGTTGACGTCCAGTTCTTCTCTTCCGCATTGCCATTTTCGTCCATCTGAGATAGATAAAAGTTAATTCTATACGTTTGGAGACAAATCAAAGCAAGCTAGCTGGCATAGCTGCTCAACTTAGCTGTAACGCTTCGTCTGATGACGACTTGCGAATGATTTGCTGCATATATACCGCGACGTGCGCGGGATGCTAAGTAGAGGCGTTTAAAGGAGACACTTATTGCTAAAATATACCGTCTAAGGGAGACGTATCGGCAAATATATGTATATCTTCCGCATTGCCATTTTCGTCCATCTGAGATAGATAAAAGTTAATTCTATACGTTTGGAGACAAATCAAAGCAAGCTAGCTGGCATAGCTGCTCAACTTAGCTGTAACGCTTCGTCTGATGACGACTTGCGAATGATTTGCTGCATATATACCGCGACGCGCGCGGGATGCTAAGTAGAGGCGCTTTAAGGAGACACTTATTGCTAAAATATGAGATCTCATGTCACTGCTATCATGATGACACACAGCTTTATGTATCTTTCAGTCTCACTGAGCATTCTCAAGAATAAGCCGTATTATTAGTAGAAACGTGTATTGACTATGTAAGTACGTGGATGGATGCTAGAGAATAGGCTTATACTAAATGATAGTAAAACTCGTGAAGTTGACGTCCAGTTCTTTTCTTCCGCATTGCCATTTTCGTCCATCTGAGATAGATAAAAGTTAATTCTATACGTTTGGAGACAAATCAAAGCAAGCTAGCTGGCATAGCTGCTCAACTTAGCTGTAACGCTTCGTCTGATGACGACTTGCGAATGATTTGCTGCATATATACCGCGACGCGCGCGGGATGCTAAGTAGAGGCGCTTTAAGGAGACACTTATTGCTAAAATATGAGATCTCATGTCACTGCTATCATGATGACACACAGCTTTATGTATCTTTCAGTCTCACTGAGCATTCTCAAGAATAAGCCGTATTATTAGTAGAAACGTGTATTGACTATGTAAGTACGTGGATGGATGCTAGAGAATAGGCTTATACTAAATGATAGTAAAACTCGTGAAGTTGACGTCCAGTTCTTCTCTTCCGCATTGCCATTTTCGTCCATCTGAGATAGATAAAAGTTAATTCTATACGTTTGGAGACAAATCAAAGCAAGCTAGCTGGCATAGCTGCTCAACTTAGCTGTAACGCTTCGTCTGATAACGACTTGCGAATGATTTGCTGCATATATACCGCGACGCGCGCGGGATGCTAAGTAGAGGCGCTTTAAGGAGACACTTATTGCTAAAATATGAGATCTCATGTCACTGCTATCATGATGACACACAGCTTTATGTATCTTTCAGTCTCACTGAGCATTCTCAAGAATAAGCCGTATTATTAGTAGAAACGTGTATTGACTATGTAAGTACGTGGATGGATGCTAGAGAATAGGCTTATACTAAATGATAGTAAAACTCGTGAAGTTGACGTCCAGTTCTTCTCTTCCGCATTGCCATTTTCGTCCATCTGAGATAGATAAAAGTTAATTCTATACGTTTGGAGACAAATCAAAGCAAGCTAGCTGGCATAGCTGCTCAACTTAGCTGTAACGCTTCGTCTGATGACGACTTGCGAATGATTTGCTGGATATATACCGCGACGCGCGCGGGATGCTAAGTAGAGGCGCTTTAAGGAGACACTTATTGCTAAAATATGAGATCTCATGTCACTGCTATCATGATGACACACAGCTTTATGTATCTTTCAGTCTCACTGAGCATTCTCAAGAATAAGCCGTATTATTAGTAGAAACGTGTATTGACTATGTAAGTACGTGGATGGATGCTAGAGAATAGGCTTATACTAAATGATAGTAAAACTCGTGAAGTTGACGTCCAGTTCTTCTCTTCCGCATTGCCATTTTCGTCCATCTGAGATAGATAAAAGTTAATTCTATACGTTTGGAGACAAATCAAAGCAAGCTAGCTGGCATAGCTGCTCAACTTAGCTGTAACGCTTCGTCTGATGACGACTTGCGAATGATTTGCTGGATATATACCGCGACGCGCGCGGGATGCTAAGTAGAGGCGCTTTAAGGAGACACTTATTGCTAAAATATGAGATCTCATGTCACTGCTATCATGATGACACACAGCTTTATGTATCTTTCAGTCTCACTGAGCATTCTCAAGAATAAGCCGTATTATTAGTAGAAACGTGTATTGACTATGTAAGTACGTGGATGGATGCTAGAGAATAGGCTTATACTAAATGATAGTAAAACTCGTGAAGTTGACGTCCAGGGGGGCATTTCATCAAAGGACTTGTCGGATATTTTATCCGACAAGTTTGCTCTCAGCCAATAAGATGCAAGCATTTCAGTAGCTTATCACAGTTTGTCGGATAAAACGTCCGACAAGTCCTTTGATGAAATACCCCCCTGTTCTTCTCTTCCGCATTGCCATTTTCGTCCATCTGAGATAGATAAAAGTTAATTCTATACGTTTGGAGACAAATCAAAGCAACCTAGCTGGCATAGCTGCTCAACTTAGCTGTAACGCTTCGTCTGATGACGACTTGCGAATGATTTGCTGCATATATACCGCGACGCGCGCGGGATGCTAAGTAGAGGCGCTTTAAGGAGACACTTATTGCTAAAATATGAGATCTCATGTCACTGCTATCATGATGACACACAGATTTATGTATCTTTCAGTCTCACTGAGCATTCTCAAGAATAAGCCGTATTATTAGTAGAAACGTGTATTGACTATGTAAGTACGTGGATGGATGCTAGAGAATAGGCTTATACTAAATGATAGTAAAACTCGTGAAGTTGACGTCCAGGGGGGCATTTCATCAAAGGACTTGTCGGATATTTTATCCGACAAGTTTGCTCTCAGCCAATAAGATGCAAGCATTTCTGTAGCTTATCACAGTTTGTCGGATAAAACGTCCGACAAGTCCTTTGATGAAATACCCCCCTGTTCTTCTCTTCCGCATTGCCATTTTCGTCCATCTGAGATAGATAAAAGTTAATTCTATACGTTTGGAGACAAATCAAAGCAACCTAGCTGGCATAGCTGCTCAACTTAGCTGTAACGCTTCGTCTGATAACGACTTGCGAATGATTTGCTGCATATATACCGCGACGTGCGCGGGATGCTAAGTAGAGGCGCTTTAAGGAGACACTTATTGCTAAAATATGAGATCTCATGTCACTGCTATCATGATGACACACAGCTTTATGTATCTTTCAGTCTCACTGAGCATTCTCAAGAATAAGCCGTATTATTAGTAGAAACGTGTATTGACTATGTAAGTACGTGGATGGATGCTAGAGAATAGGCTTATACTAAATGATAGTAAAACTCGTGAAGTTGACGTCCAGTTCTTCTCTTCCGCATTGCCATTTTCGTCCATCTGAGATAGATAAAAGTTAATTCTATACGTTTGGAGACAAATCAAAGCAAGCTAGCTGGCATAGCTGCTCAACTTAGCTGTAACGCTTCGTCTGATAACGACTTGCGAATGATTTGCTGGATATATACCGCGACGCGCGCGGGATGCTAAGTAGAGGCGCTTTAAGGAGACACTTATTGCTTAAAATAATATACCGCGCAAGGGAGACCTCTACTCAGCATTCCGCGCGCGTCGCCACAGCATGTGAGTGATGCAATGATTCCCCACCGACGATATGGGTTCAATGACCGCGAGAGTGGACTTGTTATTTACTTTGAGTTTACGTGCTTCGCCCATCAAGATAAGCTCAGAGTTCGCTGGTACCCCGGTAAAAATAACAATAATACTCGATCAGTGTTCCTGTATGTGCAATATTAGCCCTCTAAATTCGTACAGAATCAACATATAGAATTAACTTCTCCAAATGGAAGGCGTCAGAAAGCCACGTGAACCTGTTCCACCCGGGAAACATCCGGTTCTCATCTTTTCAATAGACCCCATCCCCGCCTCGGCTTTCGGATCTCAAACAAAAGCGACACTATCGACCATGACATCGACCATGTATTGACTATGTAAGTACGTGGATGGATGCTAGAGAATAGGCTTATACTAAATGATAGTAAAACTCGTGAAGTTGACGTCCAGTTCTTCTCTTCCGCATTGCCATTTTCGTCCATCTGAGATAGATAAAAGTTAATTCTATACGTTTGGAGACAAATCAAAGCAAGCTAGCTGGCATAGCTGCTCAACTTAGCTGTAACGCTTCGTCTGATGACGACTTGCGAATGATTTGCTGCATATATACCGCGACGCGCGCGGGATGCTAAGTAGAGGCGCTTTAAGGAGACACTTATTGCTAAAATATGAGATCTCATGTCACTGCTATCATGATGACACACAGCTTTATGTATCTTTCAGTCTCACTGAGCATTCTCAAGAATAAGCCGTATTATTAGTAGAAACGTGTATTGACTATGTAAGTACGTGGATGGATGCTAGAGAATAGGCTTATACTAAATGATAGTAAAACTCGTGAAGTTGACGTCCAGTTCTTCTCTTCCGCATTGCCATTTTCGTCCATCTGAGATAGATAAAAGTTAATTCTATACGTTTGGAGACAAATCAAAGCAAGCTAGCTGGCATAGCTGCTCAACTTAGCTGTAACGCTTCGTCTGATAACGACTTGCGAATGATTTGCTGCATATATACCGCGACGCGCGCGGGATGCTAAGTAGAGGCGCTTTAAGGAGACACTTATTGCTAAAATATGAGATCTCATGTCACTGCTATCATGATGACACACAGCTTTATGTATCTTTCAGTCTCACTGAGCATTCTCAAGAATAAGCCGTATTATTAGTAGAAACGTGTATTGACTATGTAAGTACGTGGATGGATGCTAGAGAATAGGCTTATACTAAATGATAGTAAAACTCGTGAAGTTGACGTCCAGTTCTTCTCTTCCGCATTGCCATTTTCGTCCATCTGAGATAGATAAAAGTTAATTCTATACGTTTGGAGACAAATCAAAGCAAGCTAGCTGGCATAGCTGCTCAACTTAGCTGTAACGCTTCGTCTGATGACGACTTGCGAATGATTTGCTGGATATATACCGCGACGCGCGCGGGATGCTAAGTAGAGGCGCTTTAAGGAGACACTTATTGCTAAAATATGAGATCTCATGTCACTGCTATCATGATGACACACAGCTTTATGTATCTTTCAGTCTCACTGAGCATTCTCAAGAATAAGCCGTATTATTAGTAGAAACGTGTATTGACTATGTAAGTACGTGGATGGATGCTAGAGAATAGGCTTATACTAAATGATAGTAAAACTCGTGAAGTTGACGTCCAGGGGGGCATTTCATCAAAGGACTTGTCGGATATTTTATCCGACAAGTTTGCTCTCAGCCAATAAGATGCAAGCATTTCAGTAGCTTATCACAGTTTGTCGGATAAAACGTCCGACAAGTCCTTTGATGAAATACCCCCCTGTTCTTCTCTTCCGCATTGCCATTTTCGTCCATCTGAGATAGATAAAAGTTAATTCTATACGTTTGGAGACAAATCAAAGCAACCTAGCTGGCATAGCTGCTCAACTTAGCTGTAACGCTTCGTCTGATGACGACTTGCGAATGATTTGCTGCATATATACCGCGACGCGCGCGGGATGCTAAGTAGAGGCGCTTTAAGGAGACACTTATTGCTAAAATATGAGATCTCATGTCACTGCTATCATGATGACACACAGCTTTATGTATCTTTCAGTCTCACTGAGCATTCTCAAGAATAAGCCGTATTATTAGTAGAAACGTGTATTGACTATGTAAGTACGTGGATGGATGCTAGAGAATAGGCTTATACTAAATGATAGTAAAACTCGTGAAGTTGACGTCCAGTTCTTCTCTTCCGCATTGCCATTTTCGTCCATCTGAGATAGATAAAAGTTAATTCTATACGTTTGGAGACAAATCAAAGCAAGCTAGCTGGCATAGCTGCTCAACTTAGCTGTAACGCTTCGTCTGATAACGACTTGCGAATGATTTGCTGCATATATACCGCGACGCGCGCGGGATGCTAAGTAGAGGCGCTTTAAGGAGACACTTATTGCTTAAAATAATATACCGCGCAAGGGAGACCTCTACTCAGCATTCCGCGCGCGTCGCCACAGCATGTGAGTGATGCAATGATTCCCCACCGACGATATGGGTTCAATGACCGCGAGAGTGGACTTGTTATTTACTTTGAGTTTACGTGCCTCGCCCATCAAGATAAGCTCAGAGTTCGCTGGTACCCCGGTAAAAATAACAATAATACTCGATCAGTGTTCCTGTATGTGCAATATTAGCCCTCTAAATTCGTAACAGAATCAACATATAGAATTAACTTCTCCAAATGGAAGGCGTCAGAAAGCCACGTGAACCTGTTCCACCCGGGAAACATCCGGTTCTCATCTTTTCAATAGACCCCATCCCCGCCTCGGCTTTCGGATCTCAAACAAAAGCGACACTATCGATCATGACATCGACCATGTATTGACTATGTAAGTACGTGGATGGATGCTAGAGAATAGGCTTATACTAAATGATAGTAAAACTCGTGAAGTTGACGTCCAGTTCTTCTCTTCCGCATTGCCATTTTCGTCCATCTGAGATAGATAAAAGTTAATTCTATACGTTTGGAGACAAATCAAAGCAAGCTAGCTGGCATAGCTGCTCAACTTAGCTGTAACGCTTCGTCTGATGACGACTTGCGAATGATTTGCTGTATATATACCGCGACGCGCGCGGGATGCTAAGTATAAGGCGCTTTAAGGAGACACTTATTGCTAAAATATGAGATCTCATGTCACTGCTATCATGATGACACACAGCTTTATGTATCTTTCAGTCTCACTGAGCATTCTCAAGAATAAGCCGTATTATTAGTAGAAACGTGTATTGACTATGTAAGTACGTGGATGGATGCTAGAGAATATGCTTATACTAAATGATAGTAAAACTCGTGAAGTTGACGTCCAGTTCTTCTCTTCCGCATTGCCATTTTCGTCCATCTGAGATAGATAAAAGTTAATTCTATACGTTTGGAGACAAATCAAAGCAAGCTAGCTGGCATAGCTGCTCAACTTAGCTGTAACGCTTCGTCTGATGACGACTTGCGAATGATTTGCTGCATATATACCGCGACGCGCGCGGGATGCTAAGTAGAGGCGCTTTAAGGAGACACTTATTGCTAAAATATGAGATCTCATGTCACTGCTATCATGATGACACACAGCTTTATGTATCTTTCAGTCTCACTGAGCATTCTCAAGAATAAGCCGTATTATTAGTAGAAACGTGTATTGACTATGTAAGTACGTGGATGGATGCTAGAGAATAGGCTTATACTAAATGATAGTAAAACTCGTGAAGTTGACGTCCAGGGGGGCATTTCATCAAAGGACTTGTCGGATATTTTATCCGACAAGTTTGCTCTCAGCCAATAAGATGCAAGCATTTCAGTAGCTTATCACAGTTTGTCGGATAAAACGTCCGACAAGTCCTTTGATGAAATACCCCCCTGTTCTTCTCTTCCGCATTGCCATTTTCGTCCATCTGAGATAGATAAAAGTTAATTCTATACGTTTGGAGACAAATCAAAGCAACCTAGCTGGCATAGCTGCTCAACTTAGCTGTAACGCTTCGTCTGATAACGACTTGCGAATGATTTGCTGCATATATACCGCGACGCGCGCGGGATGCTAAGTAGAGGCGCTTTAAGGAGACACTTATTGCTAAAATATGAGATCTCATGTCACTGCTATCATGATGACACACAGCTTTATGTATCTTTCAGTCTCACTGAGCATTCTCAAGAATAAGCCGTATTATTAGTAGAAACGTGTATTGACTATGTAAGTACGTGGATGGATGCTAGAGAATAGGCTTATACTAAATGATAGTAAAACTCGTGAAGTTGACGTCCAGTTCTTCTCTTCCGCATTGCCATTTTCGTCCATCTGAGATAGATAAAAGTTAATTCTATACGTTTGGAGACAAATCAAAGCAAGCTAGCTGGCATAGCTGCTCAACTTAGCTGTAACGCTTCGTCTGATAACGACTTGCGAATGATTTGCTGCATATATACCGCGACGCGCGCGGGATGCTAAGTAGAGGCGCTTTAAGGAGACACTTATTGCTAAAATATACCGCACAAGGGAGACCTCTACTCAGCATTCCGCGCGCGTCGCCACAGCATGTGAGTGATGCAATGATTCCCCACCGACTATATGGGTTCAATGACCGCGAGAGTGGACTTGTTATTTACTTTGAGTTTACGTGCCTCGCCCATCAAGATAAGCTCAGAGTTCGCTGGTACCCCGGTAAAAATAACAATAATACTCGATCAGTGTTCCTGTATGTGCAATATTAGCCCTCTAAATTCGTAACAGAATCAACATATAGAATTAACTTCTCCAAATGGAAGGCGTCAGAAAGCCACGTGAACCTGTTCCACCCGGGAAACATCCGGTTCTCATCTTTTCAATAGACCCCATCCCCGCCTCGGCTTTCGGATCTCAAACAAAAGCGAGAAGAAAAGCGAAAAATCGCTGGCTAATGAATAGTGTGTCTGTGAAGGCTTATTTAATGCGGCCCTCTACGGCCATAAAGTATAATCTCCATCCATACGTCCTTGATGTGGTTTGTATGCGCGCGATGTATTAACCTGTGATTCCTTTTATTTCATTGTATTTTTGTTTTCTTCTTCTTTCTTTCCGTGTTAATCTATCAATTTGGAAGTCATCAATATAATCAAGGACAATAAAGCCTTTCCTTTTTGTTGCATTCGAGCATTTCCTTCAAAATATAAAACCATTAGAAGGGCGTATGGAGAGAGTGGGAAGTGAAATGGAAAAGAGAGAGAGAGAGGGGGGGGGGATGCATAGCACCCACTGTATTTTCTTTTGTGTGTATTTATGTATATCATTTGGCTTCCTGCAGAGAATTTTCATTTACAGCAGGCAGTCACAATCTTTTTTATTACTTTACTTTCTTTCACAAAATCCTAAACATGTATTACCTTTTTAATATAAAATTATCACTGTTTAAACCGTCAGGACGATTTCTCCGATGAATGCAAGAAGTTTCGTAAACGATATTTTGCCTTGCCCTGCAAAACGAGACGGTACTCTTCATTTGAAATTCATTTTGATATGATTGAATTGATGACAATTTGTGTATACATGATACATGCTTTTTGAGAAAAACCTTGTGAAAGCATTGGCGGATCCAGGGGTCACAGCGACGGCGGTAATTATTGGTGACGCCAAAAAAAAAAGGGGGGGGAGGGGGGGGGGGGAGGTGAGAAAAAAAAAGAGGAGAGGGGGAAAGAAAAAGAAAGAAAATAGGAAGAAAATTGAATGCAGTAAGAGAAGGGTCATTTAGAATAGAAATTTCGCACGCGCTCCAGGATCGCATTGTCTGTTGAGTCACGTAATGATTAAGCTCGAGAGGATAAAAAGGGTTCGAACTTTTCCGTTTACAAGTAAATAATGCGCAAACTCATTCTGCCATTGATTCCAGTTTCCATTATACAGATACACATCCTATTCATGGTATAAAGTGCTGAATATAACAAAAATGTCCAAGCGCTCGCATTATGAGATACGTATCCTATTCATGAATTCCCACAAAATTAGTCTTTGGCGTGTCTTCTTTTCGGGTCAGTATATACTGACCCGAAAAGAAGACACGCCAAAGACTTGCTTTTAAGATACCCATCCTTATCATGGTTACAAAAGTACCTTCTAAATTCCCGTTTTATGGTCTAATCTTTATAATTGCTTATACAAAAAACCTGCTTATATACTGTTTAGTGTTCAGGTAGTAAAATCGGACACTTCGTGCTCACACCAATTGTTTAATAAGATACCAATCGTGCTCATGATTACAAAAATGATTATACACAATCACTATTCTTCAGGTCGGAAAATAGAAAAAAAAAACATATATGCGCGGGCTGAGAAAATCAGACAGACGAGCTCACTTTCTACTGCACTTATTAATGCATGAATAAATATAAATCCTGGATTCGAATATAGTTATTCTGGATGATTCGACTAGTCATACATTTGCGATAGGGATTTGTTTTGCTTTTCTTTGAAGAAAGGCTAGCTTCAAAATCTTATTTCCTTCAGACCTCGAATCAAAAAGAACACGTAGCAACATTCCTTTGCGCTGCCGTGAATCGACAAACGGAGCTTGTGCACAGCACGCTTCATCTCATTCATGTACATATGCGTCCAACAAAAAGACACAAACACAATTTTGTTGAAACACTAGTCTTGTTACACCATAATCCAATTTCATTTTAAAGTCGGTGCAGGATATAGTCAGGACGTCATTCGTCGTGTTCATTGGGATGGTGACTTCATTGATTTTGAAAGGTTTAGCGTAAAGGTTCATAATCCACTAGCCATGTTCATGTACAGTGGCTTTATTGATTGAAACATCCAGGGATGTCTAATTCCTGTCCTGTTTATTGTACCACACGCTTTTTCCAAGTTTTCAATCGACCAGCCCCTTAATATTGCCTATAGGCTGAACGCGTTCTGGGCTTGTCACTTCCTGTTCTTTCATAAAGAAATTGACCTTTTATTGGCTCCACGATAGCACCTTTCAAAGTAAATCATACTGGTATTAAACCTGCTGATATCGAAGAGAGATTATTCATTATCATGTGCTTGCCATCAAACAAACAGTTCATTTCTTCTAGACTTTAGAATAAGCGGAATATAGACCTGATTTAGCCCGCTTTGCTCTTCACCACTGGAAGCAATACAATGGAGAAATAAAGAGCAGGAACACGCAGGAAGCCACGGTGTAATGATGATTATACATTTTGATGACTGCATACAAAGTGATACATTTTCATATCGCTACCGTGAAATATTAATATAATATTGACTGGCCTTGAGGGGAATACGACATAATTGCCAGGACAAAGACGAGGGCAATATGGATTCAGTGAGAGCAATAAAGGTCGTATATTCCGAAAGTAAGAGCCAGTGAATATCATTATCATTATCAACATTAGACATCTATAGCTAATAATTTACACTTTCTATATCCCATGTTTTGAATAATGTCATTAAATTCCTTATCATCGAAAGACGCAAATCTTCCGGATGTTAGACCAGGGACAATACAAGACGATATTTCCCGTTTTATTACGCGTCAAGTCCATAAGCTTTTGTGAAAGATGGTAATATTGTCAATATTACCATCTTTGCCCCATCGGCACTGGAAACGAGGGGAATATGGTTTCGTAAAACCACTGCTCAGATATCTGATACGGATGATAATAGGAGTTCTATTCTAAATAATCTGACAATGAAATACGAATGGGATTAAATTACATTATTAGTGATTACTTAATCAGCTTGATTACATGGGCCTATGACAATTTATTTACATTCACATGCGTATAGTTATAGGCGTACGATCACGATAACTGTCAACATAATTCACAAGGAATGTTAATATCCCAAGGACGAAGAAAGGTAGCGGTAAATACTATTATTAATGCGATTGATGCAGGGAAGTTTTGTCTTGGGGTGTTTTTGGACTTGTCGAAAGCTTTTTACACTATCGACCATGACATCTTAATCAACAAGCTTGAGCATTATGGCATTCGTGGAATTGCTTTAAATTGGTTTAGAAATTACTTGTATAATCGATTACAGTTTGTAATGGTTAATGGAGTCAAATCTCAATCCAGTGGAGTAAAATATGGCGTACCTCAGGGCTCAGTCCTGGGTCCCTTATTGTTTTTGATTTATGTTAATGATTTTATAAACTCATCTCAATTGTTTACCTATTCACTTTTTGCTGATGATACTTGCTTGCTCTCTCACCACAAAAACATGCATATTCTTATTCTGACTGCAAATACAGAAGTTACCAACATATTCAAGTGGTTTTGTTGCAACAATCTTTTATTAAATGCCAGTAAGACTCAATAATATTGAGTCTTACTGGCATTATGTTGTCTTTAGATCAAAGGGAAAAAGAATTCCAGATAATACTGGTGCTTTGACAATCGGTGGTCATGTGATCAACCGAAGTCAAAATGTAAGGTTTCTTGGAGTTACGGTTGATGATCATTTAACTTTGAAAGATCACCTTAGTTTTGTTTGTACCAAGGTCTCAAGGAGTGTTGGTGTGATTTCCAAGTTACGCTTCTTTTTATCAGAGAAAACCTTAGTAACTCTTTATAATGCTGCCATTATGCCCCACTTAACTTATTGTAATGTTGCATGGGGAAATACGTATAGAACTCATATAAACAAGTTGATAGTCCTTCAAAAGAAAGCCATCAGGATGATTACAAATTCAAATTACAGAAGTCCAAGTGCTCCTTTATTTCTTCAACTTCAAGTGCTGCCTGTTGATGAATTAGTCTCTTTGAGTTGTTTGATATTCATGTACAAATCTCAATCGGAACAAAATAGTTCATTTTTAAAAGATGTGTTTATCATAAATTCTACTGTTCATCAGTACAACACACGTCAAAGAAACCTAATCCATCAACCTCTAGCAAGGACTCAAACTGCTTTGAACTCTTTTGTAGTTGTTTCCATAAAAGAATGGAACAAGTTACCACAAAACAAGAGGTCCAGTCCAACGCTGTCTAAATTTAAACTTTCATGTCGAATATATCTTTTTGAGAATTTACAAAACAAGCTAAAGTAAATAACGGAAAGCCATGTATGTCTGTGTGTTTTGCGGCGTGTGTGTGTGTGTGTGTGTGTGTGTGTATGTGTGATCTTAATTTTTTTTTTATTGCAATTTTTACTCCTTATTTATCATTGTAAATATGCCATTCGTCATATATTTTTGTGTCATTATAACGTACCTTGTAAGGGGCCCCTATCACAAGCTCTGCTTTCTCCGAGGTCCCAAACCCATCATGTTCTTTCTTTGTCAATTAAATGTTAAAATGTTGTTTTCTTGATTGGTTTGAATAAAACTTGAACTTGAACTTGTACACAATTAGCAATCTTGAAATCCTCGAGATGAGAAAGTAAATAATTTTTATAGAGTGCACCTGCATGCGTCCCTCACAATATTTTTTTTTCTTAGTACAATATTTTTTAAGGAATGATTTATTGTGATCCCTTCAATCAATTAAAGAAATCATTCTTAATTAAACCCGATGCATTGTACATTGACATTTTGAATTAAACATAAATTGCAATAGTCTTAAAAAAGGACAAAAAAGTATATGTTCATATATTGTTTACAAAACATTGTTGTACAATCAAGAATCTTGAGAGGAAAGCGTTGTCTATTTATTCTCCCACCCCCTCCCCCGTTTGAACATACTCCCAACACCTTCATCCACACACCCAAACTCACACACACACACACACATACGCACACACGCAGCACACAAACACGCACCTACACACACACACACACACAAACACACACACACACACACACACACGCACGCACACAAAACAAAACATGTTTACTGAAGGATATATGCAAACAAGTATTTTCTAACCAAAAATAATGTATTCGCCTCGCCGTCCGTTTGACCGCAAAGAACGATTTCCCGCCCTATTGGATCGAGAGAGTTGTGAGGTTGGAGCATTCAAACTACTATACTGAACTTTTTCAGATTGTCAAAACTGCTACTGACTAAAAGTGTTTCAAAGCGAACTAATAAGCAAATACTACAACAATGACAATGACAATGACAATGACGATGACAATGACACTTTTTTATTGATCCCATGTCACCTTGTTAGATATTATGTCCGTTTTAGTATACTATTTACTATCACTGATCAGTTCTTTTAATATACCAAATTCCCATTTCGCTTCCATAGGTAAAACACGTTGATCAAATAACTCCAAGAGAATATCAATAGGTAGGCCTATTTTAAATTGGTATGTTTTTGACATAAGACTGTTTCCCCTTCTTGCTTGATTCAGCTGCTTTATTATTGATTTGTGCTTTGCGAAATGTATCATAATCATAGGTGGTACCGAGATCAACAACTTCAACCACGTTATTATCAAACCTAAAAATTGGAATCCTCCGTACTTCCCCATGAGAAAAGATAAAGACTTTTAACCACCTTTTGCAGTGTACAGATAACGCATCTAATGCAAGTTGAAGTTCACTTTCAGATAGTGCAAGAACTAAATTGTATCATCTGCGTAAAGTAGAGTAAAGAGCTTGTATGTATACTTTTTGTATATATATATGTAGCTGCATCAATTTTACGAGGAAGAATATCTTTCCCTTGAAATTTTTCAGAAACAAACTGTTCAAAACTCTTCTCTCTGACAAACACAACCACATCATTTTGAAAATAACCGCGTGATTTTTGTAAGCGTTTCATGGCAGCAATGATCATACTTCAAAATATAGTAAGACTGTTACCCTAATTATTAGGGTAATTATTATACTCCCAGGGTATTCAAAGCTTGTTTTTACGGGGAGGGGGGGGGGGGGGGGGCATTATGCCCCCCCCCCCCACACACACACACACACGTTATATTCAGAATGATGGGATTGTGTTTAGATCTGCTCCAACATGGCCATTAGCAATAAGGTAAAGCCCCTACGCCCGGGCCCTACGCCTTTCAAGAAATTTCTTGCCGTTTCTTGTGTTGCCTCTGTTCATATTACCGAACCTGTATTACACAGTAAAAAATGTTGATCGGACATAACACTGTCAGATTTATCTATAAAATACATATTACAACGATTAACATCTTCCATTCACTTTCACACCCGGTTAAGTAGCATTGGAATCTCCTAAAAGGCAAAACGGTAAATTATGCACGTTCTTCAACATTATCAAATCAGCAGCAATGTCATCAGTAGATTCATTATATAATAATAAGAATGTTCTGGGGAAATATTTATAAACGATACCTAACATAAATGAAAATCCGAAAGCTTTCTCACTGATATGTTATCCAAAATATTGTTTCTGATATTGCATTTCGAATCCAAACCTAACACATAATTCAATATTTTTTCTCTAATTAAGACACCAATACCATGAATTCCACCGTACACAGATTTACTTTGATTTTGACTTTGCTTTGTAAAGATAATGTAAAGAGTCTGGGTATCAAACTTCCGTAACTCACAGTACTATCGCATTGCATTTTTTCCATGATTATTTTTAGTGAAAGAAACAGCTACTGTAGCTGACCCCTAATTACTCTGTGCATAAGGCATAAAGTATGCCTTATGCACATGCACAGAGTACGCACAGAGAGATAGCTAGTATGTAGAAAATTCATGCGTAGGTCGTGGACACATGTATGTACACATAGCTCATGCCTAGTTGCAGTCTAGAGAGCTATGCTGTCCAGCTCTATGATGCTGCACCCGCACACACACACACACACACACACACACACACACACAACAACACATACGGCCGGGGTACACAGAGAGCTATGGTGACTGAGAGCAGCTATCCCATACACACACACACACACACACACGCAAGGCATACTTTACACAGATAAGCATGTTACACATAGCTTATCTGTTATGCACTGTATACACACAACCTATACGCAGTCAACTCATCTAATTATATATGCACGCGTTTGTGCGCGCACTGTCCCAGAAACCGTACCCTGGCGCGCCCTGGCCCTGACGTGACCGGTCGACTCGACGGCGCGCCTGCCTGATTTGAGCTATGAGCGCGAGCTGCTCTGCGCGCGCTGCACGCATCAGCTATGCAGCGCGCGCAGATGCATATCATAGTAACACTCATTTTATTCTTAGCAGTGCAGTTTCAGTGCTGCATGGCTGTATGTACAATAGATGCAGATTGAGTATCATAAGTGGTCCACAAACCGGCCCCTACCCTTGAAACCATGCCAAAAGAGAGTTGCGTTTCTGTTCCATACTGTTGGGTAGCTGCACCCGTACCCTCGACCAACTTATGCATTTCAGATTGCTTACAAGCCGCAAGTCAGACAGTCATGTCCATTGACTCTATTACAATGAGTACAGATGGTGTTAATCAACTAAATTTGTGAAAAATGAATTGATCCCCAATACATTCAGACTTCAATACATGTATAAATTGTGTACCCTCATAAATTAATGGCCATTTTGTTGATTATTGAATGGTAATGCCAGTAGGCTGGGATGTGGAGAAGGGGCCGGGGTAGGGGTGTATTTGATTCATGGCAATCACAGTCACTCAGTCAAGTATCATTGTAGTACATATACATGTAGTTAAAACGTGGCATATTTGCACTGTCACACTATGTACAACAAACGTAAACACACACTCTCTGCACATTCCACGTCCATGGACACATTCAGAACAGGAACTCATAAAAACACTAAAAAAATGTTTGTTTTTTTTTCATCTGAAATTAAATACAGAAATATTGTTTGTACCTCACTTTTAGCACTTTGGAATAAGCAGATGATTATACTTGGACGAACATGAAATGGAGGAATAAACGAAAGCCGTACACAAAAGCAAAGACCATGAAGGAGACACATGACACTAAATGTAACTGTATTAACAATGCCTTTAATTAAATGTTAAAAAGTTATAAATTTATTCAACCGTTGCAAGGTGCACATGAATTATAGTACATGAATGTCATTTAAGTGACCTCCCTGTGATGCAGGTCTCGAAATACAAATTCAAATTCAAACTAAATTTCAAAACAGTATCGCACATTTAGGGGAAAATCATTCAAATACATGCCAAAAGATATCAAAACGTTACAAATTGTACCTGATTTTATGGTCACAACCACCAAAAAATTTAGCACCAACTAACATTCAAATCAATAGATCTGAAGTTTCCTGTCAACAATAATGATTGTTTTTTTTTTTTTCAGTGAAATTATGTACAATTACTACCATTACCTCAACAAATTCAGGGGATATTAATGACATACACCTGTATATGCAAATGTTTAAAACTCTTTATAAAACATCTCTACAATACCACAAACCGTATGAACTTCTTAAAGCTCTCTTTAATTACACATATTTGATAACATATTCATCTAAATACGCAGACATTAAAGCCCCTGTTCAACCGCTGAAAACAAAATTTTGAGGGAAATTAGAAAAAGTGATACCATTGCAAATTACAATTCACACACTTTCGTAAAAATTTCAAGCAATTATTATCTGTGAAATGATTGAAACCTTTTCTCATGTTAATTTCTACTACAGGTAGGTAATGATAAAGAGATACATGTATACTGAGCACTCACAAATTCCAGATCACAAGACTTAATACTATTCATTTTTTAATGAAATTAGATTCAGAAACTTGTACACAGTTGATAATTATGCCCCCCCCCCCCCCCCGTCTTTAAAGCACAGCCATTCATGACACATGCAAGTAGAATTCAAATAACCTATGAACTGCAAGTATAACCTCATGTACTAAAAATGACTCTTATCAGCCAATCCTAATGGGACACCAACCTACTATGTTTAAAGAAAATTCAATACTTTTCAAGATGCTTTGACCTTAATTAGTTTCTATTTGATTTAGAAATAGAAACCAAATAAGGTCAAAGTATCTTGATCTTTTAGATTTTCTTCAAACTTGGACGATTTGTTTTTTTATAGAACTATAAAAAAAGAAGACAATCCAAAACATTTTCTTTAAGATAACTGTGTTCACTAGGTACATGTGTACATTCCTTTCTTGTGTGAAAATAGGGGGGTTGAATAATTTTGCAACATGCTTTCTCGGCGCAAATTGCAATTTCAGATGAACTTTGAAGTAAACTTTGATTTTCTTCTCTGGTATTCTTTAGTAATTAACTGTCTGCTCACTATCTTAATGGTTTAGTGGGAACCTGCTGTTGCAATGTTATTCATTATGACAGAATGTCAAAAATGAGAGGGGGGGGGTTGAATAATTTTGCTGCCAACTGTATTTCAATATACAATATACAAGATATTCTGTCTGTCATAAAAAAAAACGAAATTTGTCAACTGGCAAATAAAGCTAGTAAACCACAAAGGACCAAAAATCATCAACAGAAAGTTAGAGAGGGGCAGAAAGCTTCTGTCATCACTGAAAACAAAAGATGGGACAGAAGTTACCGATAAAGAAGAGATTACTCAAGTGATTGAGGACTTCTATAGAGAACTCTATAGCACAGACCAACCAGATTGGAGAGTAAATGAGGACTGGAATGAGAAATCAAATGATGTTCCACCAATACTAAAGGAAGGGGTGAAGAGTGCTTTATATCAGATGAAAAGGGGAAGGGTTCCAGTGGAGGATCAAATGACTGCAGATATTATTAATTTGGGGGGTGAGGACACCATATCAATCCTAACAAAACTGTTCAACAAGATCATGCAAATGGAACAGGTACCTACCCAGTGGAACAAATCAAAAGTTATCATACTGTCCAAGAAAGGGGACATGAAGGACATCAAAAACTCCAGGCCCATTAGTCTGTTGCCTCATATATACAAAATATTCACACAAATTTTTCTTGCTAGGGTAGAGAAACAGCTTGATGAAAATCAACCACGGGAACAAGCTGGTTTCGTACAGGATACAGAACATCAGAACATCTCCACACCTTAACCCTATCTAGCCCGGGAGGGGGGGGGGGGGCAAAAACAGCCCCCCCCCCTCGACATTTTTCGCAATAAATTTGTAACGCGAAAAGATCACGCCGCGACGTTTCATGACTTTTTTCCTTCAAGTCTCACGCATCTTTTAAGACCAAATTTGCGACATGGGGGTACACGGTTCCGAAGTTACGTAACATTGTGTATGTGCATGTCAGACCAAAAATTGCTCAAAAACATGATTTCATGTACAAATCCAATGCAAATTCTGTATCTAGTCAAAATTCATAAATGTATCATTATTTCTATTATTACTGATGAAGAACAATAGATTTTATGTTATTTATGACTGAAATAGTGTTGCCAACGAATTCCATCGAAAAAACAATGGAAAACAAAGAAATACATAAGAAATTAAAAAACAATAAAATACATAAGAATTTTTTTTTTTTAAAATCCCAATTTGATAATAATCCTAAGAAGAGTGTCTGGACTGATATCTAGAAGTTTTGGGGCTATATTTAAAGATTTACAACCAAATTATGATTTTTATGCATTTAATTAGCATAATTAATTGATTAAAAATAGATTTGAATAATTTTGGCAATTGAATTGTGGAGATTACGGCATCGGTGACGTACGTGCCAATTTTCGTCGCGATCGCGCGATCAACGGTCGAGATCTTAGGGGGGGGGCTGTTTTTGCCCCCCCCCCCCCCCCCCCCCCGGGCTATGCGATTTCAAAATAGCCCAGGCTATATAGGGTTAAGCCAGATAATCAAGAAGGCAAAGGAATACCGTTTTGACATCTGCTGCAGCTTTGTTGATTACGAGAAGGCATTTGACTGCCTAGACCATCAGTCATTATTCAATGCCTTAGAAAAGCAGGTCACAGATGGAAAGTACATTCGCCTTATTAAGACCATCTATAAGGACTCTAGTGCCCGTGTACGTCTAGAAAGCACTACAACAAATGCCTTTAAAATCCTGAAAGGGGTAAGACAAGGTAACCCCATCTCACCAAAGCTCTTCACTGCAGCTATTGAGGATGTCTTCAGAAACCTTGATTGATTATCATTGGGAATAGTGGTGGATGGCGAACACCTGACACACCTCAGATTTGCAGATGACATTTTACTACTTAGCCATACACCTCAGGAACTGGAGAAAATGGTCCGAGAACTAAGTGAAGAAAGTAGAAAAGCTGGACTGAAAATGAATATCACAAAGACAAAGGTAATGATGAGCAGTAGATTCAAAGAACACAAAATCACAGTTCGGGGGAGGACTGTAGAAAAGGTAGACAACTACATATATTTGGGCAAAAATATCTCCATAGAAAATGAAACAGCAGGGGAAGTGAATAGAAGGATTCAGTTGGCTTGGGCAAAATTTGGCAAGCTCAACTTTATCTTTCGTGATGAGAAGCTCCCTCTTTCTCTCAAGAAACAGATTTTCAACCAATGCATCATACCTGTGCTCTCTTATGGAGCAGAAACATGGACCACAACTAAGAGACTGGAGAGAAAACTTAGAGTAACCGAAAAGGGTATGGAAAGAATCATGATTGGTGTTACAAAGAGGGACAAAGTTAGAAACCAGGAATTGAGAAAGAAAACCAAAGTACAGGAAATTAAATCAAAGAAATGGAGGTGGGCTGGTCATCTAGCTAGGAGGAAAGATGATAGATGGACTAATAAATCAACCATCTGAACCCCCAGGGCTAACACCAGAAGAAGAGGCAGGCAAAGTAGGAGGTGGATTGACGATATTAGAGAATATGGTAGTATGACATGGAAACGAACGGCACAAGATAGATCAAAATAGAAAAATGATGAGGCCTTCCTTCATCAGTGGAGAGAAATAGGCTAGAGATAGAGATAGAAATAAAGTTTACAACATAAAATGTTTTGTAACAGATTAAAAAAAAACAGAAATAATAAGACAAAGAAAAAAATCCATAATAATACGTAAATAGTACCATAGCGAGTCAAAAAACATTGCAAATTGGAAATTAATTAAATAATTTGCATTCCTCTTTTCACTGTCCCTGATACCCCCTCCCTCTATCCAAGGTAAGATGGAAAGAGTAGAAGATTGAAAGGATGCAGATATGAAAAAAATTACAAGTGGAAGTGGAGTAGGTAGAAATTATCTGGTCATCTGGGGCCTGTTTCTGCATTTCGATGCCAGTAACATCTAATTTAGAACTCACGTTAGCGCCAATGATACTAAACCGATTCTCAAAGAGAATGCTAAGTCGGATATCACTGACATCTCGTGAATTGATACCGGATCAGACTTTTTTTCAGACAAATTGATAGCCTTTCTCAAGAAACTCTGCAATAATTGATAAAATATCAGGTTGAAATAATTGTAATTTTGTTAACTATGGGGCGAAGTATTGTTTAAAACGTTGATAATTCTATGGCTTGATGTGTAACGCATCATTTTCATGAAGATCCCTCATTTTATTCCGTTAAATCAATTCATTGATTTTCTTCAATGCCTTCCATTTTGGTCATATTTGTGTTGAAAGATATAATGTAAATGATAGTCTACACAAACATGCCATTCTTAAAATAAATGTCTGAATATTGAAGAAAGGGGTAATCACATGCATGTGTTGATATTCACAACTGATGGAAAACTCTCAATCAAACCTTAACTAAATCATTCAAAAATAAAGAAGCGAACATGAGTGAAGTTTCAACATTAAACAGTGTTAAAAGTTGGATTGCTTAGACTAGCCCTCTGATCTACGGAATGCTCGAATGATACTCAACATTTTGAAATATTTGTAAACCTTTTTCATGAATCTCGCGTTCAATGAAGTGATGTTAAACAAGCAAACCCCTTTCCCTGCCACAGCTGATTTTATTCTTAGCAAATTCTGACAAAATGCAGCAGAAATGTTATCATAGAACGCACATTATGCAAATTCATTCATTTTAACACAGTCCGAATTACGCAACTCAGATTTCCATAAGTCAATATTGTTCTCAACGATCATCCAATCGAGAACAATAGATGCGACAGGGTCCGAGCAGTTCTAGCATTTAGAGCTGAGGTTAGAGTCTATAGCTTTGAGAATCACCTCGGTGCTAACTATCAGAGTTAGAGCTGAGGTTAGAGTTGTCATCGTGTTGAGAAACGCGCCCCTGGTCCTTTGACGCCTGATGGTCGTGGCTGGTCATCTGGTCCTGTGATGTCTGATGAGCTTGCCTAGTCAATTGGTCCTGTGACGCCTGTCCTTCCTGTAGCAAAGGTGTGACCAAATACATTTTGGATCTATTCAGTTAAAGGTATACATTTGAGGAACAAAGGAAGCTGTTCAAATCTGCATACAATTTTTTTTTTTATGAGTGAATATGAAACACTTCTACTTGAACTTGTGTTCATGTGCTGGCCAAGTCTATGTATATCAGAATTATTGAAGGGGAGGGGGCAACCTTTTGCAACAACAACAAAAAAAGAATTATCTAAAATTTCTACTGCAGATAGATGATGATTCAATGATGCACAATTTTAGACTAAAAGATTTCATACTTTTAATGTGAAGTAATAAGATCAAATCCATTGTAAAACTAGAGTATGCTTTTATATCAGCAAGTCAATACATGATTTTTTTTGGCTGTGGTAACTTTATATTTATACACCATACTGATCGAGGTCATAACTCCACAACTGAAAAACATATAAGTCCTAATAATTTGTTAAATGGGTTCCATTATCTCATATCTCACATCTCATTTGACCTTGCAATAACATTGACACTGCCTCTAAAACAATGTACTTCTCCTGTTAGAAGTACATGTAGTAATCAAAACCAATGTTCTGTCTTAGTTAATGCACTGATTTTTGGTTGTGGCGACCTTTTATAAAAACAGAAGTCATAATTCTCAGAACGTGCATCTTCATTAGCCTGATGTGGCGAAATATCTACTGTAGCTAGTTCTGATTGGGATAGCCTAGCCAGAGCACGAAATAGCTAGCTATTTGTGTCTTCATTAGCCAGATCAGGCAAAATAGTTAGCTATTTGGTAGAGAAAATTTCCCAAGAAATCTTGGGCTAGATGGAGCTAGCTCGAGCTAGTTTGTGAACTAGCTAGAGCTAGCTCGGAGCGTCTTCATTAGCCTGAAAATTTCTCAATCCCGGCATGCATCAGCGTGCATGAGGCATTGTTTACGTAATAGGTTTTTATACGTACGTAAATGAGAGCTCACAAACAAAGCCATGCAGTCGTGGCCTTTTTCCGTCGCACACTGCGTATGTGCGAACATCGGGATAATTCATGTATCCCCAGTTTCGAGCTTACGTATCGCGACTTTTGAGCGAATGAAGACGGGATTGCAACTTCAGGCTAGTTCCCCGGATCCTCAAACTAGCTCACTATTACATCTGATTGGGCTAATGAAGACGCACAGGTCTAGAGAACGGATTTTCTGAACAAATTTTCAAACAAGATTTTCAACTTCAAATTTTAGTGTTGCAGAAGGCTAACATCCTCTTAATCTTCAAAATTACCAAATATTGCACATTATTAGAATATTTGTATGAAAGTTGGCAACAAAACAATCGCTCAATGACCCATTTTGTTTTACAAATAGTTACCTGTCTCCAGGGAAGGTTCTCTGCATTGTCCTCTTTCCCCTCCTGCAAAGAGACACATATGAGGAGTGTTGTTTAGCATGACTTTCATCATCACATAACTTGGATGAACATGTTCGTCATTGACAAACCTCCCTAAATTCTCACTTTCATGTATCAATGCTGAAGAGATAAGAAAAAGAGTTGGGCATTTCAATGGAAAGTGGTCCTGAGCAAAACAAAACCTAAATAGTACATACTCCAGAATCACATGCACTAGCTCTCAGGACTAATTGGGTATTACTGAAAAGAGCTAACAAGGTCATTCATTTAAGCAAAAACACACTTTGATGTGATTTTCTTTGGGGATGGGGAGACTAATTTTGTTTTTGTTTTTCTGGTAAAAACATCATTTACAGGGTATCATCATCTCATACTCACGATCATTTCAGATTCAATTTGATCACTTCTGCTTAATTTCTCTGAAAAACCTGAATATTGGAAATCATCAATCTCTAAATGTTTATGAATGAAATAACCAGGTCTTTATTTAGACACGTGTTCACAAAAGGAGGTTTATTCACACCATGGACTAAACCATGGAATGCTACTTGTAGACCGGTAAAAAAATATAAAACACATTTCTCAATTTCTATATGGTAATAACGGACCTCAGAACATAGACCTTCTTAATATTGTCTTTAAAAAATGTGTAACTTATTCAATAAAGTTAGAGAGTAAGGAATAGTCAGCAACACAAACCAAAACAATTATGTGTGCTCGATCCCTCTGGACTTTAACATAGCTCTGCCTGAAGTTTTCCTCGAGGAGCATCTAATTAACCCAAAACATCATATCTTAAAAGACCCTGTCCGAACCCACTTATACTTAATTGGAAAGCTAATGTTAGCTGCATGATACATAAATATCAATTATATACTATTTCAGTATTTGCCATGCAGAGGGAAAACAGATGTCTGAAGACTAGGGATGCGTTTCTCGACACGATGACAGCTCTAACCTCAGCTCTAACTCTGATAGTTAGCACTGAGGTGATTCTCGAAGCTATTACAACTCTAACCTCAGCTCTAAATGCTGGAACTGCTCGGACCCTGTCGCATCTATTGTTCTCGATTGGACGATCGTTGAGAACAATAGTGACTTATGGAAACCTGAGTTGCGTAATTCGGACTGAAAAGTGAATGAATTTGCATAATGTGCGTTCTATGATAACATTTCTGCTGCATTTTGTCAGAATTTGCTAAGCATTAAATCAGCTTTGGCAGGGAAAGGGGTTTGCTTGTTTAACATCACTCAATTGAAGGCAAAATTAATGAAAAAGGTTAACAAATATTTCAAAATATCGAGTATCATTTGAGCATTCCATAGATCAGAGGGCTAGTCTAAGCACGCCGACATATTGACATTGTTAAATGTTGAAAATTCACTTGTGTTTGCTTATTTCTTTTTGAATGATTAAGTCTACGTTTGATTGAGATTTTGCATCAGTTGTGAATATCAACATATGCATGTGATAACCCTTTTCTTCAATATTCAAACATTTATTTTAAGAATGGCATGTTTGCATATAGTATCTTTAAAGGTATCTTTCAATATTATGTATATGACCAAAATGGAAAGCATGAAAGCTAGAAAATCAATGAAGTGATTTAACAGAAGAAAATGAGAGATTGATAGCACAACAGTCCTCGTTATAGACTAATCAACGTTTTAAACAATACCTCGCCCCATATTTAACAAAATCATGATTTTTCAACCTGACATTTTATCAATTATTGCGGAGTTTTATGAGAAAGGCTATTACTAGTTTGTCTGAAAATTCTGATCCGGTATCGATACACGAGTTGTCACTGATATCCGACTTAGCATTCTCTTAGAGAAACGATTTAGCATCATTAATTCTACTAGCGTAAGTTCTAAGTGAGATGTCACTGGCATAGAAATTTACAGATCTGAATTAGTGAATTCATACAGAAAGTAGCGCCACAGCCGCCAGATCATGCAATAACTGTTGGTATATCCCACTAATTTTATGACTTTGAACCCTAAACCTAACCCTGACCCTAACACTAAACCTAATTCTAAACCTACCCCTGAACTTAACCCCAACCCGGCCTATATATACAACTTATTTGCCGTTGAATAATGATTCAGTTGATTTTGGGGACGTGATTAGTACGGATTCTCCATGGGCGAGTAACGGGTAGCTATCCGCGTAGGCTGCCGGCGCCAGTATGGTCTACTCTAGCCCCGGACCGGACTGCTCCCGCGCAGCGGGAGCTGCGTGAGCGGGCTGATCGCAGTAAGGTTTACACTTATGAACTAGCGCCGGTTTGGATTCTAGCGTAGATCTAGATAGAGACAAGGATCTGTTTAAATATGGGATATTCCTAACTTACCTTTATAATTATAAATTAATTCTGATGACGACTTGGATACTTGCTGCTAGCTAGCTGAGCTGCGCACCGTCTCGCCGACGAAGCGCCCGGGGAGTTTATACCACTGCACTGACGTCGCGTGTGTGATGCTAGCTAGGGGTGCTTTGAGGAGACACTTTTTGCTAAAACATACCGTTCAAGGGAGACCTTTCGGCAAATATATGTATATCTTACTGCGCATGAGCGCGATGGAATTAATTACTTTTAAAAAGAGGGTGTTTTTCACACCATAAGGGATATATCTTTATCCTTTAAAAGCTGATGAACAAGTTACACATCATTACGTTGGTACAATCACATGTGATCTTAGGTATGGATATCCCACACATATAGGCCGGGGAAAGCGAGATATATCCAATATACTTTGTGTCTCCGTAATACACTTTTATAACAACTTCCAAAAAAAAAAAGTATACCCCCTAATATTTGAAACAGTTTCTACTTTAAATTGATGTACCCTGGTATCGAATGGACAATGCCAACATAGAGCTACGGTGTTAACATGAATATTCTTGACGCATTTTGGACACGTGATCCATGGATAACTGTATTATGAGGTGTCAAAACGTTAAGGAGACACAAAAATGTCTCCTTTACGCGGGTGTCTCCCTAAGGTAGGTATAATAACACCGGAATGTCTCCCTAATGCGGGATCCATGCATATATATATATATATATATATATATATATATATGAAACAAGGAGAGAGAGAGAGAGAGAGAGAGAGAGAGAGAGAGAGAGAGAGAGAGAGTGCATAAATAAAACAAAACCAAATGAAATAATTAAAACCTCAATTTAACAAATGTAGCAAAATAAATCATCAAATACAGAAAAGTGAACAAGGACAGTATTTGAAAGAAAGTACACTGTAGTTGTATCTTAAAAAGAAATTAAAAAAAAATACAATTAAGAAGCTTTTCTTACACTTCATCCTCGCAGTTAAGTGGCTTCTCCATGCGGTAGCCCAGGGGCAGTCTCTCATAAAGCTCTGCGCAGGTCAGGCCGGGGTACGGGGTGCCGCCTGCAAAGGAAATAATAAGAAGACCAAATTAAGTGCTGGTATGATAGCTTGGTTTTCGAGTATTGTGCATCAGCTACTTTACCCCCCTCCCCCTCTCCATCCATTCATCAGTTGTTTTTTACTCGTATTCATGATCTTTTGTTTAAAAAGAATAAACAATCTAATCGAATTATGAATCGTGAGAAAAAAAAATGTCGCTCTTTTGCATGTAATTCATTTGGAATTCATGTTAAGCCGTTTACGCACCTTTCACATGACTGGCCATCTCGGCTCGTGTGAATGTTTGTAACCAGGGGGGTAGGGGAAATAAATACGCACCCAAGGCTTTTTAACGTGCTGGGAAAAGACGAAATCTCTTAACTTTCCGAAAAAACAGATTTATCGAAAATTTAATCATTATATGAAATTATTGATTATGCAATAGCATGAATACCTCTACATAACAATGATAATTCATGACCATGCGGGACTTATAAGAAGTGCAATTCACATATTTAAGAAGCCGCATATGTCTCTATTTGTCTTAAATTACTATGCTGAGAATAAAGACAAGCCACTTACCAAGAGTGCATATCTCCCACAGCAAAACTCCAAAAGACCACCTTAGATTGAAAATAACAAAAGTGAGGACATTATTTCTTTGCAAATTCAAGTACAACGTTTGAGGTATTACACCAAAACTATGAGTATGTAGATTGATATTAGAAATATCTAATTTGTATCAGGGAATTTGCAAATGATAGCTTGAAACCTGACAAATTCAATCACACATGCAATCCGGATCTCATGTCAAATGATAAGAAATTAAAGCAATGAGCATAATTAACCTATTATGTGTCGCTGCATCAATTCTTGCACCAGTAACCCACCACGAAACTCTAAAGAGTAGCATTTTGTCTAGCGCTGAAAGAGTTTAACATAACATTTCCATCTACGCACTAACATTATGGAGGATTGAATGGGTGGCTTGTGAGAGTGGATTTAGATGATGACTTGAATAAATACTCACACGTCGGTCTTGGTGGTATAAACACTGTAGTTTAAGGATTCAATGGCCATCCATCGCACTGGCAGGCGACCCTGTGTGGGAGGAAATGGGAGGAAATAAAATAAAAAGAGTAAAAATACCTTGAACATGATCATGATGATGATGATGAAAGGATTTAGAGCAGGACTCAACAACAAGAAACGAAGTACGTGTAGAAGTAAAAGTAACGCAAATGATAGTTCATTTAGCAGTAGTACTACCACGAATATTATTATAATTACTTATGATGATTAGAATAACTAGCACTGGCCAAAACTGGATTTTAGGGGTCTAGACTAAATTATTTTCGGTTGCTAACTTCAGCCTAGACCGGGGTTAGGGTTAAGACATCTTAACCCCAACACAAACCTAATCCTAATCATTTGGCTAATCGCAAAAAATACGACAAAAATACACATCCTTGACAAAACTTCTCCGAGAGAATCATCTGACTCCACTCCAGCCTCTCTTCCCTTTCCCCTCTTTTCACACTCTCTCCCTGCGCAGCTCTTGTCAGAGCTACTTAGAAAGAATAACCCGACGGTCCATGGTGTATCATGAAACTCAGCGTATTAAAGACGGACATACAAACTGACAGACGGAGAGACAGACAGACAAACACCCAGTACTTACAGCGGTAGTCTTGACGTAGACCTCGTCGCTTCTCGACAGCCCAAAGTCAGTGACCTTGCAGACGTAGTCGTCACACACCAGGATGTTCCGAGCGGCCAGGTCGCGATGTACGCACTGAAATGGGAGAAAACATAGAACGATCGAATACAGGATGAAATTACGGCACTGATCACAAATACTCGACAAAGACAGAAAGAAAGACAACATTAGATATGGTGCATTAGGTAGGTATATTTGATTCTGGTCCCTGATTGTACTGCCCTGTATGCTATTTTCAATACTCGTTTGTTTATTCATACATCTACTTACTGAATTACTTACTTACCTTCACAGGTGTAACGATATTCAAGCAACATATCTCTATATAAATTAATATTTTGAATTTAAAATCATGTGGGTCTAAAGTTCACGCCTTTGGTTTTACCTATAATGTTATCATAATTTTCTTTCTTTTCACTCGTCTTGGTATATCCCGTTCCATTATCATTCATTCTTTCTTTCTTTCATTCATTCATCTCGCTCCTTCCTTCTTAAACCTCTAATTTCGCTGCTCCCTCCCCACCCACCCACTCACCCCTTTGGAGGCGAGGTGCTGCATGCCGAGCGCCACGTCCGCAGCGAACCCCAGGAGCTGTTCGGGCGAGAGCGAGCATGTGACGTTCATCTTAAAGCGACTGGTCAGGCTAGTCAGACTGCTCGGGCTACCGGGGAAGGGGGACTCGGGTTCGATGGTTCGGCTGGATCGAAGGAAGTTCAGCAGGTTGCCGTAGCGGGCGTACTCCGTCGCCACGTACAGGATACCTTATAGAATTGGCGGATTGAAAAAGAAGACATACTGTATGTTTAAGCAACTAAGTACCATATCAATAAAAACTCATGCTTTAACTATAGGACTGAGATGGTTTATTTCACTTTTATCAGAACAGTCTTTTGAATCTCGAAGACTGCTATTCGAGGAAACAGCGCTGCACACTTTAGAAGAAGGGCCGTCGTTTGTTAGAACTATTCTTCGAAGTCTCGAAGTAGATAATCTTTACTGTAATTACAGAACATGCCGAAACTTAAAGTTAAGCTCTGCAAAGAATTTGAATCAGAGTAAGTAGCATGACTAAGGAACTGACATAACTAAGCTGAAAGAGCAAACTACTAACCAGCGTACTTACTAATTGTAACACTACCCAGTTAGATTTTAGTTAAAGGGCTTTCTGTGGTAATTTCAAATTTCAAAGAAATTTTAGGCATACATCCAGTAGTAAGGATAGCGTGCTCCATTCTGTAAATGAGTGAAAGAAACTTGGTTTTCATTCATTTACAGGATGAAGCACGCTATCTTTACTATTGGCTGTATGCTTAAAAGTTCTTTGAAAACTACATAGTTAGTTCATCAATTAACAGATTAAGTTATGAGCTGAATAAAGTAAGCTATACTCCAGCTAAATAGATAGTTATCTATCTCTATAACTGCCAAACGACCACCCGTTCATGTTGACATCTTACCTTGGTGTTCACACGCGCCGATGAGGCTGACAATGTTCGGGTGTGTTCCCACTTTGCACATGATCTCCAGCTCACCCATGAAATCCTTCCGATCTGCATCCGAAGCACCGTCTGAAAAACAAGGAATATTTCAAGTTTCAAGCTTGAGTTATGATTGAGAACAAGGATTGCGTTGATCCCTGATCAGGCGATTAGGTAATATTCATTGTAATCGGGCGAGTAAGTAATCGTTTTAACTTATTCAAATGGGAACAAAACCTAGTACATGTCATTATAATCTACGCAAATATGACAAATCATAATTAGTGTAACAGATCGGTGAAGGCTATGGCAAACTATGATCATAATAGTAATCATAATGATGATAATAATAATGATAATACTACTACTGCTACTACTACTAATAATAATAATGATAATAATACTAATGATAAAACTACTACTACTACTACTACTACTACTACTAATAATAATAATAACAATAATAATGATAATAATAATAATAATAATAATGATAATAATAATGATAATAATAATAATAATAATAATAATTATATGGTTATTTATGCGCGCTGTACACATGGGGCCATATTCATGAAACCTTACTAAGCCTAGTTAGCTACTTAAGTATATTCAGCTACATGCATGTTAAGTAACTAACTAGGCTAGTAAGGTTTCATGAATATGGCAAATGAAGTACCATAGCGCTTCTACACTTCGAATTAGACAGTATGAATTAAGAAGGAATAGAAAAGATTTACTTAGAAAATATGTATGTTTTTAAGTGCCATCGTCTCCTTTGCTTTCAACGGCTTTATCATTTTATAAGACGTGTCCTTCCACGGTGCGCATTATATCGAACGAGAATGGAACCCGTACAGTGGATACAATACAACGGTTCTGTCATGATTATGGGTCTTGCAACACCCAGCAGCAGTATTGTTCGATTAGCTTACCTTTCAGGGTTTTGACGGCCGCCTCGATGGCCGTGCCGTTCCGCTTTACCGTCGCCTTCATCACCTGGCCGAAATTCCCCTCCGCTATGACGAAATTCTCGAGCGTGAGGCAGTCGAGCGGGATGCGCCAGTAGTCGAACGGGGCCGGGGAGCCGGGAGGCGAGGCCATTGCGCCTCCCATTAGAAGCCCGCGGCTGTTCTCGTCGTATTCGTTGGATGTGGAGCGCTGGCGTGCAAGCTGGAGGAATGACCGAAACGTGAAAAATCTCATAAAAAAAACACGTTACTTTGATTTACTATTTTGATTGGTTGATAACACCAATATGTTACATTTTGTTGGGAGGGAAAGTGGCGTTTGGGGGAGAACATGGAGAAGGTGGGGGTGCTATAAGCACTCGTTTTGCCTTGCACATTCTAACGAATCCCTCACCCATGAATTAAAGTATTTTTAAACAATAATTTCATAGGCGTACCTTCTATTCACATTTTCTCATTACTTTTCTTTCCATGTTGTAGGGAATTTGTACTCATCATCATGATCATTGAGCATAATTTAGCTTTGGACAGAAGGGGTTAATCACCATTTCAGTGAAGCGGATGGCGCCGATCTCCGAGCCGGCTACGCTCCCGACGAACTCGATGCTGCCCGTTGACTTCTTCTTCTTGTAGATCCAGCCGGCGAAGACGATGACGACCACGATGATGATGGAGACGCAGATGAGACCCAGCGCCAGCAGAGCGTTCTTGGAGATCGCTGACGGGTTGCCTGGAAGGGGTAAGGAGGGGTATGTCATGGGGGAGGGGGAGGGGGATATGGAGGGTGCAGGCCGAGTGTGAATCAAGGAGGGTTAGAATGAGATAGAGTAAGGGGAAGGGGAAAGAGTAAAGCGGGAGGGAGGAATAGAAGATGGGGGTAAGGGGGGGGGGGGGGAGCGTTTGATGATGAAGGGGAGGGCTTGTGACGGGGGAAGTATTGGTGTGATATAAGGGAGGGGTGGTGAGAGGCGGGTTCAGGAGGCAAGGCGAGTTTGGGGAGGCGGGTGTGTGACGGAGAGAGATATGACATGGAGGAGGGCGAGAAAAGGGAAGTAAGAATGGAGAAACGACAAGATTGATGAATACAGGTATCTACAGTCATGCCAGTGCAAAGCTGATTTGGTTAGGTAATAAATGTCACATGAGGAAAGAACCAAAGGAATACACAAAGGAAAAAATGTGTTAATATATACATACCCTTTTTGTACATCATCTATGCATCATCATAGTTTGATGCAAATTATCAGTCATCCAGTCAAAGTATAACAAAGTAGTAGTTATAATACGAAAAATTTACGAAAAACTCGGAAACTTATAATAATAATGAGAGTCCAGTTTTTCCAACTTATGGCTACTACTTTAGTATCATAATTATATACCACAAAGCTAGCTAGATATTGATTAGTCTATAAATGTAACAAATCACATTTAACATAACTATAACAAAACGTATCAATTATAAACATTCATGAATATGATGTAGGGAAATATAATTTGTTTACTTGTCCCAATTTTTTCAGATTTCTACTGTTCTGTCTCGGAAATTCACACGTATTAATTTTAAGTCGTTTTCTTTACAAATTTACAGTCAACTTAAACTAAATTTCTTCCGTTGTCGTCTACGCAAATAACTGACAGAAGCATCTGGCTATATTCATAAAACAACAGCTAGTGCTGGTGCTAGCGTTTTGCTTCAAACTGTAAGACCATGAAGACGACATGCATGGCATATTTGAGGCCAAGGGCTGACACAGGCATTATTTTTATCTCTTAAACGTCTTATCTAGTCTGTCATAGGCGGTCTGGGAAGTCACTTACCCTTTGTGACTGTGTCCGTTTTGCCGCCGGTTTCGTTGGGGAGTACCGGAGTCCCAACCCCGCTGCCGAGATTTGCCGGCGTCGTCGTGATCAAAACTGCCGCTTCTACAAAGGAAAATAGAGGCGAGTCTAAAACGTTAAGATGGTAACCAGCCTATGAGCTAGGTATTCATGTAGATCGGTTCCTGAGATTGGAGCTTGAATTACACAGGTATTCATCGGTTACCATGGTTACGGTGGAGCTTGTTTGGAGGTGCATCCTCCATTATCGTAAGCAACATCGCAACCAGCACCAATTAATAGCATCAGTCTGTAGCATCCTCATCATCATAACTACCACTTCATCCACGTCATCATGTTCGTCATCATCATCACCATCGTGACCAATACCATCGTGACCAATACCATCATTATTATCACTATCATCCCCACTCTCCTCCTTCTTCTACCCCTCCTCATAATCATCATTATCATCATCGTCGTCTTTGTTGTCATCGTCATCATTATGATCACCATCATTGTCACGGCTATCATCATCACTCTCTTTCTTCTTCCTTCCCCCTTATCATCACTGTAATCACCGTCGCCCTCTTCCTCCTCCTCCTCCTCCTCTTTCTCCTCCTTTTCCTCTTCCACCTCCCCCTCCTCCTACCACTGCCCCTTTCCCTCCTCTTCTTCCTCCTCCTCATCTTCCTCCTCCTCCTCCTCCTCCTCCTCCTCCTCCCCCGCCCCCGCCTCATCATCATCATCATCATCATCATCATCATCATCATCATCATCATCATCATCATCATCATCGTCACCTTCTTCTGTCAACGTCCGCTGACTGATCTCAGGCGAGTAGGGACCCGGTCCCACCGAGGTGAAGGCCCTGACCTTAAAGGAGTACAGGGTATCGGGATACAGGTTCGTCAGCGACTTCTCGGTCTCCGTCACATTGTCGTTGTCATTCTGGTATGCGCCGCCCACCGTGGTGTACACGACGTTCCACTCGTAGGCGATGATCTCGCCGTTGCGCTGGTCGACAGAAGGCGGGTCCCAGCTGAGGGTGATTCGGGTGTCGAGTGTCTGTCCGATCACGCGAGGGATGGACGGCGGACCACTCGGAACTGCATCGACGAAACAAACAGCAAGAAATCATCATCATCATCATCATCATTATCATCATCATCATCATCATTTAACTTTCTAGATTCTCTCTCCATACTGTTAACCCTTCGTATTCCAGACAAACTATTACCCTATGAGAAGTGTGTGTATTAATTGTGAAAAAGTCACACACGGTACACAAATAGTTAACATCCGCCCAGCCCCCTTTCTCCCAGTAACGTATTTGTAGTAGGATCTATGATCAGGCTGCCTCACACCATTTCAACCAGGATATATAACGGATTAAAGATGGTGAACGGACTATTCCAAGCACATAAAATGGTACGAGCGTTCTTGTGTCAGCAAACTATAAGATCCGTTCTCACGCTACCGAACTTTTTAAAAGGCATGAATTAAATGATGATGATAAAATCACATTAATATTGCGCACAATCAACAATAATGTGTCTGTGAACGCTAAATATAGGAATCAAATATCACAGAGCGCACATGAAATAATCCATCAGGTAAAGCATTACAATTATCAGAACAATATGCTACCAAGTCTATAAGAGTATCGTGTCGCAATTATTAAAGTTACATTCACAACCTTTTTTACCCTTCATTCGTGCATATAAAAATGTGTTCACTGATTCTCAAACTAACATATATAAACGTAAGTATGCGGCATGGTTTTATAAATTATTATCAAAATAACTATGAATATATGTACAAAGAATGCTAATCACTGATAGCTCTTTGAATGTCGGGTAAGTTGGAAAAAGATGCAGTAAAGGGAAAGTTCCCCCTGAATCTCACTTGGTTTTGATGAAAGCAAATACATAAATGACACATATTAGTGAAGGTTTCACGAAAATCCGTTAAAAGGCATATACTGTACTAGGAAGACAAAAAGCCTTCAAAAAGGTGATCGTGAGCAATCTTTGTGCCAGTGGTCTCAAATTCATGTATTGTCCATTCTAGAAACTTGAGAAAAGTTATTTGCCCTCAAATGATCCACATTTGGAGTAATTAGTGATTAAATCACAAATCCTCAAAACTTTTGACCCGAACATTCTCCTCGCTTCTTGTCGCACGAATAAGTGTGTGTATGTGCGTGTTATAACATTGACTTCATATAAATGTATCTGATTATTGTTGTTTATCATTACACGTGTATTTGTTAATGTAAAGGGCCCCGCCCATAAGCAGATTTGCTTCTTAGGGGTCCTTACCATTATTTTATGTTTGTAATTAATTGGGTGTATTTTTCTTGTTTCGTTTCTATCATGCCTATAATGGTTAAATCAAATAAATGAATGAAGAAAAAAAAACTGCTCGCAAACTTACCATCTTCTTTGGTGGTTGCTTCTTTACTGCTGCTTGTACCTTCCTGCACTGTGTAGCCGTGCACTGTCACCACGTAGGTTGTGTAAGGCTTGAGCCCCGGGATCTGATAAAAATGATATCATCAAGACATGAACCAAGGACATGTAGGCCTAACATGTGTAAGTCATGTCAAGGCGATTAGGGCCCCGTTGCATAAAATATACCTTGAATGGTTACTCTGTCATCAATGGTAACTACCATGGTAACACCGGTAACACATCATTTATCTTTTTATTCTAGACATAATTTAGCAGGGTTGTTTCATTCAGGTCCACGTATAAAAGTGGAACTGCTCTGCAAGAAAACACCTTGATAAAAAGACCGCATCCACACTCACAACATTCCATCGCATAGCTCTAATGTTTCCGAATAGCAATACCGTTACCATTTTTACGATAAAGATATCCTACCATTTCGGGATAGCCATTCAAGATTCAAGATTCAATTAATTTTTTTCCATAAAAAACAAACAAAAACAACAATGTAAATTCAGGTTCTATAAACAGAAGAAAATATGATTAGCACAATTAATTCATAGAAACAGTATTCACTGTGGAGGGATCCGTGTTTTCGTCTGTGTGTGTGTGTGTGTATGTGTGTATGTGTGTATGTGTGTGTGTTAGTGTGTGTATGTACACACCTGTCTCTTATTTACCTGTTGAATTCTGCCATCATTGATGCGGAAACTTGCTTCCGGGTTCTCCATCTGCACCCCTCCAATTTTCTCGAAGACAGTCACGATGTAATAATAGATAACGCCACGTGTCACCTCAGGTTCATCCCAGCTAGCAGTGATCAAGGTTGAGGTCTTCACCGTCAGCTCCAGGTTTCTTACCGGCCCAGGCGCTATATGGAATAAACATAGCATTTCCTTCATGACACTATACAGTGGACACTATACCAATCAATTGATTAATTATTGATTAATCAATCAAGTATGTTTATCACTCGTCTCCTTTCTCATTCAAGCAATCAGCATACAATCTGTTCAAACTCACGTCCTTCGCTGGTGGTGCCCCAGCTGCGCGCAGGAATGCCGTCACCGAAACAGTTGAAGGGCGTCAGGGTGACGGAGTACCGGGTGAAGGCCGACAGATCCGTCAGCCTATAGGAGCGCTCCGATGGCTGGGCCGTGTGGGTCAGGGGCACCGACCCACCCTGTTCTATAGACTCGATGCGGAATCCAGTCAACTCGTCGCTGTCGTCGGCTGACTGCAACGTCTGAACGGGCAGTGTGAAGTGGGTTGCAAAACGAGGGTAAGTAAAATAGGGACATGAACTCGGTGAAGACTGAGTGTCCCTTTTGCAGGTCAAAAAATAAATACAATTTGATAAAAAAACCACGGAGAAGGGAAACAAATACTGAATTAGGACTGAATTCCCTCCCAACAATAGAACTGGAAACTGACATTAATCGAAATGATAGCGATTAGTAGATTTTGATGAGGTTTTGGGCGGGTCGTCCGAAATTTGTACTTTTCCTGAAAATGTTCGTGAAGCTACAACTGTAAGATTTCATACATGTTAGTATTATGGTATACAGCTGATTCCTTTCAAGTGTTTCTTGCAAGATTTTTACAAATAGGGCATCCTGTCTTTAACCATAAGAAATTCACTTTGACACCTATAACTTAAGGCCGTCTTACACCGACGCGATTGGCTCGACAAACTCGATGCGGAATGCGGTCATTGACTGCCAACAAGTGAGGAAAATGACAGCAACCAAGAAACTGAAAAGCACCCTACCCTCCATGTGACCAACAGAGCTGACCAATCATTCCTGTCTCTAGTTACAGTCACGCTGTACGTGGTCACTGGTCCTGCAAAGGCAACACATGGAACAAAAATCAGAAATATGTTTTGGTCGTATTCAAACAAAGTATTTTCTAATAAATACTTTAAAAATAAAAACTTTCAGGGAACTTTATTAACCTTGATAAAATACAAATCCATCTCTCTTCTTGTCACTCTTTCCTTTTCCCTTTTACCATATAAGTGTGTCAAATATATTTAGAGAATGCAACCATATGGTGTTACGGAAGGTTTTACTATTTGCTAAAATAGTATTTATTAGTAGACACTCAGCGTGGAAACATGCAAAGAGCATGTACGTTAGAACAGTGTTACATGATTTACAGAACGTTGCAGTTGAAAAATTTTACTGTTATTTATACCTGACATAAAATTGAAATAAGACGTTGTGTGTCGTTGATTTGAAACACAATGCTATCACCAGCTAAAAAGAGTAATGATCAGTGTTGCTATACAAAGGCCTTGCTTTGGAATAAGAAGAAATCAACAAAAACGCGCATTGCCGAAAAGTTCTCACTTGTGCAGGTGGTGGTGAAGGTGGCGATGGGGCCGCCGATGTTACCCCTTCCGCCGCTGCCCCCCGGCCTGGTCAGCACTACCTTGACCTCGTAGTCCACCTGGCTGACCATGGAAGTCAGCAGCGCGTTGGCGGCATCGGACCGCTCCACGCGTTCCGGCGTCCAGTGCTGGGCTGTCGCGCGCTTGTACTGCAGCTCCACGCCGGTGATCGGCCCATCACCGGAGTACTCATCAATGTTCAGGTTGATGCGGACGGCTCGCGCGTCAGTACTGAGGATGATCGGCGCGTTGAGCGGGATTGGAGGAGCTGTGTTAAGCAATCATAACGGGCGACATTACTTGGGTAGGAGTTGTGGAAAATGGGTGTGGGGGCATCAAGTAGTGTTAATAGTCCTATCGAAAGAAGTTTTTGTATTTATACTTTTTGTATATCATCCTACATTTTAGCGAGGCATAAATATTAGTACCAATCACATAATTTTTAGTCAGAAAATGTACAAGGTTTCGCTTGTGACATGCATGTCGAAGCATCGGTTCGCCTTCTTCTTTTTGTTATGTTCCTTACTAGATGACCTACGCTGCTTATTGGTTTACAGCATTTGTTTGTGTAATCTATGTGTCTATTTGTTTATCTATTCATGCTACTCTATATTATTGTGTTATTTGTACACAGGGCCCCCAGGGAGAACAGTGCCAAGCTCACTGATGGGGCTACCCTGTTTAAAAAAGACTTAATAAATAAAATAAATAAATAAAGTAGTGATACTTATCCACTTATCACAAGAAATCTAATAATCTCCTCTTTGCTCCACCTACTACGACTGCCAAAACGACGTTTAACTAAATTGAATCCTATTCATCGATGTTATATGATAACTAGAATGTATGAGACAGTCAGTGGGGATGACTGCCAACATGCGCTACGCAGGATATTGTGGGACGTGTTTTCCTTATATAGGGTATGGAGAAATCTCACTTGGCTGTGGTGAACTATACTGAGCATGCGGTATGCCTTTACTCACTTTTCACAGCCAGATCGGACTGTGCCTCGGCCCTTCCCGTGTCGGCCTCAGCGACGCAGCGGTACGTGCCCGCGTCGTCGTACCCAGCATTCGTCAAGTAGAAGAGGAACGCGTTGCCTAAGCTGCCATCGGGCGTAAGCACGACGCCGGATGGGGTGACGACCGTGATGTTGACGGCTTGGTAGTCGAGGCCGGTCACCTGACACGGGAGGGAGACTCGCTGATCGAGGTTGGTGTCAGGGCTGTCGAACGAAATGATGCGGGGAGGGTCGCCTGTGCCGGGCGATGGAGGGGGGGGGGGGAGGGGGGGGGGGGTTAAAGGACGAGAAAGAGGGAGACATCAATGGATGTTACGACTATCGGCAATGCGATTGAGAAAAAAGCTTGAAGACAATGAGGCGGAGAAGGAGGGCGATGAAGGTGATTGAGAAAACGACGAGGAACAAGGTGGAGGAAAGGGACAAGAAAGAAGAGATAGAAGGAGAAATGAGGAGGAATATAATGGTGAGAAGATGATGGGTAAAATGAGCGGAGGAAAAGGAGCTTTGTAGAAATATACAAGAAAGAAGTGTATCGGAGATAGTGAAACGGAGCAAAAAAACACACAATTAACTTGATCGCTTTTTTTTGTTACTCGAGTAACAATTTGATAATGTCCTTCTTTTACTCAAATGTCGCCTAATAGAAGTCATCGCAATATAAGTATTTAACTTAGATATTGGACGTACATTCATGCTTACCTGTAACACTGATATGGAGGTCAAGGGTCAACTCTTGACCCCGGAAGGCAACGGCCTTACACTGAAGAAGCCAATCGCCGATTGACCCGGAAGGAGTAAACCTTATCATTCTTGACGTGGCGTCAGCAGATCCATCGGCTATTGACGTCTCTGCCTCGGTCGATGTGCCGACATTCTGGGAGGGGAGATAGAAGGTACATATTGACAGACCATGACGATCGTCTAAAGTGAGTTACTACAACTAGCAATGACCAGTTATTATTATTACTATTATTATTATCATTATTATTATTATTATTATTATTATTATTATTATTATTATTATTATTATTATTATTATAATACAGCCGATTAAGCCAGGCGCAGACTCGTACGACTGATTATTGGATCGAATATTCTGCGGTGGCTGTTCCTTGTTTTAAACCGCATCAATGCCGACTTAGACCCGCAGACTGGATGAAGCACCTGTTGTCATCGACTATACTTACAATGATCTCCAGGTCGGGACACTGGTCGGCTGGGAGTGCCGGTGAGCAGCCGCAGGTAACCTCGACCTCGTCGTCGTCCACGCCCGCAGAAGACTGGCTCGCGTTGAAGTAGAACGCTGCAATAGGAATATATTTATATTGTTTAATTCATCAATAATTCCTACTTCCTTACTATAACCAATGTTTTAGATATACTATACATCATGTACGTCTCTTTGATTAGTTAACATGTTTTTATAAGTGATGTGTGTATGGTCGGTTTACGCTTCACTCCATAGCCCACCCTTACACCCTGAATCCCTACTTCACTCTCTCTCTCTCTCTCTCTCTCCCCTCTCTTTGTCTGTCTGTTTGTCTCGCTTTCTACGTTTTTTTCTCTCTCCGTTTCTGTCTCTGTCTCTCTGTCTCTCTCTCTCTCTCTCTCTCTCTCTTTCTCCCCCTTCACATCTATATCAATATATTTATTGACATTCAGAAATCATGGTTATAAACTATGAGGTCAGACAACTTTGCATTCGTGATAAAATACACGGAACACGTGGAAATGGCGGTTTGAATGATCTCCTCTTTACTTCTGAATTCCGGATCTGGCTAGGTGACAATCCCTTCCTCAATTGTTATTAAAACAACCCTGGACAGTGTGCATGTTTTCCTTTCTTAGATACATGTATTTCCTCCAATTTCAAGGAATAAAGGCATCATTGTTACATTAAGCCGGGAGGGAAAATCCGTTCATTTTGAACTCTATTTCTACCATCGAACCTACAATATCACCTTGTTTTTATCTACATCACGTTTGCGTCATGGTGAGATAGTAAGCTATACGATGAAGTTGACTAAGTGCACATTACATAATCAATGCTTGAGTCTGGTTTCACGGAGACGCTACCTCTTAACATGCAGAAGGATTACCACTAGCGCGAATTTCTTACTCATTAACCCCTTCTGTCCAAGACGAAATGTCTCTGCCTTATATCTTTTATACATGGTAATGGATATGCAGTCAGTTTGTAATACTGGTACATAAATGCGACGGTGGTAGAAAGCTAGAGAGTTTAAAGAGCGAGAAACCTACCTTTCTCTTCGCACCTCTTCCCCGCCCAATCTCCGCTGCACACGCATCCGAGACATGGGTCACATGACCCGCCATTTTTACACTCCGCTGAGTCTGCGCACAACGACCCGTAGATCGGACCGTTGTTGGGACAAGCTGGATGATAGAATACAATCAATGAAGATTTGGATTGAGAGGTTAATTCCGAGTGGATATTGGGGGGCGGGGGGGGGGGGGGGGGGGTATGAAGTCATCAACTCTTTTGGGGTAGAATTCAGGTTTCCAAACGCGTTTATTTTTATTTAAACGCGTTTCAGGGAGTTGATAAACGCAAAGGCTTTTTGATTATGGGGTTCGGAAAGCTGTTTTTTTTTTAAAAAACGCGTTTGGAAACGCGTTCGTAAAGGCCTTTGGGGTTGATAAACGCACCGGTTATTTTTAAACGCGTTTGGAAACGCGTTCGGAATCGCGTTCGTAAACTTTGGAAACGCGGTTAAATTTCTGGGTCGCTTCCGCAACCCCATGTAATCCGCAATTTCACCCGGATATATAGGTGCTTCCAGGAAAAGAATATACACCTGTACAGGGAAGTTTTGAATATAATAGCGCGAGATATAAGGACCGTCTGAAGAAGAAGAAGAAGAAGAAGAAGAAGAAGAAGAAGAAGAAGAAGAAGAAAAAGAAAAAGAAGAAGAAGGATGAGGAAAGGAGGAGGAGGATGATAATGCAGAACTAGAAAAAGAAAAAGAGAAGGAAGAAGAAGAAGAAGAAGAAGAAGAAGAAGAAGAAGAAGAAGAAGAAGAAAAGGAAGGAGGAGGAAGCAGAAACAGACAAAGAAAAAGAGAAGGGGAAGCAGAAATAGAAAAACAAAGAAAAGGAGGAAGCAGAAATAGACGGAGTGTATAAGACACCTAGTAAGAAAACAGGGAAGCACACAAGCCAATGTTTTCAAGGAATATCTGGAATTCACGACTAGTTTAAGCCAACACATTTTTTCTATCCAATTTTCATTGCATGATTTGCTCTCCATGCCCACGTCGGACGTTAAAACTCTTGACAATGTCTCAATTCCAAATCACGTTTATCCACAGAACCACACTTATCACCCCGTCCTCAGAAAACAGTTTATCTGATATGATGTTCAGTTTCCAAACGAATCAGTGGAAGAGGGGAGGTGCGGGGGGGGGGTATTATTATTCCTTTCCCTTCTCTCCTCTTCTTGAACTCCCTTTTAAGCTGGTATCCCAACTCCAGCCCCTTATGATATAATGATAAAATATAATATGATCTGTAATACCAAAATATATAGATAATACCATATAATAATATGCTACAATATGATACGACATAATATGCTATAATATAATGCAATATAGTATGATATGAAGTAATGCAATATAATATGATATAACGTGATGTATGTTATACTCACTCCTGATTTCGCAGGTAGGACCAGTCCAGTCTCCCACACAGTCACACCCAATGTGCGGATCGCATAGGCCCCCGTTCTCACAGTGACAGGTCTGGAGACAGCTCGCTCCGTAGTGACCAGAGGGGCAGTCTGGGGGCGGGGGGGGGGGGGGGGGGAGGGAGAAGAAGGGGTGAAGATTACGTAACAATACGGGATAGTGGAACGAGAACAATTAGCAACATTGTGATGGTTATGATTTTTCTTAGTCAAGACAGGAAGGGGAAGAAGTAAGAGTAAGGATATATAGACGGTGGAGGAGGTAGGTCGGAATGGGGAGGGGCGTCGGGGTGATATGGAAGATTGCGGACATCCTGCTACGTTTACTCCCTTCATCCATGGTGCGTGGTAACCATGGTTACAGTCTACCCAGCTCTCTCATGTGTGCCGCTCTGCAGTTCATTGGCTATAGGAATAAACCGCCTTGTCTACGGATGTCTAGATGGATTATTCGAATCAAGGTTTTGAAGCGGGGGGTGGGGGGTGGGGGGAGGGGGGATCAAATACTGCTTTCTATATTGATATGCGTTATCAAACCAAACAAGGATTAATCACATATTACAAGAGATTAGGAATGCTTGGAAACAAAATGGGTGAAAGTGGCAGACATAACGGGGTAAATGTGACCACCTGATTCGCCTTCTTTATTTTGACGATTGGCAACAAAATTCCGTGTGACTTCACATGAACTTGTTGCTAAGACAAATGGTTCTAAACTAATTGGATAGAGAACGCCGTCCGTTGTGATCAGAGCAAAGACTCTCGTTGAAAATGCCAGACACTGGACAATTTGACAAAGTCGGACCAACAAACCTCTCGCTTCAGTGTTGTAGTTTTCTCTTTGGTCTACTTCACTTTAATGTTTTCATGATGAGCGAAAATTAAACCTGAAACTTGACATAATATTTTTACCAGTCAACTTTTGTTTATTATGATAACTTTTGAGAAAGGGAAATTAGTTGGTGGACTCGGATTAACCAGAATAACCTTACCACAGATTATAGCTTCGACTAACAAACACGCAAACAAAACACAGCACGGCCTCTAGTATCATTTCAACCTGGGATGGTTTCGAGACCGTGATGACGATGATCTCTTGTGTTTAGTGCTCAATATGTTCTCATGACTGAGCTAAACGAAACCCAGTGACGTATTTGGGACCCAAAATCTAGATAGGGCAACAAAAAATGGAGGGCCACAATTCTTACATATTCCTTCGCCCTGTTCCTACACTCCTCATTCTTATACTGTATTTTACACCATTCACCCATCCACCCCCACCCTCCTCCCCTACCCACACCCGTTCTCATTTTATCAACATTATACATTATACCAATGGCTATGTTAAATACACGGTTGTTGTGCAAACTCGTCCTAGTTATTTAAGACATGCTTTTGTATTATTTCTTTTTGTTTTGGGCTACATATACCAGAAGTCTCAAGCCGAATGATTGTCGACAAAATTCATCAACTCAGACCTATCTGGCTAGACAGTATTATAAAGCATATCATTCTTTGTCGGTTCTCCCCTCACACATAAAATGAATTCACAATCACTAGTACACAAACATGTGTTACCAATAAACCCCAGCAACCATCAACTAGCGGCGGAAGGAGTGCTTTTTGGCTACGGAAGGGGGGGGGGGGGTTAATGGCGTATATCGCATATAGCTACGAATACAGCTATCTTGTAAAAAAAAACAAATGAATAAGAATGTGTTTTACTTTTGCCTCATTCGTGTCTGCATGTCCATGACGGTTACATGGTTCCACGATGTACATGCATCTGATTAAGTATTGAAAGGGGTGAGGTTGCCCCCCCCCCCCACCCCTTACCCTTCTTCATCGACGCCCATGCGGTGGCTGGTTGACTTAAACCCTGGCCCCGATAGTCTTTTCCTGTTTTTCAGGAAGCCCACGTCTCTCTCTCTCTCTCTACACACACACACACACACACACACACACACACACACTCCACAGGTGACTCCAAGCTAACTAGCTCTCTACACCGACCGAAAGATAACTACCAACAGAAGCACATTTTGTTGTCTTTCTTGTTTCTGCCTGTTTATTAAATGCAATCTAATTGATGTACCAAGTGCAATGTACAAGTCTGGTCCTGTCCTGTTTGTTATCTACCAACTTGAGCGAGGTTACACATGTTGTCTCTTGATTTACAAAACATGAAGAGATATCCATAGTCGATATCAAGCTTTGTGTAAGCTCAAATTTGATGTTAAAGAGACCAAATGATTCGTCTATTTCAAAATATATGTTTTACCGCTTGAAATGTCATGATATCCTATACCTTTTGAAAACTACCCTGTAAAGAAATGATGAAATCAACTCGTCTTTTCAGAGTCCCGTTTCTGTGGATGGCGATCAAATCAATAAGTTACCTTTAATCAAACAATGCACGGGAAAGGGCGGAGAATCACTCATCTATGTAAGAATAGACAACTGTTATTCTAACATAAATACTTCCTCGTATAAGTTTTGTCTTAAAAGGCAGGAACAAGTTAAGCAAGTGCCGATAGATATGAAAACATTTGTGCAAACAACCGTGAATGAATAGGAACAGGGACAGGATTTTGATCTTTATGTAAACACTTATTCATGATTATTTTAACATAATTTTAATTCTATTTTTTACTTTCTTTATCTTTCTCCGGAACTCTCGTTGATAGATACAGATGAGCTGTACTTCACTCCTCACTTGGAGTTTGAATTGAAAGTCATGGTTATCATGGTTACCGCAAAATGCTGAATGTATTCTCTTGAACTGTGTCAAGATATTTCCTCATCCACTTCGTCTAAGATGTGTTTTTTTCTTTTGGTATCAAATCCAAATCGGAGAAGATCGTTTTCCGACGGAAGAATATTCCCTGGAATTGTAATATGAAATTATTGATCTATTTATGATAACCTTGTATGGTCACCAAACCTCTTGCTGCAATGTGCAATTGTTCTTTTTCCCTGATACACATGAGGAGAGGACAAATAAATGTAATTCGAAATGTTTGGTCTTTCTCATCATAAGTCATCTTATTTGATTATGATTTATCCTGGGTATTCATTTGGCTTAAAAAAATGTAGCAAACGAAACATTGATGACGTACTCAATGAATAATTACCACAATCACAGGAGAAAAAAAATCAGCTATGGAATAAGAATATCATACATGAAATACATGTACGATTTACATCGGTGAAATAGGGTCCTGAAAATAGCAAAATGGCTCATAAACTAGATATAATTAAAGCTACATATCATCGTAAAATCAACTTACCAGTGATTACAATCAGTGATTGCCCTTGACTACAATCAAATGTTATCAGCGCAATGCAATTGAACACGTTGATTTTTCAAAGCATCATCTGTTTCTTTATCATCTACTGATTTTATTTTTCCAGAAACGGACCTGAATGTTTTGTAGGAAGGAAGAACAGGGAGGTGCTTTCCTGTTCATTAAATACTCCTTAATCCCCTCCTTAAATCTCAGGGGATTAACACCGACCACGCGTCCTGTCTGCGGAATGTTTGCGTTTCGCGTCAGTGCTAAGATAAATCAAATTTTTTGAACTGTTTTATGACAAACTACCATATTGTCGTTTGTTATTCAATTTGTTGTTCACTTTGTCATGTACCATCCTACTAAATCCGTATTTTACAACAGTATGATTGTGGGAATCATCTCACGAATATTTGAATCTTTAAGTTGACATTAGAGTGTTTTAAATTAACACGATTGTGACTGGCAGCTACTCTTACCAATACGATCCATACGCGATTGCGTCACGTCCACTTGGATGTACAATTGAACATGCACATGACAAGTCACATTCACAGTCATAGTCACAGTCACAGTCACAGTCACAGTCGCAGTCGCAGTCGCAGTCGCAGTCACAGGCACAGGCACATTCACAGGCACAGTCACAGTCACATTCACAGGCACAGTCACAGTCACAGTCGCAGTCACAGTCACAGTCACAGTCACAGGCACAGTCACTGTCACAGTCACATTCACAGGCACAGTCACAGTCACAGTCGCAGTCACAGTCGCAGTCATAGTCACTTTCGCAGGCACAGTCACATTCACATTCACATTCACAGTTACAGTCACAGTCACAATCACAGTCACAGGCACAGTCACAGTCACATTCACATGCACAGCCACACTCACAGTCACAGTCACAGTCACAGTCACAGTCACAGTCACAGTCACAGGCACAGGCACAGTCACATTCACAGGCATAGTCACAAGCACAGTCACAGTCACAGGCACAGGCACAAGCACAGTCCCAGGCATAGTCACAGTCACAGTCACAGTCGCAGTCATAGTCACTTTCGCAGTCACAGTCACATTCACATTCACATTCACAGTCACAGTCACATTCACAATCACAGTCACAGTCACAGTCACAGTCACAGGCACAGGCACAGTCACATTCACAGTCACAGTCACAGGCACAGTCACAGTCACAGGCACAGGCACAAGCACAGTCACAGACATGGCAATCTTAAACTCTTTTTTAGCCGTTCCTGATCACTATTAGTGATCCCGGTAAAGGTTGTTAGAGAGTTACCATTTATTTTGAGTTCACACACCTGGGTCATAATATTGTTTCTTTCCCTGGGAGCCAGTAGTTCGACCCGGTTTCCCAGGGGCGACGGGACTGTAGTTCCGAAAGGATTGATTACAGGTAGCAAGGAGTGGTCATTATGGAAGAAGCGGAGTGTCATAGAGAGGATAGAGAGGGGGAAAGAGAGAGAGAGCGAGGCAGAGACAGAGGAAGAGAGAGAGAGAGAGAGGGGGGACAATAGTTAAATGAACAGTAGTTGAGGTGGTTGATTGAAAATAATTCAGAACTAACAACTCGAATCAAGCTGAAATCGCCTCATTGTAACACCAACGAATGTCAAATTGTGCGAGTGTACATTTTGTTAAATTTAAGCGATTGATATTCTTGCAAGAAATCCTGTTAATATTCAATTTAATATTCACTTTTTGACAATTAAGTACAATGAAATGCCTGTGTATAAGATAGAACCATTAGAACAGAACAGTCAACTGTATGCACCACGCATGCCAACCCACAACGTCGCAGCCACGCAAGGTGCGTGGAGCATTTGTTAGTCTTCATGAAAGAAAGAATATTTGATATATATTTGATATATTTGATATATTCTGATTATTGATTATTTTCTCAGTGTCATGCCGATTTATGATCCTCTTGAATTAATCATTTGACGCACTCACACAGACCCTATTTGCAGAGAATAGAAAATGTGATTTAAAGTTCAAAAGCTAAATCCAAGAATATCCAATAACGACATGTCACATATCTCAAATTACATCCTTCAACTTTACTACGTGTACATTTCAGCTTGATTCCAGTTGGATGTGGTATTTATTTAGTTATTAATCCAAGGTGTACAATTATTGTTTTAATATCTAGTATCATAACGTTTAAATCGAAACTACAGACTGTACACGTTTCTTACATTTGTTTTTAACCCATTGTGTATGTCCGTGAACATGGACATGATGTAAGAGAGGGTCGGAAACCACACAGCCACAACATTCTGAGAACCACGTGTTTTTCACGGATGTATTAAGTCACCACGATAGTGCACGTGTGAAAAACAAAATATTAAAACGTCCTTTCATGTCATTGACATTTTTAATCTGATTGCCTCTAAATAGTTTCATATGCATCGACAAGATCATTTTTACCACAGTTAGACAAAACTAACTGATATTCATATGTTGCCATAGTTACGACATTGGCGCCCGATCTGTTCCTTCTGTATTCAAATTTCCTCATACATGTACTAGCTTTGTGGACGTCGTGTGTAGAAAAATAAGTGTCCACCATCTTACCCGTATCTTAGGATTACGTGCGATATTGATGTCCGTATAATTATGCCGATGCAAATAAACTTGACACCATTCAATGCCTCTTAATCACGTTATTATGGTTTGGTAATCAAGGTGTCTCACGTTATTTTAGTTCGTGGTTTGAGGAGGTCAGAATAACGTCATGAAGCGTTGATGATTCCCCAATTACAAAAGTGAATGCACCCTGGCCTGTTCACCTTGTCAACCCCTCCTTCGTATGAGTTCCATCCTAGAAGCAATTTTTGCTTCAACATCATTCTCATCTAATTGGCAAAATGCCAGAGAGCTCTCTTTCACTCGTCTTTTTAGTATCTACTCTACATGAATAACCATATATGAAATATGGTCTAAGACAGCACCTAGGTCATTTAAGGAATAGCTGATTTTCTAGACCCTTAAAGGAAGCGTTGAATCATTTCAGCATTAAGGGAAATATACTGTACTAGGAAGACAAAGGCCTTCAAAAGGGTGATCGTGAGCAATCTTGTTACCAGTCTACTGGTAAGAATATTGCTCACGATCGGTCTTTTTAAGGCGTTTTGTCATCCCAGTACAGTATAGTCCCTTTAAATATTGTTAACTACGCCACAAAGCTGATTAGCCAAGCATTGAGGCAAATGCCTAGCAAAATGAATCCTTCACAGTAAGTGTAGAATGTCTTTTATTTCCGTGGTGTTTTTTTTTCAAAAGAAAGTAAAAGGACAGGAAAGGGGGAAACGACCAAGGGAAAAGGAAAAGAAACTGTGTCAATTTCAATTTGTGGGTGTCGATGGCAATGATATGAGTCATACCACTTGGCGGCTTCACTGAAGTGGCTAATCAGTAACTTCATTATCACGAACGGAGGAGAGAGTAGCCGTCTCTCCACAAAGAAACTATCCGACGAGAACACGGGGCGGAACCCATTAGATGCCGATTCACAAATTCAAATATTGAAGATAACGACTTGATCAGTTGATAGCACAAAGTACTTCTGAAAACATTTCCTTAGTTTTAGACACACACTAAAAAACATTTCCTTAGTTTTAGACCCCACCCCCGGGCCCCTGTCAATAGGAATGTAATGCGATGCGGATACGCCATTCCCAAATCCCTGATTTGCGTGGGTAGGCAGTTGTAACCTAATGATTGGTTGATTCATGTTAAACGTCTGAAAGTGACATTGATCGAGCCTAAATGTGAATGAACGTGAAAAGGAAGTGATGTTTATGTATCATAAAAAAAATCAAGCGGGCAAACACATCACGTTGGCAGAAAACAAAACATGTTTTAGTGATAAATGCAATCTGTTCTGCCCAGGGAATTCAATAAAGATATGATAAATCATAATTCATAAAGTTGGAAACAGGAAAACGAGTGATTTATCTGCCTGGCTTCACGCACCTAGATGCAGACAGTATATCTCGTCGGAAATGAGTGTTAAGGATGTGGACTCCGTTTAATGAAATAATTGATTCGCAATACCAAGGTCATAAACAGATTATTCTCCTTATGTATAGATCCTAGCCCTGGGACTCTAGATTCTTCTTTAATGATTTGCAGTGGTTTTGAAACAAAGGTAATACGAAGCATAGTTCTTTCAGCAAGCGGCAATTCAAGCCCACAAATGGTGCGTTCACGCAAACCATTTTGCCGCTCCCGCTAGTCATTAAGACCTTCCTACAGTATTTAGCTTTTCAGATAGTTTACCTACTCCCAAGAGCCGCTTATTGCCTTTGTATTTAAAGCCTGCTATATGGCGCGAGTTTCTTCCTTTTGCCGCGCAGGAAGATCACGTCGTCAAACCAAGAATGTATGAAGCGTAGTATACATCTTTAGTCAAACTTACGGCGGCAAGTCAGCTGCGGCAGACCATATGCGTGTTAACGTGCTTTCACCAAAAAATGAAAAATATGCTTATTTTTGTTCAAAGTTGTTGTGCGTCTTAACATGACATTTTAAAGCTTTTCAAAATAATCAGGATATACTACCGGGTGTATGCTTAAAATTTATTTTCAAAATTGAAATTACCCCAGAAAGCCTTTCACTAAGATCTAGCCGAATGGTCCTTACGGCGGACTACTCATGAGTCAGATGGAATGAGTCTTTGTTTCCATGTTGTCGTGTCTTGATCCGTGAACTAGAAATAGCTTGCGTGGTTAAAGCGCTGCCCGGTAAGCAGTAGATTGCAGGTTCAAATCCCGCCTGGTTTCAAGATTTTTTTTTTCTGACTTATCTTTTATTGGTGGAGCACGCTATCCTTACAACTACTGGGTATATGCTTAAAGGAAATTAAAATAAAGATAGAGTTTCAAAGAGCGCAACCTAAAAAGAGTTACAGTTTGTTGTCATTTTAAGAGGATTGCCACTCACCCTGGTCACATGATAGCCCAGTGAGGCCGGCAGCACACGAGCAGCCGAGAGGGTCGGGCAGGCAGAACTGCATGTAGCGGCACGAGCTGGCCGTGCAATCATACTCACAGTTAGGCCCGAACAGGTTCGACCCGCAACCTGGGTCGGGAGAAGAATGATTGATTAATTGATTGATTAATTTATTGGTTGGTTCATCGATCGATTCATCTGTTCATTGGTTGATATGCATAAACATTGCTTAATTGTTTAATTAGTGCATTGCTTGATAGATTGATTGGTTCATTATTTAGTTGATACATTGATTCATCGATCGATTGATCGATTGATTGAACGATGTAGCGATTGCTTGCTTTATTTATTGACTCATTGTTCGATTGATTAATTGATTGATTTGGTCGATGGCAAACGAAAGAAATAAGGAAGCTTCGTCTCTCACATTTCTTCTCCGTTTGTCTATATCTTCAAATTGATTCAATTCAATCATCATCGTCATCATTATCATAATCGTCGTCGTTCTCGTCATCATTATCGGTAGCGTCATCATCATAATCATCTTCGTCGTCATCATTATACCTACCTATTTCACAGGTGTCACCGCGAAAGCCTGCAGGGCATACGCATGCGCCTGTGTCGTCATCGCACACGCCTCCGTTCACGCAATCAGGGCATTCGTCGGCGCAGCTTGCGCCCCAACGGCCAGACTCACACGCTGTGAGTGGGAGAGGGGAGGAGAGGGGAGGAGAGAGGGGAGAAAGAGGGAGAAAAAAGAAGGGAGGGAGAGAGAGGGGAGAGAGAGAGAGAGAGAGAGAGAGAGAGAGAGAGAGAGAGAGAGAGGGGGGGGAGAAAGGAGGAGAGAAGGGGAGGGAGAGAGAAAGAGGGAAGGGATAGGGGGAGAAGGGGGAGAGAGGGGAGGAGGGAGAAAGATAGAAAATTACAGACAGATAGAGAGAGAGGGGGGGGGGGAGAAAAGAAGGAGAGGAAGATAGTGAGAGATAGGCAGGAAGAGCGGGAGGGATAGAAGAAGAAGGAGAGAAGTTGAGGGTAAGGGGAGAGTAAGAGAAAAGTAAGAGAGTAAGAGAAAAGAAAGACACAGAGACACAGAGACAGGGAGACAGAGGGAGACAGGAAGAGGGGGAGAGGAGCAAAACAAAGAGAGGAAGATACCAAGAGACAGTCAGGAAGAGTGGGAGAATAAAGGTTAAAATGACATGTCGCCTGACACTGTACAGTACAACATCCATTACGGATATGACATAAATTCGTAATGTTGCAACATTGTGAAAAGTTAAGTTGTCCGACAGCTTTCACTTCTATCTCGACAAAACAGACACAATAGAATGGCAGGCGAATGGACATACTATTAGGTATTTAAAAAAAATTGACAATTTCGACAAATGATTTCAAATAAATTACTCGAGTCAAGCTGAAATTAACACATTATAAAGTCAAAGGATGTCCATTTTTTCGAAATAGGTTTCGTGCCATTTTTCATGAATTTATATGTTTTGTAATAACCCTTGGAATATTCAATGAGACTTTTACTTTCGGACAAATTCCGACCTAATGTATGTATGTGTGTGTGTGTGTGTATGTGTGTGTGTGTGTGTATCAGATAATTGTTCTGAACACAACAATGGCCATTGTGTATCACACCTGTCAATCCACTCGCAACTACCATCACAGAGTCATTGATAATGTATAATGATCAATCTATCTATCTGGCTATTTCACTGTCTTTCACTTTATCTCCACCTGTCCTTCTCTCTTTATCTATTATCATATTATCATATATTATCTTCATCATTAGGGAACACACCTTTCTCTCTATCTCCATCTCTCTTAAACTGTATTTCTCACTCTCTTTCCTACCATGTCATTCTCTCCCTCCCCCCTCTACCCCCCCCCCCCCCTCTCTCTCTCTCTCTCTCTCTCTCTCTCTCTCTCTCTTTCTCTCTCACTATATCTCTCTCTCTCTCACTCTCTCTCTCTCTCTCTTTCTCTCTCACTATCTCTCTCTCTCTCTCTCTCTTTCTCTCTCACTATCTCTCTCTCTCTCTCTCTCTCTTTCTCTCTCACTATCTCTCTCTCTCTCTCTCTCTCTCTTTCTCTCTCACTATCTCTCTCTCTCTCTCTCTCTCTCTCTCTCTCTCTCTCTCTCTCTCTCTCTCTTCTCTTTCTCCCCCCCCCCCTCCTTACCCCCACTGCTCCATCACCCTTCCACCAAACCCACCCTCAGCCAGACTTACCTCGGACAATTAACCTCATATACGCTCCTTGGCTCGGGTTACCAGGGGGGTGCGCCTCGTAGATACCCGCATCACTTTGGGCCACAGAGGGAATGGTGTAGCGGTACTCCACGCCGAACCTGGTTGCATTCGTATGGAGAGGCTGGCCGTCGTGAGCCCACTCGAGGTACTCCGGGAGGCGGGAGGGGATCGTGAACTGCATCATGATGGCGATGGTGTCTCCCTGGCTGGCGGTCACGGTGAAGAATTCCGGCTTCACAAGAGCTGGAAGACAACAGAGGAAGAGATGAGTGGTTAAGAAGAGTGGTTATGAAGAAGAAGAAGAAGAAGAAGAAGAGAAGAAGAAGAAGAAGAAGAAGAAGAAGAAGAAGAAGAAGAAGAAGAAGAAGAAGAAGAAGAAGAAGAAGAAGAAGAAGAAGAAGAAGAAGAAGAAGAAGAAGAAGAAGAAGAAATAAGAGCATAAGAGGATGGGGAAGAGAAGAGGGTGTAAGAGGGAGAGGATCAAGCTAGAGTAGAATGAAGAACTGGGAGAACAAGACGAGAAAAGGACAGAAGAAAACTTACAAAAACAAAAATGATATTACGGAGGACAAGAACGCCAACGGGAAGACAAACATGGGAGAATAGTTATATGCCGTCTTCCTCTTCATTATTTACACACTCTCTCTCTCTTGATTAAGGGATAGTTCACCCAGATATTATTTTAGTTTCAATAGAAGGAGACACATGAAAACATATCAGTGAAGTTGTGGCGAAAATCGGTCAAAGGAAGAGAAAGTTATTTGAATTTTAAGTTTTGATTTTGTGACGTCACGTGCGAGGTGCTCTCCCATATGTTGTGCACTACTTTTTCCATAAAATCACCTTTTTCTATGTTCTTTGATGAAGGAATACATTCTTTTTCATAGCAATATGTGTGTAAAAATATGTGCCTAATGATATATCAAACAGGGTGAAATAATGAATATCCTTTTTTAGACAATTGACATGTTTCCACAAAATTGTACACAATATACGGGAGAGGATCTCGCACGTGCCGTCACAAAATCAAAACTTTAAAATCAAATAATTTTCTTTTCTTTTGGCCGATTTTCGTCAGACCTTCGCTATGTTTCTTTCAATTGTCTCGTTTTATTGAAACCAAAATAATTCAGGGTGAACTATCCCTTTAATGTCGTTTGCCCTTCTTAATTGGCCATGTAATGTCAATCTTTATTATTCCCGAATTCCCGCCACAAATTCGACGTACTACTACCAGTGATTGTGGTATGGAGTCCGCATCCCTGGTACTATTGATGTTCTTTTTTTTATACTCCTGTCACCCCTGTCTCTTCGTTCACCCCGCCCAGCCCGACCCAGTTATGATGTCACCCTGTTCACCCCATATTCCTCCTTGACTCCTGCAAGAGCCATTACCACCATGACGACTCTCGGCCAAGACAGACCACGCGGTCTGCTCCCCGCCCAAGAACAGCCGCATTATGCATCCAGCACACCCCGTGCTGGTTGTTGCCATGTGTTTCGTTCGTTCATTCATACGGTAAAACATTGCAAACATGTTTCTTTATTTAGATACGACATGAGGATGGAAGCTCAAAGTGTGCGGGATTGAAAGAAAGATATAACCATGATAACGGCGGAGAGAAAGGAGAAAGAGCGAGAGAAATTGGAAAAAGGCCAAGTCAAGAAATTGGAAGAGGGGAACAATGTATGTTAATTTTGTGCGTGAGTGTGTGTGTGCGTGTGCGTGTGCGTGTGTGTGTGTGTGTGTGTGTGTGTGTGTGTGTGTGTGTGTGTGTGTATGCGTGCGTTTGTGTGCGTGTGTAAGAGAGAGAGAGAGATGCAAACAGACATACACATATATTTTATGGGCCTGCAAATAGATAGGCAAAATCTGGGACTGAGAAAGTACGTTTCATGCAAGAAGAACAGCAACTGGAATCATAGACAAAGAAAACTGCAAAGAGATAGAGAGCAAGGAAATATAGAGATAGTATGATGGGGAGGGAAAGAGAGAATAGAAGGACAAGATGGATGGAGGGGGTAGAGTTGATGCAAAGAAATTGGTAAACCCCTTTCCAGACTTGCCAGCTACCGCGTATGTGCCAAACACAACTTACATCTCCCACATACAGCTTCAAACTGTTATAATATAAGTAAAAAAACCTCGACTGACAACCCCATTAAACATGACGTAAAGTCATAACCCGAACGCCATTCCGATTTGGATCTAATTAATTGGGATGCAATGACTCTGACACCAGGCTGCCGTCAAAGTTTAATCAGGTAATGCAATAGTTCTGAGATTATCGCATTAACAGAAGAGTGGTGGCGAGATTGTTAATGGAAGAAAGGGGTGACACAGGCGCGTGTCTGTAATAAAGGATAACAGAAGTTCACGATGTACTACACGAGACATATTCAGGGCGGGGGAGAGAACAGCGATCGAATGTCTACGCTGCGTGAATTACTAGACAGTTCACTAGATCCGCCATCTAAAACAGTATACTTCATTTCTCACGACAACTTTTTAATGGGTTATTATTCAAGCTGTAAATATATGTATTATGATTAATATACACTTGTGGTTCTCAGTTCTTTGATTATGTAGACAAGACCTTGTTGCCCATGTGCCTGTAGATGATTTAGTTCAGTTTATTTTCCATTACAACAACATGACAAAATATACAAAACAAATAAAGAAAGAATCATATTGAAGGACCCCAAAGGAAGCAGAGCTTATTTTATGGGGCCATCATATGAAATGATGGATGCCCGAAACAGATGGATTAGATTGTTCAAAGTCTAGATTCAATTTAATATTAATGAATTTTCTCGGTAAGAAAATGCGTGTCTTGTGTTAGAGTGATCAATACACAAGCACAAAAAACAGAACATAGACACACACACACACACACACACACACACACACACACATACACACACACATACATATATATATACAAATACACATACATGTATAACGAAATGAGGGTTACACTTCATACAATATGACACACATGATAGACTAAAATGATAGAATAGACATTCATTCACATGACATCAAAAGGAAAAAGGAAAACCGAGCTCAGCTATATGAACACTATAATTATTCTGAGAGCGCACTATACATTTAACCTTAAACGACCTCCTAGCTAAAATCAAACGGATGAACAAATAAACACTTATAATTACAACATGAAAAAAGATCTGCTTCTGTAATTATCGCCAGGACTGTAAAATGTATATCCTTCTGAAAGGAGGGTCACCTCCGACCTACTTTCACTTTTGTTTTTACTAATACAGACAGTAGTAGAGGTTTATCATACAATCTTAAAGAAGGACACTAGGCATAAGATGATTAACCGTGTAGGCCGGAGCAATAAGGAATAACTAAATACACAAACGAAAACTATTTGAATCTTAAGGGGAAAATACAGCGTGTATCACTGTAATCAATATACGGTTTAGAACGAGTGGTGGTGTGAAAGGGATTGAGTTAACTTTGGTACTCCTAACCCTAACTCCCACCATTGTCCTCAGATGATGATAGCACTTTTGCGCATGTTAGTTGTTTGTCTCTATGGGGGTTTCATACCGTTCTTTACGTACAGTTGCATAGTGTTACTAGACCACCTCTCTGGTGTTACGTAGAGTTGCGAAGCGACTACGTAACACTGCGCTACTGTATGTTGTGCCTGTGCAATCCTACGTAACAATACGCCGGTTGCGCGAGCTGGACGCAACAAATTAAACTTTCCGCGTACCCTCGACGTCGAGCTCTGGAACGCCATTGGTACGCAAGTCTACGCAACACTACGTCACTGTGCGACATTTCTACCCAACAATGCGCAAAGTAAGCAACCCTACGCAGCCTGTTATACGCAAAACACTCGTACATCGGTACGTAGTTCTACGTACGCTACGCAACCATACGTAATCTTACGGAGGGACTACGCCGACCCTGCGCATAATTTTGTCATGAGTAGGCAGCCGATTTCAGCGGAGACGCTATGCAACACTACGTAACTATGCGAAAAGCCCGGTGTGAAAGTCACGTTACGGATCCAAATGTAAGTACATGTATTTGGAAAAGATCCTATCGCCCTGTTTCAATATAAAGTTCGGTCTTTTAAATGCCCCCGCAGACGACACGATTCGATCAGTCGTGCGACTCTGTGATTGGCTAATTCGCAAAACCGAATCATGGGATTTGTGCAAGAGGGTGACGTCACCTTTATCAGTCGTAGGCCCTTGCGACTGCAGAATCGTGGCAGAATCGTGGCAAAGTCGTGTCGTCTGCGGTGGTCGTAACATGGAGCTCGTGTAAGAAATGTATGTCTAGAGGTGTATCTAAATATAAGCATGTAAAAATAGTGTTAATGACCTCGAATATTAAGCGGCTCAACTTTAGACCTCCCTGCGAGCATGAACTTGTTCAGGAGTGGAAGAGACAAAAGGATGGTCTATCTAGGGGCCTCATTATTTGTAATAAAGTCAGATTAAAGGCAATCGGGGTTTTAATAGACTATAAAACAAAACCCTGATCACGATCTATTAAACACGACAAGTCTTGACTTGTCTGGCTGCACTTGTCGTCTTGTTGAAGGAGTGATTATAACAGTCTATATTATTTATGTTACCGGTCAATATTGTTGAATGAGAAAGGCCATTCGGACGTGTTGCAACATGTCGTGCAATTGACGAGGGGCGGTTTACACGCTCCGAAAATGAATAACGTGCATTATGGCGTCATGGCAGTCGAATAAACTGATTGTACTGTAGTAGGCGAGGGTCTGGGCGGATGTTCGGGTCAACTGTTCTTCTCGAAACGAGTTCAAAACCTTTGCTTCCGGAAGTGTTGAGCAGTCGTTTCGTATTAAGAACCAGACCCAATCCTTCTACCGATGGCGTCGGTACAGATTATCTATAGCTGTTTTTCTTCTTCAAAAATCAGATCTTAAATTTGATCAATGGAGACATCGTTTTTATTTTGATAGCAAATGGCATATCGGTAGTGTCTCTAGAGTATAAAAAGATAATTCACTTGTCATACATGTCCAACAGTAATAATTTGCCTTTGACTGGAAAAACGCTGACGGGCACATGACTGTCTATAAAGTCGATACCTATCCTCAGCATAAAAAGAGCGACCTTGGGTTAACAGAGGATAGTTGCCATAGTTACATATCGTTGCACAAAACCACGATTCGTACATATTGCAGACTTTGATCGCACAACGCGCTTTATTTATTTCTTATTCCGCAACTACACTTGACATCATCAAATCAAATTATCATAACAGCAACACTATCACCCTGACTATTGGTAGACTGGTTGGAGGGAAAGACACGGAGAACAAGTCATGAGCCCGTATTCAAAACAGAGGTTTAAAGATTGTCCGTCCCTTTTGCAAGCTTAAAATTTGAAATCGTCTATCACGATCGTAAATTGAAGAAAGTGTGATTCAAAACCATTTCTAAGAATATAGCATGTTGAAGCTTTCTGTATATGTAAAAAATTCAGCCGTTAAAGTTCAAACCGACTTTTTTCGTACTACGAAAAAAAGGATTAGTCTTTGTTACAGTATCTATGTGGTTATTATGCATGTGTGAAATCCTAATTTTATGAGTAATTACCAAACTTTGGAGATGATTCCTTCTATAGAACAATTTTTTTCATAATGTGTTTTATAATTTAATAAACAGATGAATCAATAAAGCAGATATTTTATCACAAACTGCTAAGAGTCTGAGGTAAAGACTATTAATCAGACGTTGTTTACGTGCGTTATTTGAATTTTACACTACGTATCCGTTTCAAATTATGAATATATATACAGCTTGCTAACACTTCTCTATATGTTTTGCCAATGTTTCGATGGTTTTGTGGTGATCTGAAAAAGGGACGGGCTCTCTTTAACGCAAACAGTCTGCTGAACTTATTTTGGGGGACGCCAAATAAAACAACAATGTAATTGATCTTGTCCTCAGAATCACCATGGTACCTTGAGTTTGTTCACATACTAATTACAATTGTGATTCTGTGATGAAAATCAATACGTTTGTGACAGCACCGGATTATTCATTTTGTGCCCCATAAAGTTAGTCTACATTTAGTATGCGTTCTAAGTTTAAACTAAAATTACTCCAGTGAGAGGATTACCGGTCCAATGTTGTCTAGCGGGCTAGTGTCGAGCACTCCCAATTAGAGTCCCCGCTTTGATCACCGCTGTTTGCTCTACTCGCATAGTTTAGAACTAGTTGTCTTGACAATATGTTTAAATGACATCACACATCTGTACTCTATACAAGGTGTTTTCCTGCAGCGTGCTTAAAGTGGAAGCAGTTTGTCACAATCACTAACCTGTCAAAGGTAAGGAGTAGTAATGACAATGATTACCAAGTTGACGAATCGCAATCATGGCGGATTTTTTTTCTGCCTTCATCACCGTCATTATTATCTGGTTTGTTTTATAATCCAACGTTTTCAGATAATCTGATTATACTAGCTTGTTAGAGAAAAGGGGGGTGTTTTAAGAATAAAAACTAATGGATGGGGTCATGTAATGATCATGCAAATAGCGTATATGGTTAGTTTACCTTATAAGGAAGTAACGGCTTCAACGTCTGCTAATCGGGGTATTAGATACGTCTGTTATCACTAACTAGGACAGAATGATTTATATGGTAGATTGCGATAGGTAACACGGGGTTCAACTCGTGACATGTCAGTGGTATATTTTATGGCAGGTTGTAAGCTATGGAACTTGTTTTTTCCTGATGCTTAGCTGCAAGCATAACATGGGACTGGGTTTGTAGGCTAGTCCGTCGTCCCTCTATCTGACTCCCAATATGAATGAATTAGTGTACATGTCCAGACGTACTTTTGGTTGAAATATTGCATCACAAGAAGCAACGCTATTATTTTTCACCAGGATTGCACAGAAATACCATAGGGAACATTTTTGTCCGGCACAAGATAATTAAGTTGGCCAAATACTGTAGTATGATTGTAGCGATTAGCCTCCGTCAATGCGTGCGGTAATCGGTCTCGTAATAACGTGGTCGTTATTAATTTCTTCCTTCTGGAACGTATACCATTGCAATCAATACAGGCCAATGGTTCAGAGAAAGTGGTGCATTGTGTAAATGGGTTCACGTCACTTGTTGTCTTCTTTGGGTCTCGTTTGTGTACGTTCTATTTCCCATTCTCAGCATTTTCTTCTCATCCTCTCCCGCCTCTTGTTCTCCTCATTTTTTTTTCTCGCCCTTCTTCTTCTTCTTCTTCTTCTTCTTTCTTCTTCTTCTTCTTCTTCTTCTTCTTCTTCTTCTTCTTCTTCTTCTTCTTCTTTTTCTTCTTCTTCTTCTTCTTTTTCTTCTTCTTTTTCTTCTTCTTTTTCTTCTTCTTCTTCTTCTTCTTCTTCTTCTTCTTCTTCTTCTTCTTCTTCTTCTTCTCTTGGTCGTCCTCATTCTCATGCAGCTTTTCTTCAATATTCTGCTTTTCCTCAAAAACCCTTTTTCCATGAACAAGCTTGGTATTCAATGTATTGATCACTGAATGACTTATATTTGTTATATTAGTCTTTCAGGGCAAGTGATAACCCCGCCACCTGTTCGTTTCAAACAAACTGTATATCTGTATGCGTAATACAGCGGGTGTCCGCTTGTGTAAACAGGGCTTCCATTGGGCTATTACACCGCCAAAAGGCATGATAGACCCACCATTACTCAGACCGGTATCCTTATCCAACGGAAGCACGACACGAGATAGCTCTTGCCATCACCCCGGTGCATTTCCGCTAGAGGAAACACGCTTAGACTGCTACCCAAACTATTACCAATCCTTTACAGCCTAACCTACAGATAATATTCCCTTCCCCGAATTGTTTTTTCTACTACTCTGCGTTTGTATGTACAGCTGGGTCGCGGGCGCCATTTTGTACTAACAAAATGACAACACCATGTCGACGCGAACTATTCATAGAGTATGACAATACGCGTATGACAGCAAGGCTTTGTGGAACGACAAGGCCGATCGGAACACAAACTTAATAACCTGTCGTTAGGGCTATAACCCTACATATTACAATGACATAAATACACATGGAAACAGTTATTGTTATATCTTGGTAATTTCCGGGGTTTACTATATAAGACAGGTTACAACGATCTTTACTATCATGATTATAGTAATGTCATTGACAGAAATATGACGTGGGCCTGTCGCCATTTTGAGAAGAGAAGTCGGATATGCGCTTTCATAACTGGACTATGTTGACAATAAAGAGAGAATTTGCCCACCACCAGTGATCTCTTGCCACTCAATCCCGTGAAAGCTCATGCATGTTATTCATTTATAATATTAGGTTGGTTCTTTTCTTTGGTTTAATATATAGAGCGCCTGCTAAACGTACACTTACTTTAAAGGGTTATCAAATTAGAAAAGGAAGTTCCCACTAATATATGTAAAATTATCCACTAAAACGAATTTCACGTTTGTTTGCCGCAATAAAGTCTCACTTTGATGAACATTTGAAGAAAAAAAAACCCGCACACCTCCAAGTAACGTCAGAGGAGTCAAGTGCCATAAAAGACTCCGCTGTTAAACTTATATTTTCGGAAGTCAACAATAGACCATTTTCGTAATGTATTCACAACTTTCCCCCTAACTGAGTAACGCGTTATTTCATTCACCTGTATCTTGTCATTGAGATTCAATGGATGGAATGCACTTTAGATCTATTAGTTGTTGCTACTCGGACAAAGCTCGGACAAGCTTCGGGGTTCCCATCGGTAACGTATTGCTTGAACGGCGTGAATAAAATTTGCATACATAACGAAAAAGGCCCATTAGAAATGACGTCACTTGGAGGTGTGTGGGTTTTTTTTTCAAATTTTCATAAAGTTCCATAAAGATAGTAAAGGTTTAGTACACCGTTTGCATTAAACATCTATTCAGAATACGGGCTTTTTCCTTAATGTCATCTTTCAAACTCATAGGATGACCATAGTCCAGTAATGATAGAGAAGATGGCCAATCAGAGTGGTCACGTTTCGGAAAATGGATACTATGAAGGCATGTCCGCCATTTTTATGAGAGAGAAGATCGTTTCCCGAAATGACGTAGCAATATTTCGTATTTATTGTTTGTGTGCTGTATTATATTCGTGTGTTCCTTATTACATGTGTGCTTTGTTACAGTATTCCATTTCGAGAATGAATATTGTGAAGCTCGACACAAACTAAACTATATCAGACCTCAGTAAAGATAAATGTCGATTATGCGATAAATCTCAAACAGGCCTTATCAGATTAAACGTCCTCGATAGTAAGATGTGATTGCACTTTTTACTTTTATCTAATGTTCACCGTTTTGTGTATTCTCCTCTTTTACTATCAGCCAATATTGGACAAGTTTTCCCCCCAAGAGGAATGATTGGATGAGCACTGAGGTGTGACGTCACAGGAGCATATTGTCAAGACAACTGGTTCTCAACTATGAGGTTAGAGCGATTATCGGTGATCAAAGCGGGGACTCTCATTGTGAGTGCCCGACACTGGCCCGCTAGACATTGTCGGACTAGTGAAAGTCTCACTAGAGTGATGTTGTTAATTGTTAATTTTTTTTTTTTTGCCCTGGTAATTCCCCTTCTTTCTACCTCAGGCCGTGTGCTTTGAACATTGTCGGACCATTGAAAGTCTCACTGGAGTGATGGTGTAAATTATAACTAGAAGCCGGCGCGCCGGCGTAACGAAGGATGTGACGACACCACTTCGTCTAATCAATACATCATGTGTTTTATGCACGGGGGTGATGTATAGCTGGTGGAGTAAGTTATCCAATTTCAATTTCAACTCAATTCAGTTCAATTCGATTAAATAAAATTCATGTTATGTTATCTTAAATATTTTTCTCTCAAAAGACAATTGGTGGATGAATGACTGGATGGATGGATGGATGGATGGATACAACAAGTGAAGGAGGGAATGGATATTAAGTGAATGGGAGAATAACTTAATATGGACCTGATCGAATGGATGAATGAAAGAGTTCGAGAATAACATGATTTACGAATGAATGGAGAAAGGAAGGAATGACAGATTCAATACAAATTAAGGTGGTTTCTTCAGCGTAGAGGTGTGTGTACAAAGTACTGAATTATAGTGTGTTTCTACACAGTAAAAAAAAAATTGAACAAGTTGTTTAAAAAAATGAACAACCACTGTTTACCGGGTGAACTGATCAACCAGTTGTTTAAAATGTTAAACATCTCCAGTTGTTTAAAGTTTGAATATTTACTTGTTTAAAATTTTGAACAACTTATTTAAATATCACAATTAAACAACTCAGACTGTATAAAGGTTAAACATTGAGTTGTTCAAAATTTCAAACAACTTGTTTAAAAATCGCAATTAAACATCTCAGATTGTATAAAGGTTAATCATTCAGTTGTTCAAAATTTCAAACAACTTTTTCAAAGATCATAATTAAACATCTCAGATTGTATAAAGGTTAAACATTGAGTTGTTCAAAATTTCAAACAACTTGTTTAAAACAGCAATTAAACAACTGGTGCTGTTTATACATGGTTGTTCTATTTAACTGGATTGTTCAAGGATATTTGTCTGAAAGGAGCTGCTGGTTATAAACAAAAAGAATGTGGTATGGGGTTATTAAGGTGCAAAATTATAATTCTGTCTAATCAGGTACAAAACAAACTGGCAACTATGTAACATGTAACTGTCAAATTGAAAATTTATTACCATTACATTCACACACATTGTATACATTATTGAAATGAATAACATGCAATTTAAATGTACATGTAAGGTATATATTTTACTAAATTCAATCAATTCAAATTTCAATTTATTGTCCAATAATAATATTTAAGAATATTTAATAATTGAGTTTGATATACAATTTGCTGCTCAAGTTTAAATTGAAACAGCTTGAATGTATCATAATTTTAGCTACGTCATCATCAACTGCAATTATGTTTTGAGTTGCAGTGCCCGAATCATGTCTCTGCCCAAGTTATTCTGCTGCAGTATGGTCGTACTATTGCATTTGCGTGACACCAGTATCGATGAGCGTATCCATGAGTGATGCACACATCTATACACTCCTGGTCGGGTAAGGTTTTTTGGGCCTGATCTATTCTGATTCCTTGGATTTTAACTTAATCAATTTTCATTAGACACAAGGAGTTTGCAATTACATTTATGAATGAGGTAATGACCAATATAATCATGTTCACTTCCTAATGTCAAAAATCAATACACTTGCCCTTTGTTTCACATCACAATGCAATCCCCCCTTCTGGGTCCTGCAATGTTCTTGTGAAAAAAAAAAGATTAAATGACCGTGCATTGATATTTATCTTTTGCACTCTCTAAACCATATCCTGTCATTAATCTCAAGAAAAGTGCAATTTAAATTTCATAATCAAGGCAAAGCATTATACATTTTTTTTTTTGTCAAAAGGAGAATCTCAACCTATTATTTTTCTACACGATGAAATACACTGCAACAATTATTAACACTATTTACAATTAGAGAAATAACAAAGGGAAAAGTAACTCAAATTACCAATACCTTTTGTGTAACTTTTTTTTTCATTGTAAAAACGTGCAGGCAACTGGTTCGGACCCGGACCAAGCATGTCCAAGCCGAGGTTGTTTACATCGTAAAATTTTGGGATGCCTGGTGTTAAAGAAGAACACATTTTAAATTATGTCCACCTGCAACCAAATCTTGTTTACACTGAAGAATTTTTGGATGCCTGGTGTTAAAAAGAATTTTGCACCACTCCTTCTGTGCAGTTTTCACTACGCCATTCAAGTTGCTTAGATTCCTTGCGTTAACCTTCACCTTAAGTTCCGTTGACAAATATTCAATTGGGTTCAGGTCAGGGCTTTGACTTGCTTCCTCCAAAACAACGATAGTGTTGTCCCAAAACCATTTCTTGGCTTTCTTAGCACTGTGTTTGGGGTCATTATCTTGTTGGAAGATGCAGACCCCAAACACACTGCCAAAAAGTCAAGAATGGTTTTGGGACCACACAATGTTTTGGAGTAGCCAAGACAAAGCCCTGACCTGAAACCCATTGAATATCTGTCGAGGGAACTTAAGTTGAAGGTTAATGGAAGGAAACCAACCACCTTAAAGGACCTAGAGAAAACTGCAAAAGAGGAGAGGTGCCAAATCCCACTCAAATCATGCAAGAACCTAGTAGTAAACTCTAAGAGGCATCTGAAATCCAGCACTGCAAATAAAGGCTATTCCATTGATTATTAATTTGAAGTTATAACAGGGGTAGGAATACTTCTGAACATGCCCTTTTTTTGCAAACTGCGGAATAAAATAGAAACATGAAAGAATTTTCATCTGAAAAGCATATGCCAAATTATTTCGTGGAAGTCTGTTGTTACATTCATTTTAATTTAAAGAATAAAGGAAATCTGCACAGAAATACATATGAAAAGCCAAAAAAAATTAGTGGTATGAATACTTTTGAGCAACTGTATGTCAAACAATTACATGCATGCAAACTTTCTATAGCAGTTTTCATTTTTTTTTTTTTTTTACATCGGCACGCCTCTATACTGTCTTGCAATGGAGAGAGAGTTTAGCATTTCAAAATGTTTAGCTGAAAGTGAAATTTTGGTACAAGGAGTCTGTAGGAATTGTGTATGTCAATGTTATACCTGTTATGTTTCACCCTTTAGGCTACCATTTTGAGGATAAAATTTATAAAAGGTTATTCTATGCCAATTCTAATTTTGGCTCATGCATCTATGTGCTAATTGATTATATTATATTTTCTTGTACTGGTTTGAAAATAGTGGAAGTATAGTGTGCTTGTATAAATCATGTTTAACATGCGTAGCATTGACATACATCAAAGGGGTATGATTAAAATCAGACAAACATAACAGTGACATTTCATCACAATCGGACAAGGAATAATGAAGTAATGACACTTTAAAGTTTTGCATTATTTCAGTGAATGAGTTCTGTGTCTTCATATGAGCAAACTGATGTCATATCCCCACTTGTTATTTTGTATTTTATTATATGAAATTATATTTACCCAAATTTTGTCTTTCAATTAAAAAAAAAATGGATTGACAACTGATTTAATGTGTCAGATAATCATTACTGCAACATATTTTTTTACGAGACATATACACACATGCATATAAATACAAAATAATTATGATTTCATGTATTAACATAAGAAAAAGGAAAGTGGGGACATGACATTATCAGCCCACCTATTGCATATTCATGACAGCAGCAAACTGTTTTCAAAAAATATTTATAAATTTTAAAATTCAGTAACTTCATTATTTGTTATCAGATTTTGATGAAATATTCAGCATTTTGCTAGGCGAATTTTTTACTATATTTATTTAGATATAACTAGTTTCAGTCTGTAATACCTCTTTTACAAATCATTAAATTGAATACTTTAGTTGAAAAAAATCGCAATTTCAGAAATAATTTGTACACTGATTTTGATCATTTACACCAAACTGTCTGATAACATGTAGTTACAGCATTGTTGATCTAAGCGGTGTAACTGCCAAATATTTACATACATTTGTTACGTATTTCAAAGGCTGTAAATCAAAAAGTTGATGCACTGACATTTTTAAGGTCTCTTAAAGGCCTCTTAAAAGCCTCTTTTCATATCAAAACATGTTAAGGCATTTGAGCAAAAACATTCTACGTCAGTTTAACCAATGGGGGGCATTGCAAAGTTTTTTGAAAATGTTTGACATACATATACATGTACATGTTTAATGTTACACCCGTTAGACCTAAATTGCGAAAACTTCATAAAATTGGAATCAAACAAATGTCAAACTCTTGTAATAAAACAAGCTATCGTCAGTTTTTGAGCATCAGGTAAACTTCTGAATCTCAAGCTTCCTTCAGCTCCCTGAACATGAATGCACGCAATTCACGAACTGAGGCAGAGCCAAGATTCGCTCCTGGCACATTGTAGATGGCACGCTGCAAGAAATCCCATACAGCAATGCATGTTGCTTGATATTCAACATCAAGAACATAGATCAGCTTGAAACAATAATCTACAGCTTTGGTGAGGGTGCTGAATTCAACTGCCCGTCGCTCCACCATAACGAAGATTTGAAGTGGCTTCATTCTACATCCCAGAATAAGAATGAATGGTTGTGGCATGTCAAGCGTGCTAGCATAGAACTCCATGTCTGTTCCTTCCTGTACCAAATAAGAAACAAAATATTGGAAAGGATATCGGGTCAGGTAATTCATACATTCAGTACAAATATTTCATCTCTGTTAGACAACTTCAGCAAATTTTCAAATTTGAGATAGCTAATGGCTAATTTTTCAAGAGCTTAAATTATATGGCTTTTGCTTTAAAAAGTAATATTCATGAACTCCACGATAATGGAAGATCGCAGGATCACACAATACCCTGAAGGCAGGGATGTAACTGTGCTGGTCGGTGACTGCCTGATCGACCAACATTCAAGGGGACTTCAGGTCCTGTCAGAACCAGCACCTGCAGAACTGCAAAAATTGCAGTTTGTCACTTTGTTCCTGAAACAGCTGTTAAAATCTATACATGACACTTGTTGAAGTATTTTGTTTTAAATTTCATATGGCACTGAATTTGGGCTAGCCATCAACCTTACTTGAAAGAAATTGACTTTGAACAACTTTCAACTTGTTCATCATCAATGTATTAGGGCATTCCCTTGAGAGTAAGTTATGTGTGCTAGTTCCAGAGGACTGACACGCCGCAGAAAAGTATATCTAGTTCTAAACTCTGTGTAAGATAATGATACTGGAAACAAATAAGACAGATCTGTTTATCCCATTTAATATTTTAAAACACATAATATTGATAATAAAAGTACCATCTTAGTGCAAATGCAACTTACAGGTTTGCATCAATGAATGACTGCAAACTCCTCATGGCAGAACACTTCCCTCTCTTGCCTTGCACCTTGCTGGTAAGTACAAGGGGCAAGATGCTGAATGCACGGTTCTCCTTTTCACCTGTTAAAAAAATAAACAAAATATGGTATATGGAGATGCTTAGAATAGCGAAATATAGTCTCAATAAATATAATACATGATACTAGTAGAGATTACAGGCCTCTTGGCCCAGATCCAAAAGAAAATATTTTTGGCAGCTACAGCAAATGGAAAATAACGAAATGCTGGCCCATATTAGTGAAATGATATTGAACCTAATCTTTATTACTCCTTTTAAGATCCCAATGTATAAAGTGGAAAATAAAAATTAAATAATGGGGGTAAAACAGAACAGAATTTTTGGTTCAAAACTTCTGCATGTGAATTGGCATTAGGGTGAAATTGATTTTCTTTTGAATTTGAAAGTTTGATTAGAAAATTACTTTTCAGCTTTATTCCAAGTCTGAAATCAAAATACATGTAAATATTTTGACATAAAACAGAGATGATACAAATATATATATACATGTATATATATATATATATAGAAACACAAGAAAAAGTTGAAAACAAGCATGCTTCTGCAAAAATGTCTAAAATGCAGATATCCCTCTGTTGCATTCACATGGCAATGTGAATTTTATTTTTACTATTTATAAGATCAACATAGGTGTCTATAATGCATTAAATCAAAATTAACAAATATATTCACAGATCTGAATCACCAGATAAAGGTTAACATACCCTGAGTCAGATTTTGTTCATCCTCTGCTTTCACCAGCAAACTTTCCTTGTACTTGGGGTGTACTCTGTCAGCATATTTGATGACTGCATCTGCATATTTTGGCCATGTGGAATAGAGTGCATCAGGTGATGCTTCTACAGTAATCTCAAAATCCTGTTCCACCTACAGTTGCGAAAAAGAATAAAATAACAGTTGATCAAAACCAATTGTTTACTACTGAAAAGATAAATGTATACAGATTAATTACCCCTGAAAAGATTGTGTGTGTGTGTGTGTGGGGGGGGGGGGCGGGGGCTGAATCAGCTCCCCCCCCCCCCGACATTTTTTGTGATAACTTCGCAACGCGAATTTTTTTTTTGTCGAGACTTGGTGACTTTTTTCTGTCAAGTCTTGCGCACATTTTTAGATCATTTTTGTAACAACCGGGTATAAGGTTCCGGATTTTTTTTTTCTCGTGACGTGCGTCACGGATAATTTTCCCGATTGGTTTGTGTAAATGTGTGTTACATGCGTTATATATGCATAATGAATTAGATTTAAAATAGTAAAGATAAAAGATACGACAAATTTGATCATTCACATAAATTTTATAAATAAAGATGTCAGACATCTTCAATCAGGAATTTATCATAAATTTGTTGAAAATAAGCATGAAAATGAGAAAAATGGGATTTTCCGGGAAAATTTGCATATTTGCAAAATTAATTACACATAAATTAAATACTATTAAAGATATCATAAATCCCACGACAGATTCTTGTAGATTACATGATAGGCGACGCGTGCGCCAAGTTTGGTTGAATTCAGGCGGTAAATGTCTGAGATCTTAGGGGGGGGGGGGGCTGAATCAGCCCCCCCCCCCCCCCGACTTTTTAGGCGTCAAAATAGCCCAGTCTTTTCAGGGTTAAGTGTGGACTGTTAATTTCAGGATTTGGGGGGTGCCCACTAATACAGATTTTATACAATGATCTGAATTTTTTTTAATGTACTACCCAGAAGGAAAAACCAGTTGCGACTAGACCAGTTAGACCATTTAAATCCAACTGGTAATTGAAATGGGATTTGACCAGTTAGACCAGTTAAATCTAACTGGGATTTGACCAGTTAGACCAGTTGAACAGACCAGTTGGAAAAACAGATTAAAATGAAGAGAGAGCTTAATCGTAGTGCAATCTTACCTTATGATGGTCTTATCCTTGAGAGTTTTAATCTGTATCGGAATGTCATCAAGTGAGTTCTTAACCTAACCTAAGTCCAATCAAATTTCTTTTAGCAACTACGAACTATTAGACACTCTTCTGTGGAGCGCCTTCACATTATATAGTAGTACCTGGTGTGTAGTAAACAAAATAATGGTTAGTAAATGCAAATTAATTAGAATTTCGTATATTGCCCTGGTTCTTTGAAATGGAATTCACTTTTAAATGTTTACACTTGTAAACATTTATTGAAATAAAATATATCATTTCGTATATATTGGATCATATTAAAGTTATCGATTCAGAAGTTCAAAATTATGCCACAATTTGATGGATGTTACACAAGCATGAATATTCATACGCATCGAAGGTAGCAATATGGGTATCAACTGGAACAATGTCATTAATTGGGTTAATAATTAGCGATAGCTTGAATCATAGTTATTAGGGTTATCCTAAAGATATACCTAGGACTAGACAAAATAAGGATTAAGTCATACCAGATTATCTAGGATTAAGCTAATTAGGTTTTTTTTTCAACGTGGTGTTCAACTGGTCTAACTGGTTTTTCCAACTGGTGTTCAACTGGTCTAACTGGTTTTTCCAACTGGTGTTCAACTGGTTTAACTGGTTTTTCCAACTGGTCCAGTAATCCCATTTCAATTTCCAGTGTTGCCTTTTGATTCAACTGGTTCAACTGGACCAGTTGCAACTGGTGTTTTCAACTGGTTCAAGTGGTTTTTGCAACTGGTGCTGAACTGGCTTAACTGGTTTTCCAACTGGACCAGTAATCCCATTTCAATTTCCATTATTGCCTTTTGATTCAACTGGTTTTTCCAACTGGTGTTCAACTGGTTTAACTGGTTTTTCCAACTGGTGTTCAACTAGTTTAACTGATTTTTTTTCCAACTGGGCCAGTAATCCCATTTCAATTTCCATTGTTGCCTTTTGATTCAACTGGTTTTTCCAACTGGTGTTCAACTGGTTTAACTGGTTTTTCCATCTGGTTTTTCCGTCTGGTTTTTCCAACTGGTTTTTCCAACTGGTGTTCAACTGGTTTCCTACTGTTTTTTCCGACTGGACCAGTAATCCTATTTCTATTTCCAGTGTTGCCTTTTGATTCAACTGGGCCAGTTGCAATCAACTGGTATTTAATCAGTTTGACCAGTAATCCCATTTTAATTTTTAGCTAGGTTGCCCATTGATTTAGCTGATTCAACTAGACCAGTTGTAATGGTGTAAGTGGAATTTCATTTTTCGGACCAGTTATCAACTGGTGTACGCAACTGGAAATACATCACACAGACCAGTAATCAACTGGTGCAACTGGTTATCAAGGACTAATTCCAGTTATATTCTGTGAACTGGCCGCTTGTTGTGCATCTGAGACCAGTAAGAATCAACTGGAACCAGTTGATTCTTACTGGTTCCAGTTGATTTCAACTGGAACCAGTTGGAATTTCCAACTGGTCTCAACTGGTTTTTCCTTCTGGGAAAGACAAATTTTATTCATTCGGTGTACCTTGTTAAAAAAAAAAAAAAAAAAGATGATCACGGAATGTGACATGTCCCAGCCCATAATATTTATAATTTAGGCCTCCTTACCATTCCTGGATCCAACAGTCTCGGGTATTTATCCAAAATCATCGAAGTTGTAGGTCTTGGTTCTCCTTCCCTGATCCACTGGAATCTTCTATGTGCAGTTCGCTTCATCTTTGCTGCTACTGTCCCTTCTGGTTGGGAGTTGTGTTTTCGCCACTCAACCTCGTCTTTATCCTCTTGTTCTAGAAAATAGTAAGTAAAACACTTTCAAAACGTGCTACAATGGACACACTGCAAGTTTCAAACATAAGGAGGAAAGAAATGCAACAACTCTCAGTGAGCACATCTAAAACCTAAAATGAACAATCTTTCTACCACATGCAGACATAGACGTAGATATTTATTGTGCAATCAACAATCAATAGTACTATAACGACTGATTTTCAACTTGGACCACAAGCTGACTTTCACGTAAAACTTGTGTGGATAGCCAAGTTTCATTCTGCATTTTGTTTCTGAGGAGTGAATGTCTGCTTAACTGGTAAGCCCTTACAAACAAATTTGTAAAATGAGATGTATTGTACAGTATTTTCCAATTGTTTGAATAATTTATAAATCACGTCCTGTAAACATAATCATTCACAGAGTAGGAAAATCATTAAATCATCTAAAACATAATGCTTTATCACATCAGGAACATGTCTCAATTAGCAAGAGAGTACATACTTGAATCTCATTAAAGGATAATGCACCAAAATGCCTGTAAATGTATCATTAACACTGTAAGTGTATAACATCTTGTGCATTCCTGTTTTTGTATTCCGCGGGGGGTGCAGTCCACATTGCCCCCCCCCCCCCCCAATACACGAAAATGTTAATGAATGGATTCCTTCCTCTGCCCACTTGAAATAGCATCTTTCGACGAACAATACATCTCTGCACTCTAGCATGTTAATGACTTGGCTCAACATCATACACGTTATAATACAGTTATCTTAATTTTAGAAATACAATCAATCATAAGTAGCTACGAGTCAAGGCCCCATGTACAAATGGTTCTCTATTTTAGCACCCGTGGATGAAAATGCAATATGGCAGATTTGTCATATCATCACACAAGATGTTGAAGATTCCAAGCCCATTGTTTTAATAATCTTTGTGCATAAATTCATGAATATAATGTTTATTTTCTGAGTAATTACCTGAGATGTCATCAGTAACATTTGCTTTTGCTGGCATCTTCTCCTTCTTCTCCTTCTCATCCATTCGAGCTTTCTTATCGTTGCTTGAGTCAGGATTGGCTGCATTCAGAGAGGGACGTTTGTAACGCAGGTGATGTTCCAAGCATCCTCTGGCAGGCCTTCCTTGTTTTCCTCTGATGTACCACAATTCCTGAAAATAAAAGAACCCATACAAAACCCAGTAGTTTTTTTAGGAGGCTGACAGGGATAATTCTAACCTTTCATTTGAGAACGATTTTGTCGCGGTTCACCAAGCTGTGACGGTGAATGAAATTGCAGCCTCGCTCGCACTCGCCCGTCTTCCACCGTATGCTGCGGTGAGCGCACGGGGAGTGCAGTCCATTGGAAATGGACAGATGCGCGCGCGCGGAAAGCCGCTGACATTGCTACTCTTGCCAATTTCGCAGTGGGCTACGATGCCGTGCCAGCTCTCGCAGCGTGCGCTGGGACTCGGAAAATCACTGGGCTGCCACTGACACGCACTCGCTTGTCAGCAAATCGCTTTGGTTCTCTCGTGTGAACATCGACAAAGGTTGTCAAAGTCCAACTCAAACGAAACCTTAGAATTTTTCCTTTCCACTGATATATGTTTTATCAGTGTGTGATTACGATATGTTATTGATAAATCGTGAAATTCGGTCAAAATGATTGGAAATGAGTACTTACCGGTTGATTTTGAGATCATTTTTTGCGTCCATCGCCATGGATTTGATCAAAACTGCATATGAACTTATCAGCAATTTTTAACATATGGGCTTTCGAGCCATAAGTTGTTTGAATCATATTTCATAGTTTAGCATTGATTGAACAATGATTGTTTGACTTTGAAAAGAGTGATGTCATGAGGCTCATTGAGCCAAATCGTGAATTTAGGGTCGCAATTTCTCTATGGCAAAATTAGACACAAAATATACGCCCTCTGTTGGTGCATGAGCGTGCCTACCTAGTCCTAGACCTAGGCCTAGACCTAAGTCATTTTTTTTTTGTAAGTGGAAACTCATTTATTTCTTCTAATTATAAGTTCTAAATTCGCGTATTCTACAAGTTTTATAGCGATTATTCTCGCGATTCTTGTTTTTTGCCAGGCGCCAAAGCCAAAGGCGAGGACGGCAGAGCAATCCCCGGCCTGAGTAAAATGCAGACGGAGCATCACGACCGATAAATCTACCGTGCATGCGGCGTAGACCTTACACTACAGTACAGTTACAATCTACGTTAGATCTAAGTTACACTAATCACTGCACTAGGCTACGTCTACAGCGTGCATCGATGATGCAACTTTTAAGTCTAACTTTTACGTATTCTGACATAAAATAAAAATACATTGCAAACATTTTTTTACATTTTGAATGTGCTATAATTTGGCAGCCTGAAGTTGATTACTAGAAAAATGAGGAAACTTACCTGTAAACGTTTCAATCAGCCCCCCGAACCCCCATTCGGTCAAGAGCTCTGGAAGCTTGTCGTCAGCCATTGTGGAAATCTAAGCTGGAATCCAGCATGCGCATGCGTATTTGACTGGCACGTGACATATGACGTCACTTATACACAACGTTGTTTACTATTTCGCGCCAATCCGTGCCATATACTTTATACACATTCTTTACATTTTGAACAGTGCATGTTTAAGCAAAATGTTCTTATTTTGAGCAACATTTTTCACATTTTGTGCAACTGTTGTTTAAAGTATTCAACAACGGCGACTGAACAGCGATATTTTAAACAGTGTTTTCTCTGTGTATGTTATCATTCAAACTGCAGGAACACACCGAAGAAGAAAGTTTTATTTCATCATCATTTAGCTTACCATCTCGGTTAATTTTGATTGTGACAGCTTCTGTGGTCTGATTAGAGCCATAACACGAGTAAACCCCGTATCTATCTGCTATCGCGCTGCCGTTCCACTGGGCCTCTAAGCGAGTTGCATCCACCGGGGAAACTACGGGGGCACTCGGGAGCGACGCCCCGTCGGGCTGGTAGCGAACTAGGGTTAGCTGGTCACCCGACAGCTGACCGCTAGCGTCCAGGCATTCCATGCGAGTGTCTCCTGCCGTCACTAGCGGCTTCGAGTTGATGAGCGTTATCACCTCACCATCTAAGAAGGGAGAAAAACAAAAAGGTTAACCATACTAAAAACAGACATTGATACGAGGTTTGACAGGATTTGATATAGCATAAACCGCAGAAGGAATTGCTTTACGATGATTAGCGTATAAATATCGATTGTCGATTGTGAATGTCGATTCTGATGAAATGAAGGTCAAAGAATTTCGATAACGAAGTATGTGAACGAGAAGAGAAATCAAAACCCCAAAAGCATTTTCTTCTTCTGCTTCTCTTATATGCAAGTTAACTGAGAATATATATTCGCTCCCGAAGTTTATCATTGGAAAGGTGTTTTAGGGAGAGGCAGATGAAGGAGAAGGAGAAGAAGAAGAAGAAGAAGAAGAAGAAGAAGAAGAAGAAGAAGAAGAAGAAGAAGAAGGAGAAGGAGAAGAAGAAGAAGAAGAAGAAGAAGAAGAAGAAGAAGAAGAAGAAGAAGGAGGAGGAGGACAGGGACAAGGACAGGGACAAGTAAAATGAGAAGGAGAAGATGAAGACAAAAGAATAAAAAGGAGGAGGAGGGGAGAAGAAGAAGAAGAAGAAGAAGAAGGAGAAGACAATGACAACAGAAAAAAGACTGAGGAACACGACATAGCAGATAGATGCGTGAGATGTAAAAGAAGAAATGTTAGATGAAGATAGAGAAGCAGAAGAAAGAGGGAGAAGAAAAGACCAAAAGAGGAGTAGAAGGAGAAGAAGAAGAAGAGGAAGAAAATTCGGGTAGCTGATAACAAAAGAATATGCCTGCGTTTGTACCTCCGTGTGTCACTTATATGTTATTTTGAGAGGGGGTGGGGCATATTTTCTTGTTCGCACCTACTAATTCGCTGTCATCGCACTATCCACTATTACGCATCATAGATTTAAGGCTGATCCAACTTAGTTCATTCTTATGACATTACAATACATCGTAATGTGAAAACACGCTTGCTTCTCTTGGAAGATTAAACGAAATCACACTAGAAAACATGCCCCAGTCTAATATGTTTATGTAATTTACTGTTTATTTTGCAATGATCAAGATGCGCACTAGAATGAATTTGATTACACCACGGCCTACAGCAAGGACGAGATATGTAATCATTAGGTTTTTATAATATCGCTTGACTGATTACTGGTGATTTCGGTATGTAAAAGTTATTTACACAAAATACTCTGGATGGCTTGACCGACCTAGCGACACTAAGTGACAAAGGGCAAACATGCGCTATGTATGTATAAGTGACAAACAAATGTTATTCCTAGTTTTCAGACAAAGGCTGCTGTCGACACCTGGAATGGTTGTTTCAAGCGCTTGTCAGACCTAGCAACATGTTTACAATTATGCAAGTCAATATTGGACAACATATATAGATAAAACCATTCAGCAGGTGTTGTGGGGGAAATGATCACACTCCGTGCACCGATTCTAAGAAATGAAACGCCCACAGGTGTATTTCGTAACTGTATGCAATTTGTGCTTATTCTATACTGATAAGAAAACGTGCCAGATAAAGCAACATAGACAAAATAAAACAGAATGAGATAAACTATGGCTAAACCACTAAATCATGTAGTTCCGCCTTTTCCCCCCAAACTCAAAAGAGAACAGATGCTCATATTTTTTCAATTATCTGTTACGTGGACAAACCGTATATCAAATATAGTTTAAAGACGTACCCCTTCTTCTTCTTTTTTCATGATTTATCTTTAATATACAGTAGCATAAAGTTTCGTAATGGTGGCAATACTTACATGAGTATGAGGAGAGAAAAGAGAGAACCAGAGCGAGGTGATATATCCGAGTCATTGTCGACGTCATCCAATGAATCCTCCGGCCAGACAAAATGAATATATCTTTACTAAATGCACAATGTTAGAATCAACAGTAATGTCACTATAAGTGCACACATGCACAATAATTGTCAGCCAGGACGCATGAATGGTAGAAGTCAGTGTTCCTTCTACAAAACTATACTAAATGTAAGAACTTCTCGATGTGCCAGTAAACCCAGGCTCCGCCATTCATAAAACTCAAAGAAAGAGTTCAGAACCTTGTCAATTCTTTACGGAATCCGCGCACAGTCCAGCTGTTCGGATCAGCATAATAATACTAATCACCCGTCACTGAGAGAGACAGAGAGTTGTTACGTTACAGGAAAAAACAGGATCCCTGACCAGTAAAGCCTTCACACAGATAAAACCGTGCGTCGTCAGTTCCTCAAAATATTCACAAATCCTGCTACCTGCGCAGTGAGCTCCTAAATATCAGCTCTCTGCGCAACGTGATGAGACGCCAATGGGAAGAAACCGCCCCCAGATAGTAACTCGACGCCAAAAAACGATCCAAACGTGAATGCATATTCCATGGACCCTACATGCATAAACCGTACGGTACGAATGAAAATACAATTTGGGTATTTTTTAAGGGAGTTACGCGCCCGCGGGGTACGCTATGTATGTAGGTCCACATAATACGCGGTATCAAATTCGGAAGTAGAGTTCAAAACGGTCTGCCTGCTACTCATAGCCGCTGTAACTCCCTCGTGGACTTCCTGGTATTGTTTCACGGAAATGATGCAGGTTGCCATGGTTACAAAAGTTCGCCCCTCCCACTCCTTGTCTCTTACTGTAGTATCATTACTTTCCATTCAGCGTCTGCCAAGTTTTTTTGTGTTTTCATGTTATCTTGGTCTACTTGTAGGTGTCCATGATTTATGTTTCCGTATTCTGTGACATGTGTTTTTTTTTTAGACATTACTCTTTACCAATCATATTGTATCGCCAATCTACCCTCTCTCTCTCTCTCTCTCTCTCTCTCTCTCGTCTCTTTCTCTTTCTCTCGTTCTCTCTCACTTAAACTCTGTCTCCGGGCCTACAAGCGCCGCCCCGGAGACAAATATCTAAACGACAGTCTTAAGTTCTAGCGCCAATTCATTGCTGTAGCTATTACTGCGCCATGTTTATAACTTGAAGCAACCTGTTATTGTTTCTAATCCTCTAATTTCCCATAACAATGGGGTCGGAGTGCAGCAATATTATATAACACAGGCATCGGAATACACTAACATTGCCTCGGGGTAATTCCATGGGGCACGGAGCATAAATGTGAGCATACAAATCTCAAAATGTTAGACTTCACATACGATTAATGTTATAATGCGGAAGTATGCCAACATTTGATTAAAGGGGAAGTTCACCCTGAAATTATTTTGGTTTCAATAAAAAGAGACAAATGAAAGAAACATATGAGTGAAGGTTTGACGAAAATCGGTCAAAGGAAGAGAAAGTTATTTGATTTTTAAGTTTTGATTTTGTGACGTCACGTGCGAGGTGCTCTCCCATATGTTGTGTACAAAATAAGTCGATAAATTGCTTTTCATCTGTTTTTGACAACGGAATGATTTTTTTTTCATACAGGTATGTGTGTAAAAACGTATTTCTGATAATGTATCAAACGCACAAGTAAAAGGATGCATATCTTTGTGAGAAAATGCACATTTTCGAAAAAAAATTGTACACAACATATGGGAGAGCACCTCGCATGTGACGTCACAAAATAAAAACTTTAGAATCAAATAACTTTCTTTTCCTTTGACCGATTTTCGTCAAACCTTCACTCATGTGTTTTTTTCATTTGTCTCTTTTTATTGAAACCAAAATAATTTCAGGGTGAACTTCCCCTTTAAAAAAAAATAACTCAAATTCTATCGGTACTTTCAAGGAACATTTCTGTAAGCCCGATATTATCTTAAAACTAAGATGATATTGTATGTTTTGTAGCATGATAAAGGCCGACATAATAACGTGTCAGAGTATAACGCGAGTTGTCGACATCATGGACCTATTATGGATGGACTGTGACGGATAGACTTGCTTTGATCTATCATGACCACCACATTTCTCTGACATGTCTTCTATGATATTCTCCATTTACCACAAAAACGAATCAGCAATATAATCTGAAATTCACAGAATCGTGTTTATATAAGATGTACTTCTACTGCACGTGCACCTCAGTACATGAAGTGGTTCGGAAATCTTCTGCGCATACAAAATATCTATTCCTCGAAATGCGTCCCAAATTTGTCTTGCATATTTGGCGGCGGTCGTCACTGGATCAAAGATCCAAACACGCCAAATATTCTATTGTGCTATCAATGAACGCAACTGGGGTAGGAATAAACTACTCTCCGTGGCGACTCCAGTTCTTACACCTCCCTGTCGACATTGTCATGGCCTCCTGTGATGAAGTACTTCAGGTATTTAATTTAGCATTGATAGATTTTTTTGGCATAGTGGTTCAAGAGGAGGAGAATATTACATCAATAGCGAATGTTATATGCTTTGCAGGCTTAGCAATAGAATGGCTGACGGGTGTGTTACAGTGATGTGCTAATGTGTTGTGTTGAGTGCATCTTTACTGTTAGTTTTCTCTTCCCTTTGTTCTTGGGTGATTGCACTTTCTGTATGATTTGACTGAATGTTTATAGTTGGTATACATTTTTGATTGTATGGTTTAGCTTGTGTGTTGTTTTTTGCTGAGCTTGCAAGTGGTATATTGTCTTTCATATTTATCTTCTTTTTTTTAATTTGTAAATATCAATAATACATTTTTTAATAACGATAAATAAACTTTGATGGTAAAGCGTCTTAAAATTATTGGTTGTTTTTACTGGTTATCACGACTGTTGTATGTTTGTTATATTGATATGTTACACAGGACCTTCAAGTAAAACAGTTTATGCTGATCTTGTCATCCTGTTTAAATATGTTTGAATAAAATAAATAAAATAAAAATAAAATAAAATATTACCTATAAAGCATATTTTTTTAATGGGGGGGGGGGGGGGGGGTGAGAAGGGAATGAACAACAATAGCTCACCGAAATAAAAAAAAATGATGATCATCATTCAATCAATCAATAATACCTCATCTCAACTATGCTGTTACCTGATTGGTTAACAGGCATGGACTAATTCTGATAGTGATGATATTATTGTTAGGGGATCACCTAGGGCCTCTAGATTTAATCATCTTTATGTAAGTTCATCTTCAAATTGTACGACGTGTGCATAAAGAAAAATCATCAGTTAGACCCTATGTTGTGTATCTTCGTTCTCGAGGATCGAAGTTTATTTTTCATTTCGACGTGCGCGATGCGGTGGCTCGTAATTTGTATAATTTTCTCCCGAATCTAGTCGTACATCGGGTAATCTATGTTAATTTGAAGGCTTCATATAAGAGCATCAAGTTTTAATGGCAATATATGTTCACAATAGTGACGTGAGGACAATCCTGTTTATTGTTCCGGAGCTCCTTCGTGTAACTTCCTACCGGCATGGACGCTCATAAATCAGCTCATTCATCTTGAATGATCAATGGAACTTAAAGAGGACTCGTTTGTTGTCGTAACTAAATTAGGAGGTTAAATTGCGGGACAGTAGTGTCAGGTTTATAGTGAATGATTTATATCGGGCGAGACGTAGGGGGAAGGTGTGTGTTTGTATGTGAGTGTGTGTGTGTGTGGGGGGGGGGAAGAAAAACTAGAGAGAAGAAATATACAGTGTATATATAATATTTAAAAAAAATGATTATATTGTGTGTGTGTGTGTGTGTGTGTGTGTGTGTGTGTGTGTGTGTGTGTGTGTGTGTGTGTGTGTGTGTGTGTGTGTGTGTGTGTGTGTGTGTGTGTTGGGCTTGCATTCAGCACTTTGAGTACACACACATAATAGCTAGAAATTAGCCAAATGATGCCATATATATATATGCGTGCGTAGGCATAATTATGTGTTAGTTTTTTTTAGAGAGAGAGGGGGGTTGATTGATAATAAGTATGGATACATAAAACAAGTGTATATGGGTATATAAAACGATTGTAGGAAGAGAGATACATTTATAAAATGACTCCATAATGTTTTATAAACAAAAGTAAGTGTGTGTGCCCGCGCGTGTGTGTGCGTGCCTGTATAATATGTATAAATCCGCTTAGTGGTAAAAATATGTGCGTAGTGTGCATGCGTATGTGCTTCTGTCTGTTCATTTCTCTCTCTCTCTCTCTCTCTCTCTCTTTGTATGTTTGTCTCCCTCTGTATGTTTGTATGTGTGTGTGTGTGTGTGTGTGTGTGTGTGTGTGTGTGTGTGTGTCATGTACTCCTAAAGAGGGGAGGGGGTGGGGTGAAACTCTTCTCAAATACGTCCAGCCAATAATTATTATTGACTACCCCACAATACATAATGTCTATTCGTGACAAGTCGCGCATTGCGCCATGAGTTTTTTTTTCTACCGTATAACGGAGGGAAGGAAATGACAAACGGTTGACATCAGGATGTTCATTCAAATCACCCTGATAACTAAACACCAACTGAAAGAGAAGAATCCTGTTAAAAAGATTGAACGATGATAATGTGTTTTTTTCGGCACATGTCCCTAGCTGTTTGTTTGTTCTAAACACAACAAAAAAGCTAAACCCCTGCACCCCCCCCCCCCCCCCCCTAAGCAAAAAAGCATAACTTTTTATCGAAGTAGTTTTGGGCAAAATAATTTCGCAGGATTGTTCCTTAACTTGTTGACTAATCTCTGTGTGAAAATCACATTAATCCAATTAGTCATGCATGAGTGGGCAAATTTCAAACGAAAAAAATGTCACTTTTCAAAAGTCACATGGGTAATTTTGGGATTCTGTCATATTTTTGTCATATTTCATTTTGATGAATTCCATTTCTGGTGCATTATGTCTTATCATTGTTTATCATCCATCTCTCGATGCACTAAGACCTATCCCAACACTTAACCCATTATTCTGGTTGAGTGAGCACCGTTACCAAATACTCATCCCTCTTGAGTTTGAAACTTTTAAAAACCCTTTATTTTGGTGAAAAAATATTATTCTGAATATTTTGACAAAGATGTAACATGACCTGTTATGTAAACATAAGAAGTCATTTTCGTGTCATGGTTGAGTGAAAACACTTTAAAAATCGCAGAAGAAATGCCAAAATGTATTGTTAAAACAGCATAAGCAATTACCCTTGTGACTTTTGAGAAGTGACATTTTGCCTTAAAATGTGCCCACTCATGCGTGACTAATTGGATTAATGTGATTTCCACACAGAAGTTAGTCAATAAATTAAGGAACAATCTTGCCAAAATATTTTGCCCAAAACCTCTACGATAAAAAGTTATGCAATTTTACTTTGGGGGACTTCTTTTTTTTTTTTTATATGCGTTTTTTAGTTTGCAGCTGAGAGAAACAAAACACGGCTCCGCACATGATGTTGACGGGTAAGAAATGTAATGCAAAGGAAAAGGGGAGAAATAGGGAGAGAGAGAGAGAGAGAGAGAGAGAGAGAGAGAGAGAGTGACGTAGAAAGTAAATGCCTATGATGTAAGGAGGCTAAGCTATATTATGCTGACTTTACATAGCATAGGCCTATTCGTTAAATATATTATTTTGATTCTCATTGATAAATATCACGATCAAAGTCACACAACTGATCTTATTTGGAATAGTCCGACCAATCACGTAGACCGAAGGGTCATGTTTATCTTGTTTTCTCAAAACAAGAGCGGTGCGTGAAGCTGGGAGTGGGTGTGGGTAGGAGGGGGGGTGGGGTGGGGGGGGGGGGCTTGCAAGGGCCAAGGACCAAGGACCAATATAAAGGGATAGTTCACCCTGAAATTATTCGTGTTTCAATAAAAGCAGACATACGGAAGAAACATATTAGTGAAGGTTTGATGAATGTCCGTCAAAGGATAAGAAAGTTATGATCTTTTGAAGTTTTGATTTTGTGACATCACTTGCGATGTGCTCTCCCATCTATGTTATGTACAATTTTTCCTCGAAAATGTGCATTTTCTCAAAAGAATATGCACTTTTTTTACTTGTGCATTTGACACATCATCAGAAATACGTTTTTACACACATACCTGCATGAGAAAAAATGATTCCATTGTCAAAAACATAAGAAAAAAAATTAATGTAATTATATTGTACACAACATATTAGAGAGCACCTCGCACGTGACGTCGCAATATTGAAATTTCAAAAATCTTTCTTTTCCTTTTACCGATTTTCGTCAAACCTTCACTAATATGTCAAATGTTTATCGTCTGTCATCGTTCATTCTTCCACGACTTCCGCGAATTCCGTGAAAACTGAAATCAACAAAGATAGACAAAGGTAGCATGATAAGCACATGTACATGAAATATGAAATCGACATCATATGATCATGTATTAATTATAAGACATCAGTCTGTCAATCAAATAATTCATAGTTACTGTCTAGGCTATAACATAACTCATGCTGTATGTTCCGGCTCTTGAGCAATTCTTAACATGAGTAAATATATTGAATGCATAAGAAACATCTTAAGGAAATTAACCACTACAACATTTCTTTATTCATGTCCATCAATCTTATACAACATGGAGCTAAACATCTCAAATTGGCCTAGGCTGGGAAAGGCAGGAAGTGCCATTGACATTGATGAAATATTGTTCATTGATTAGTGTACATACATACATACATACATGCATACATACACACAATTAATGGAGTGTATAAATGTTTCATTCACTTTCACGCAAATAAAACAATCAAATTTGACTTAAAGCGCCTTATCCATAGTGTGAAAATTGTCAAAAATATTAATTGAACACTTGTAATGGATATCATATTGATGTATGACATTTCTTAAAACATATATATTGTTTTCAGATCGAAATATGAACGATAAAATAAAAAAGCATGAGGAAATCTGAAATGGCATAAAAATAGATAGTTGCTCCTGTCGCATATTTTGATGACAGAACAAACTAAAACAAGAGCGCCCCCACACGGCACACGTCATCGTATCGATGGTACAACTACATCAAAATTCACACGTCTCAGAATCCTGGGTATGTTCAGATCTGGCTGAGGATATCCCCATATATTGGAAATGTGTACTGTTATGCTAAATAAAATATAGGACTGACACATGTATCAGGTTCATATAAACTAACTAAGAGTCCCTACAACTTGCTAGCATTCATAAAGGTGTTAGTTTTTTTATGCTGTTATATAAAGGCTCAGCCGCACTGTACTTGCCGTACATGTATTGATATTTGTGCGGGCTGCTACAGGCATAGCTCTACGAGCTTGACATAGCAGCCGACACGAGTACGATCGGTGGGAATCGTGTCAACTCGCCCTAATACAAATGCGCCATACATTTGCGCTGTGTTTATAAGGCCTAAACTTTGTTGGAAGAACCGTGCTCTTTGAGCAATCCATTTGCCGTATATTTATAATTGTATAAATTTTGAAATAATTATCAACTTCAAAATATCTTACAGAGAGTGACAATTTAGGAGATACAATATTTTAAGTGACTTCGCTAAATTGGGGCGAATTGCGTGTAGTGCGAGTTGATCGTAAGACGAGGTGACTGCAAAGCCCCGGGCCGGCCAGCCTGGCTAATATACCGCGGGTACTAGCATGCTAGTCAGCGGCGCTCCAACGTCAGTGATCGACCTTATATTGTACGTGATTAGTATGTGTACGTACGTAGTACATGCAGTCACCACTGCTGGTTGTCGCAAATGTTTGACAAATCACCGGAAAATCCTGCTGGATCTCAGTTCTTGGTTATTGGTGTTTTGGTAAGTTGCTTTCTTTCATAGAGTAGTCATATAATTGCAGTCTGTACTACGCAATCACAGGCAATATTGTCTTCCATGAGTCGAGTGGAGCTCGAACGAGCGGTATTTCAGATTTTCAGCATGGCCTGTCGGGAGTCTGGCCTGTTAGGTTTTCCTGCAAAATGTGAAAAATCAAACGTACACACCAGTACCAGTAGGCACTACACCTACATCATGTAAATTGTAAACACATTTGGACTGGACTGTAGTGTCCTCGCTAGGTTTTTAGTTATTTCCCCCTACTAAAGGCCCTAGCCCTACATGATCAGAACCCAAAATTGTTTCTTGAAGAAGATCCACTAGCAGGGGTAAATCAAAACATTTGCGGGGGTTATTTTTCAAGCCTATAAATAATGTAATGTAACGCCATGCCATGAAACTGGCACTCCAAAGCTAGACAGGAATAATCGTCTCATTTGGGGCATTATTTAATCGAAATTACATTTTTGACATACCCCCTGCCCCGAATAGAGACTGATTTGGCATTCTCGTGATCGAAGCCACTAGCACTAGTGGACTCGTTACCCCGGACACTTTCTGGCATTCAAATCATGTCCTATCTTGCTCTTGCGTCGTCTCCTCTGCCAATACGTGTGCAACTGTTATGCGCAGACACAAGTCGAACACAAAATACAGTTTATTTCGTTTTTCAACAGGTGGCTTAGATGCAGATGTAATCTACTATGGGCTCTATCTCTTTGGTCTCCTTCGAGGCCACTACTCTTTATAAACCTATGGTGTATTTTCCATAGACTTGTACACAATAGTGGCCTGGAAGGCGACCAAGTATAGTGAGCCGATATTACTTTTTGGAAAAGAACTACTATAGTAGTCTACTATATAGTGTATAGTAGACTACATCTAAGCCACCTGTTGAAAAACAGAATAAACCCAATAGCCATACTATAAGCTCTATGAATAAACTACAGAATTTGTCAAATGAAATCACGTCCTACTCAGAAATTATTGTATCAATGGGAAATTGCGTGGTGAAGCAAGGTTACTATATTTGGTGCGTCTGGGAGGACGTTACGCATTGAGAACAAAAGATTTCCTTTGAAAATCACTGAAGCCGTCATTTCATTGAATCGGCCTGCAAATATTGGTAGATGTTCGAAGAGGTCCTTAGTGGCTTATAACACAATATGGCCACTGATTTTTCGGTGTACTCCAAAGCCTGTTTTTGGATTGTACTAAAAAAACAAAAGTCAAGGAAAAAATAATTTTGAGATCTCGTTTTTGGCATTGGCAATTGCACGTGCTTAATTACACAGGAATAACCATCTCATATGGGGCATTCTTTAATCGAAATTATATAGGAGCCAGATGCAATCTCAGCAGATCCAACGTCCTGTAGTATGACAATACTCTTATGAGAGGGATGTACTTGATTGGAAGAACTACTACAGAGACTGATTTCGCCCCGAGATGTGTGAATTTTCTTTACTGGAAATTTACTCTATCTTGTAGCGATACAGGATCAAGCTTTTCTTATTAACAATAATTGATATCCTTACAATTTCTGTACAGTTGAAATCATTACAAATTTGATTACATAAAAAAAAAATTCTATGACATAAACTTAGAAGCCTCCCTCACAGAACTCCATGTAGACAGCATGTAGTAGACCGAAAAATCAGTCTCTGTAGGACGTTGGATCCGCTGAGATTGTACCTGGCTCCTCTGAATGCCCCTACCTGTTCGGGGGTTTGTCCAAAAATGTATTTATGATTATAGGATGCCCCAAATGAGACGGTTATTCCTGTCTAGCATGTAGTGGTATACATGTAGGCATGTAGGTAGGTGCTCTGACCAGTTCTGTAATTGGAAGGGGGGGGGGGGGTGGTTGTAGGTGGATATTGTATTTTCCATGATGTCATGTAACAGGTAGTAAATGTATTGTGCAGACATTTTATTTATTTCTGTGTGTGTCCCACATCAAAATACAAATAATCCCAGTCCTACTTGTCCTTTTTTTTTTAAAGATCAGAAGCACACTTTTTTAAAAAAAAATCAGAAATCTTACAACATTATAGATGTTGGCTGCCACTGGAGGAAACATTACAGAATGTTCATACCAAGGGAATTTGCACTGCGCTGAGGGAATGTCTGTAAACCTTTGTTCCCGAAGCAGCAGAGCAAAACGCTGAGGTTGAAAAATTTTGTGATGTTTATGACAACAAAGGCTACAAAGCTAACATCTGGTATATTAATATTCAGGTTAGTTGACCGAACAGTTAGTCTAACATGTACATGTACTAGAAAAATGTGTCGGAATAAAGTCACTCCACCTCGCCAACTGCATGTGGCTGTATGGCTAATTAAAATGCGCACGCAACACATCAAATACACACACAGACTAGACCGGTAGAATACACCCGGTGCGGTGCATTTCAAGGGGGATGAACGAAGCGCATATATACATTCTAATAAATACTATTTAGAAAATAGTAAAATTTTCAGTAACACCATGTGGTTGTATTCTTTCGGATAATTGGCCCACTTATGGGGTGAAGAAAGGAAAGGACAGTGAAATATAGGTTTCTTTCAAAATCTGAAAGAGGGAGTATCAGTCTTGATGTTTTGAGAAACCTATAGTTATTTGCAGAACTGACTATAACTTTTCTACACTTTTCTCATTTCCTTTTCTTTCTTTCTTTTCTCTTTATCACTACTTTGTGACTAGTTCACAGCTCTCATCAACACCCACCCTCTTCTTCTACCTCCATTCCATCCCATTTATTTTCGGTTTAAAACACCGAAAACTAAAGCTAAAATAGTCTTGTGGAAGTGTTATAAAAAAGTATAACAAAATTCACATCTCCCTTTTTCACTTTTCATTCTCCTTTCCTTTCTTCACCCCATAAGTGGGCCAATTATCCGAAAGAATAAAACCACATGGTGTTACCGAAAGTTTTACAATTTTCTAAGTAATATATATTAGGACACTCTCACCATGGAAACATTCAAAGAACATTTAATTAGATCTACATAGTTTGTTCTTTTGATAGTATGTGCTTTCTCCTCCTTTCTTGTTTAATTTCTGTGAATTCTCCCTATCGCATATAGCTCTCCGAATCTGAACGTGTGTGGCGCTCTAATTTTTTTACCTTTAATTCTTGGGATAGGAACTTCCGGTCCACGAACATTCGGCAATCCCGTATACAATAAGGGACCAGGGTATCCAACTAATTTTATGAATATTAACCCTAAACCTAACCCTGACCTTAACACTAACCCTAAACCTTATTCTAAACCTAACCCTGACCCCAACCACAACCCTACACAAAATTTTCACTGCTTAATTCATAAAAAAAAGTGATTTCTTGGTCACTTTCTGCCGACACCCAGTTCTTACCGGAAGTATACGTCCCAAGAGCAATCGATCAGATACAGGTATCGTGAGCTGATATCGCTTGATATCGGCTATATGCGATAGGGAGAATTGAAAGAATAGAATCAACAACCAAAAGTCTTGAAGCTCTCAGCAGCATGTGTCATATTATTATCGCTGATTTTCTATTGAAAAACTGTAAATGTTGGCATGGAATAAAAAGAATTATCAATATGTCAAACATGAGTTGTATAATTCATTTTCAAGTATTGTAATAACTGTTCATGTATTTTTCCACTACATTTTATACCATTCCTCTCAGGTACATGTACCAGTCTCAAGACACCTTTTTCCACCTGAATGACATCAACCAGTGTGCTTCCAACAGCCTACCAGAATACGTCCCTCTTTTCAAGGTCCATCCGATCATGAGGCATATCGTGCTTCATACTCTCCAGGCTGCATCCTCTTGATCAACAAGAGCTTGTTCACCATCATACGACATCTAGGATTCAAACAGTAGCTCCATTTGAAGCCAAAGAAATGGTGAAATTAGTGCTTTGGAGTAGCAGACATATTACAATACTTCTGTTTGAAGTGGATAGCATACACAAGCCATGAAAGGAATGCAGAGATCATCAAGGCTAACTCAATGACCGTCCAGAGAGTGGAAGAACTATCCAAGCCTGTCTATGGGACGAGAAGGAGTGTCATCATGGACTACAGTGCGCGTGTCATCATGGACTACAGTGCGCCTGTCGTCTTCAATGTTCTCAAGGAGAAAAACATTGGAGCCCTCAACCATGAGAATGAGCAGAAGGGGCATGGTTAAAGAGCTGCAGGACTTAAGCGTGACTCTCATATACATGTAGGGGTCCATAAATGAACACACAAATATTTTAATCGGCATGTTTTTACAATGTGATTATGGGACAAAACAGATTTTATTTAAATTTTGAATCATTTTCAACACCTTAAAGACAGGGTAGCCCATTTGCAGACATCATGAAACTGTATACCCTTGCAATAACATGTATGACATCTCACAGTCGCAGCTTCTCAAACCTCATCAGGAAAAGTGAAAATCCCTGTTTGCAATGTAGCAACCACGAGCTACATTGATATTGCAGTGTTCGTTCAGCTGTGTGCCGCTTGCCTCAACGTATCACTGTGCAGTGTGACATGCAGTGATTGTATTCATAGGCTGTAGGTTTCGAATGACCCGTACAAAACCTCCAAATCTGGCAATCAAAATAATTCTGCTCAGAGTCAGTTTCCAGATTTATCATTGGGAAGAAATTTATCTGCATGCTTTAGGGCTACCCTGTAGTTTTTTCTTCCAATTTCTCTTCCAAACTCATGTATTGTTGGTGTGACAAGTGTAAGTGTTGTTCACTTCATCCATTTCTATTTTTAGAAGTGCATATATCTAGTTATGTACATATATCGTATAAAATACATTTAGACTTCTGTACATTTACAGTTCATTCTCCTTTCTCCCTCATTTTTGTACTGTATGCCTTTTTATTATATTTATTCAAAAATCGGTGTGTTGGGAAGCAAAGCTTCTTTAAATTCTTATGTAGCCTAGTTACTAGGCTGAGGAGTGCATTGTCACAATCGAGTCTTTTAACAACTATGTATGGTAATACAGACTAGGCCCCAAACCCTCTGACTGCCCTGGACTCTCTTCCTCCCCCTGCTATGAAGAGGGTCCAGGGCAGTCAGAGGGATTACGACCTCGTCTGTATTCCCAGACATAGTTGTTAACAGACTCGGTTGTGACAATGCGCTCCTCAGCCTAGTAAGTAGGGTAAATGCTTATGATATAGAGAACATTTTTGAATGAAGTGAGAAAGGGAGTGATAAAGAAAAAGGAAAAAAAAAGTGAGAAAGAAATAAAACGTGTGGGATGAGGGATAAACATACCGCCAAGGGGTATGAGGGTGAGAAAGATAGAAGGAATGAGGGGAAAAATGACAGATACAAATAGAGAGAAAGTACAGCTGACAGAAAGAGGAGTGAGAGAGAAAGAGAGAGATAAGCGAGAAAAGGTTGAATGTGAAATATTAAACTTAGCTCTATTCTGTTGCTGTCTTCATTCTTTCATTTCTCTCTCTCACCCACTTTCTCTTCGTACATATTGAAATAAATACATGTACATGTATCATGCTTGTGTATACATGTAGTATCTTCATCTCTATCTATCTCTCCCCCTCTCATTCTTTACCCCCCCCCCCCCCCCGCCTCCACATCTCTCTCAAATCCCTTCGTTTCACATGACGTATTCTTTACAACGCATTTTGAAACCAGTGCCCTGTATAGTGTCTCTCTACCTCCCTCTCACTCTCTCATTCTTTACCCCCCCCCCCCCCCCCCCCGCCTCCACATCTCTCTCAAATCCCTTCATCGTTTCACATGACGTATGCTTTACAACGCATTTTGAAACCAGTGCCCTGCATACATGTAGTATCTCTCTTCCTCCCTCTCACTCTCTCATTCTCCCCCCCCCCCCCCCCCCTAACATCTCTCTCAAATCCGTTCACGTATGCTTCACAACACATTTTAGAGCATGCAGAGTATAGTATGCATAGTATCTCTCTCTCTCTCTCTCTCTCTCTCTCTCTCTCTCTCTCTCTTTCTCTCTCTCTCTCTCTCTTTCTCTCTCTTTCCCTAGCACGGTCAGTGGACAAGGAGAGCTAATACATGTTCATGTATAGCAGCCATACCGCGTTCTGAACTGCTGGATGGCCGCTACGGCAAGCGAAAATATAGGGCCATCCACAACGGTTTGTCTGACGTAGGCTGGTCTGTAAAACAAGACTCAGTCTAACGAAGTCCTAAATTTAAAATAAGTGCAGTTACCAACATCATCATGCGAGGCTCATCTGAGCATTAGAATCATTTACAATTTTTTTAAATTTTTATTTTGAAACATTAGTAACCTGGTGAACAAAATATGGCACGCAAATTACAGACTTCGTTCTTTCACGAACGTGACCTAGTTTCAAACTAAAAGCAAACCACGTTCTTCATAGCGTACGTCCATGGTTCTTCCTAATCGAATAGAATTACATGTATTATAGCATGTGGACCCCAGTAGGATCCATGGACAGACATAGTCCACCTCCTGGACTGTAACTTTGTACGATACGACTACACGTACTAAACACATAACACACTACATCCCCATTACACACATACACACACCCCCTGAATGGTCACATGAAACAACGGGGAAAGTGAATCAGTGGAGGGTTATTTTTAGTTCATTGAGTGCTGGCCGGTACAGGTCAGATAGGTCAAGCCGGGTGCAGAAGAGAGAGAGAGAGAGAGAGAGAATGGACAGTAGGCCGTTGGGCAATGGTCATTAATATAGTCTATATTTCAGACAGTGGCCACTGAGAGAAACATGCATCTCACAATTGTTCGAATGATACATGTATCTAGAAGGGTATTGTAACTTTTCGCCTGAGTCGGATCGTGTGGTGAAGCGGTGATAGGCTGAAGCTGTCGGGACCCAGTTTGATTGTTGTCCAATCCGGTGTCCGAAAAAAAAAGGTCTCATTTTGCTAGGTTATTAATATGTACTCTTTCCCCGTTTTCTTTTTGTTAGCTACATGTATAGGATCTATAAATTCAGGCTGTGTCATTCCTGAGTATACAGCCGAGTCGCCCGGCCGCATTCGATACACAGCGCGACGAAACCCAGATCGTTGCGCTGGGTTTCGTCGCATGTGTATACCAATGAGCGCTGATAAAATACGTCTAGAACCTAGACTAGGCCGTGGCCGGCTGCGACGCTGACCGGCTTGAGTTGGAAAGGTGTCTCCTGTCCTCGATCATGCAGCAATGCTGCTTAGCTACGTGAAGCTCGCATTGACGTTCCATGCGTGCACACCAAGCATGTATGAAGCGTATAGCTTTTTGAACAATTACATGTATCATCAACTAACTTTACTTCATTTATTCGTGCACGAATCTGTCATCCAAAACATTCATCATGTCCATGAATACGATAATTAACATAGTATTGACATAATTGTGCCAGTTTGCTCCGGTAAGTAAAAGTATTCTGCAGTCCGGTACTGAAAGTGACATGACAAGCAGTGTTGCATACAAGTAGCCTTAGAACTACAGTACACCAGAGACGCCACTCTGAGTACACTGTAGCCTATTAGGCTGTAAGGTGCATGATGGACACAGTACGGAAGAGCATGGACGAGGATGGGTCTAGGGCATAGTCTGTGTTACCAGACAGTTATTACAGACTGCGTTGTGCCTAGTGCCTCGGCTACCAATACAAGCAACGGAGCGTATTGTATGTCCAAGAGGAGAACGGGAGGTCTATTTACTATAAGTCACATAGCGCGGTTGCTCTGTATATGGTCCATGTTCTGATGCTTGAGAAAATTAGGAAAATAAAACGGTGATATGCGTTTCGAGTTATTTCTGTATCACAAGCACAAGCCAGTACGGTGGAATCAGTCCGAATGCGTGTACAGATCGAGTGCGGTACGAAACTGACATACACTCTGTGCTTCGCGGTTTCGGGCTAATAAAATGTGTCTAAGAACCTGAGACTATCGCCAGACATGTGCAGCTCAAAGTCTCAAACGGCGTGTTATGAAACGCATACCCAACATATGTGACACGGTTCTGGAGTTGCGAATAAAGATACATGTAACAGAATATTCGTCCAACTTCCACCACCCTGCTTCTCTCAGCTCAACTCATCAAAGTCTTTAAGAGATTTTATATTTAAAGAAGGGAATACCAATTACCAGTCAACGTTTAATTTATGAACAAGAGCACTGTACACCATCACAAACAATGACGTAAGTTACTTTGAAATGTTGAATAGAATCATGTTTGCCTGCTCGAAAGTTTTGTAACCATCAGTCAATACAAAATACACGATACCATTGTGTGCGGCAAGTGTGGTTACCAGCACTTACGACTTGCTACCCCGCCAACGCAAGGAGAAGAAACACTACAAGAGAATTTCCCAAATTCAATGGGGCATCGCGGCCCGCCCTATCAAGTTAGACGAATCCCCCCAGACCCCCCCCCCCCCCCCCGCCAGCCCCCCGCGCTTTCACCCACTGAATTATAAATTTCAGTGCTTTCACCGGGCGAGAAAGAAATCCTGTATCGTAGACACTGATCTCCCCACCAGTGATCGTAGAGGGAGCATGAGACATCAACTGAACATGCCGACCATTCTCTGCACACTATGGTAGAGTTTTTGTAGAGTTTTTTTTTTCGATGGCATTACCAGTTATGGCCACTAGAGGGAGCCAAACCGATTATAGAGCCCTTCGTGTGGACAGAGTATTATTGGTGTGAAATATCGACAAGGGTATATCTTGATAATAAAAACAAATTGAACAGTGAATGTACCCGCCAAATGTTAATGAGACTATGTAAATTGAGAGGAGCAAATATGAACATTTTTGGCGAAATACTGGGGGAGAGATCAGTCACAATGTGAACGCCTCCCTTTAATCCTCCTGTATGATTTCAACATAAAATGATCGGTAGTTTGACTGACCCCTTTGCTTCCCAATACAGAAACATGCTTTATCACAACCCTTGGATGTTGTAGATAATAGCAAATTTATCCTCAACAACAGTCCATGACTATAATATTAGTCAATATCTGTACTTGCTAGCCACACGAGGGCGCTAAATTACTATAAAAAAATCGCAACAGCAACAAAGTTTTACTTTGAAACTTTTAATCAACTTTCACGTCAGCTTTTTACACACCCAATGGCCGACTCCTGTGACTCAGTCGGTCGACATGGTCGAAAAATCGCAATACCCTGTAGGCCTATGTGTTTAGTGATTTTACAAGTGTAAACACGGTGTGCAAGGAACAAAATAACGCAAACAAAAATAATCATTAGAGCGCCCTCTCTTGAGCATCCGAGACGTGGCAAGTTTGGTCTGTCGGCCGAATGATGTGAAGATTCTTGCACTCAATTTCATTTTAATACTATCTCACCATGATTTCAAATTTAATTCTATTCGGGTAAGTAGTATTTACGAAATGATTATATTTTTATTTTAGAGTAAGTGAGTTATGTGCCTCCTAAAGTTCTATTGCTCCGTTTGATATATATGATCATCGAACCGATTGTTTATTGGTATAATCATTGCCCCACTTGAGCATATTGATGTATGTAGCTGTAACTGTAAGTTAAAAAGGATGAAAGTTTAGTTGGTTGTCATTATTGATGATGACGGTTTGTTGGTGCCCTCCTATACCAAACCTGTGCTAGCTGCTGTGACTTTATCAGTGCATGATTTAAAGACAGGTAAGCCCATTCACAAAATTCATGAAACTTAAGAATGCATTGTATCAAATCTCAGTCACAGTATCATTGACATGGCGACAATCAGCTTATGCACGTTTTCAGAAAAAGTGCGAAATGATCCCTGACCCCGTTTATGTTTCAAACACCTTGTCCTTGCTTTGTAGTGACCGTCCATGGTGTAGATTCACATACCATATTGCACCACTCTGCTTGCTTGCAATGCGTCACTGTGCAGTGTGAAAAGACGTGATGTGTGTTCATGGATGGTGTTTGTTTGCTATTGCGTATTGTGGTGTCTGGTCTCTAGCCTACAGGAATCGCAAGGTTTTGGACGACCTGTCCAAAACCTACTCGAAATCTAGGGATCGCTTTAATTTCGCTTAAAGTCAGTTTCCAGTTGTAAAATCATGACTGAACTTCTTCCAGTAATTTCTTATATTTTTCTGTAGTATTTACAAAATTATTATTTTACTAATCTGCAAAAGGGGGCGGTAGTTCATAAGTGTATCCATATACTTTGACACTTATGTTATGAATTTGAACCCTAAACCTAACCCTGACCATAAACCTGATTCTAAACCTAACCCTGACCCTTACCCTAACCCTAGACAACTTCTTTGCTGTTGAATTTGTCAAAAAATGTGATTTCTAGTTCTGCATTAGCGCCCGTTTACTTTAGCTAGGCCCTAGCCTAGCCGGTCTAGCCCAGGGCTACATGGCTAGCTACCCGTGACTAGTTTGCGTAGGCTGCCGTGGATACACTTATGAACTAGTGCCCAAAAGGGATACCCTATCTTATTTTTTTTATAGTCATAGGGCACAATTTATAGGGCATAGATGTGACTGTTATTATTAACAGAGCAGCGATTCCGATGCTAGTCCTTATTTGGACAGGGCTTTGATCCAAATCCTGATCCTGATCCTAAACTGTTTACTTATTTCTTCGTCCCTCTAGCCTTTGGGCGTTGGCAGGAACCTGCACAAAAGTGCATTAGAGCTGCTAATTGTTCAATTAATGGCCATACCTAGTTTCTCATTGTATGTAGGCCCCAACAATAGCATTTTCAACACCTGACTTACATATAAGTACACATATTAGTTTTAGACTTATTAAATCCCCCCCCCCCCCCCTTTTTTTTTTACAGAACACTCTTAATAAATGCTGGGGCAGTGCTGAACTTCAATTTGTAAGTAGTACTTTTTTATATATGTGTATGTAATTTAAGGTTTATATGCTCATGAATGCTTGTTACTTTCCTGTTTTGAAATGTATATACATAACTGGGTCCTTTCACTGTTAGTAATTTGAAGATGGTGTAAATACCATACAAATACATTTAAAATCTTTGGTCGTATTTTGATATGCACTACAGCTCAAAGGAATTGGCACGGGTAAAGGGAAAGAGAAGGAGCCGCAGTTTTAAACTGCATTATATTTTGTCCAGTTCAGCATGAAACAAGATGCTTTAGCCTAAAAAGCATCGTGTTGCATGCTGAACTTGACAAAATAAACCACGGTTCAAAACTGCAGATCCTTCCCTTTCTTTCCTTTCCCTTTACCCGTGCCAATTCCTTTGAACTGTAGTGAAGGACTCAAAAGTGCTTTTGATAATTGATATTAACCTTTACATTTTATAGACATTTCAAATTGGGTTGACTCAAAATGTAGTAAAGTTTCTTCAAATTACTCAATTGTGGGAATAAATCAGTTAATTCATGACCAACTGGAATGTGTGCTTTTTTTTCCTCACCATGTATTTGTATGATATTTAAGAATTTCTGTCATGTTATAATGTATAGGAATTCTAAAGTGCTTTTAATTACAGTGAATAAATCAGTTTATTCTTGACCATCTGTAATATGTTACTCCATGCACTCCATGATTCTTTGTTTGTATCAATGTAAACCAGTGAAAATGAAATTTCCAATTGGACAATAAATTGCTATATATCATATCATATCATATCATCCATGTCTTCACCATGTATTGCTCCGTACTTTGTTACAGCAGCAAGAAGAAAGCTGATCATTCCTTTGATGATGGACTGAGGGACCCAACCACAGGTAATACACAGAGCCTACCTTACTATTGGAAGTTATTACAGATCTGTCAAGTATCCCTGCAGTTTTATACCATCATGTCAATCTTCCTGGCTCACTCATATAGTTTCTCAAATGTAGTGAAGTGATAGGACAAGATACCCAATCCTACACTGGAGAACAACAGTACATAAAGATCTCAGAAAAAAGGGGGTGTTACGATGATCCCTCTGATAATCTTATCCCAGAGTCTAGTATCCAGTTAATTGACAGCTAGGATATAATAGGGATAGAAGGGTGAGTGTGGGGGGTGGTCACACAGTGTAATCTTATACGCATTCATCCCATAGACTGACAGCTCTTGAATCAAGATGCACCATTGGAACAGGATGAGGGAGGTGGTATACCCCATTCATTCGATACCGTGGTATCTGATAGATCACCAATGAAGGGGTGGGTGCGAGACTCCCTGAAAGTAGATCAATATAACTGCATTGGATTTCATCGCATCACCCAATCTCCTTGATATTTTGATAGATTATTGTCATTAGGTTGTATGCATTTGATAGATATCTCCATGATTTCTGATGAAATTTCCCAAAATTTTTCTGACTGTTGAATTTCAATGTTGGTAGCTCTGTTATTATTTTGTAAATCATTCATCATAATCACTCTCACCTCTCATAAAAAAAAATTCAGCAATGGACCATTTTCATTATGTATTTAAATATATTCATGTCTTTCAAACAATATGTTACTAATGGTAACCCTTAAGCTTGTCAGAAGTTTGTCCCAGTAGCAGCAGCCATGATAGATTCAGAGTGTGCTCCAGCCATAGAAACTGAATTACAAAATACAGATGTTTGTTATAGCATGTTACTTTGCAGTCAGGGGAAAAGTTGTGAATACATTACGAAAATGGTGTATTTGTTTGCATCCTTCATGAAGTCATTGCCCTTTTATGTTTACACTATTTCATTGTTCATCAACCTGCCAGCTACAGCCATGTCTTTCCACATCATTAGTCATCATCTTTAGTTACCTCTCTTTTGATTCCATCACAGCTGTACCAGATCATCCATACACCTGCATGCTTATTCTTCAACACCCACCTTTCCTTATATGTACCTTAGAACAATATTCATCAGATCCCTTTTATAGTTTAAGACTTATTTTTAGATGGGGAATACCTTTTATGTAGATTTAAGTTAGCTTTATGTTGGAATAATTTATATGACTTGCACATCAAGGTAGAGGAGCCTGAGACTTCCAAGCTATGATGCGTGTCATGCCTGTATACCGGTTTATGTGGATTACGCCAAAGGACCTTGTCTTAAACTACATGTAGTAGGAAAATTAGTCCCTGATTATAAGTTAAATTGAAAAAAAAGCTTAGAAACAAATCAGACACATTTTCATAAGGAAGTTGTGAATTTCTGTAAAACATGATTACTGAATCTTTAAAAAAAAATGTTTTCACTGCGCAAAACCAATGCTGATGATGTCCAGAACTGCAGATAACATTGGCATTTGTTTTCTTTCCATTTTATTGAGAGTAACGTAAGCCACTAACATCAAGATAAAATTAAGACATGGACACTCGTCTGTCCCGTTACCAACATGCTATGGCAAATTTGTACACGGCAAATTTTCTACATAACCTTGTATAGTGCAAATCAATACATTTCTTTGATATTTTATTATTGTTGGCTGGTTTATTTAACACACACAATTTTTTTTTTGGAATTTAAGGGATTTATGCAAATGTTACAGGAAATGAATGTAACAGAAATGTACCCATTACTGTAGACAGGCCCACATCATAATGAAAAGGAGGTATAGTCTTAAGATTTACGTTGCGATACATGTCATGATTACATTTACAATGGGTAGATAAATTGATGCATTGCTTATCTTATCATTGCTTATCATTGCTTATGCATTGCTTATCATCGCAGGTGACAAAGTGCGTGAATTTCTGCTGAACCTGCGATACTTTAGGATATTCATCGCCATCTGGAATATTCTCATCATGTTCTTGATGCTCATGTAAGTATTACACCAATTTTAACGGAAATGTTAAATTCCATCTTTAAGAAACACGTAGTGATGGTAGGGTGGTGGCATTCCATATTTTGTCTTAGGTGCACAAGATGGTGCACCTATTTTTCAAACAAACTCCATAAGATACCTTGTGAAGTTTATGGCCAGTCTATTATTATGATTGTGTCAATGATGTAGAGACATAGGATACCACGTGGATATGTGCCAATGTGTTTTAGTTGCATTTAAAGTTTGAGGTTTTAATGTATGGTAGTTCCCCCATTTTCAAGTTCTTCATATTTTGTAATGGTCTTATGCAAGTACCAGTGTCAGTAATGAATTGAATGTGCATGAAGTATGAACAATTAATCTTACATACCTCAGATGCATTATAAAGAAATCAGTTCCATAAACTAAAAATGTGTTGTTTTTCTTCCTACATCACCGCAGATTCTTTGGATCCTGAGATTAACATGGTAACATGGCATTCACCAAAGCTGCAATACCATCAGGGTGACAACTGACAACAGGAGAATGAACTCTGGACATGGAAATAACTTTTGTAGAACAGTGGGGACATACGTATGACAAGGCTATGGCGTTATTCACACTATTTAAACTTTCTTGCACATGTGATTGTGTGCGCTGTGCAAGAAACTGAAGAAGAGCTTCATAAAAAAAAATAACATAAAAGCATCAGGATGGAATATATATACATCATAAACGGTGATTCATGTTATTTCATCAACCATGGAAAACCATGGAAAACAGCTTTCCTAAATTTAAAAATTAAACGGGATTGAAGGAGATAAGTCCAAATACAATGTGGGAGTATATATTTCTATATTTTTAGAAGTTCTTTGTTTCAATTGCCTGTCAATCCCTTCCAGGCACTTTTCTTTTCAGGAGACCCCCTCCCTGAACTGCAACAGCAACAACTTCCAGATGAATGTTGACATCATACACTGTACAGTATCAGCTGATATTTTTGTGAGGGTTTTATTTTTGCGGATTTCGCAAATCGCTGTAGGGTCCCAAATTTAACAACACGCGAACGTCCTGATCCTAGTCATTTAGCACATGCGTTCACGTAGAAGCACTGTAGAGCTCATGATGGGGTATGGGTACCGTATATTACGGGCGGTGCGTGCAATCGCGCAATAGCTAGCATAGCATTGCAGTGCACAATCGAGCGGCGTGATAACATGTGCAAGTAGTTTGTTTTCTCCCATATTTAGGAGTACATATGATAGCGGAGCAGTGCATGCATATCATAGCGCAAACTTTGGGTGTCATTCGCAAAAATAATACACTGTATGCTAGCTATTTTGATAGTAATTATGAAAGTCATCACTACGGTAATCGCATCATATATATTGTAAATATTGCAGAATCAAAGGGACTCTTTCTCAATACATTAACAGATCAATTTCCTAAAGCTTAGTTTAACCTAACTAAGATTCAGGGGGTGTTTCACCAAGCTGTATCCTCCTAATCAATTTTGACAAATCATAAACTTTTTTTCCAGACACTTGTTAACAACACAAATTTTAATGTATAAACATCAGATTTGAACTTTAGCTAATGGGATTCAAAATCATTGAGGATTTGATTTTGCACAAAAAGGGTCACCAGTTGTGCGTAAAGTCATTCTTACCATAAGAACAGCTTGGTGAAACACCCCTAGATATCTATACATGTATTAGGTGTATTTGATAGGCACTCTTGATAATGCAAGTTGAACACAAAGCAGGAGATATGTGTAAAAATGAAGCACAGTACATTTACCCACAACATGTAACTTTGGCTGGGTTTTTTTTTCTACGCAAATGATAATCAAGATTATTTAAGCCAACATTTATTGATTGGTCCCATTTGCAAAGCATGCTAACATATTGCTTCCACTGCATGCATTTGATAAAAGTTTAAGAACATGTTGATTTTTATGAAAGTAGAAATGTTGGAGAAACATATTTGGTTAAAGTGTGAGAAATATCAGAGGAAAAAATGTTAGTCTGATTTTCCTCACACTCTCACCAATATGCTCTTATAAAGTGAGTCATTTTATGAGTCTTCTTCCCCTGTATAAATCATGTTTATGTTGGGACTTTTTCTCTGTACAGTGTATCATATTGTATAAAATGTGCAAAATTTATCATTGAAAGTGCAGTAAAAGAATAAACATGTACATGTACTTCAGTACAAGTACCGGTATATGAAAAACTAACACAAATTTTGTCATTTTGTCAACATGTGGTTGATGTTGTTTTTAGCCTCCCCTGTATATATGGACAGGTATTATAATGCATGAAATGTTACAAAAAAGCCCAACCTCCCCCCCCCCCCCCCAAAAAAAAAGGGGAGGGCTGGGGGATACGACTTACATTTGTACTTGTATGTATTGTACAGTAGTCAAACTTGAAATCTGATCAAACAAGTTGAATGTACAGTACATGTATTTATGATATAAAAAATGGGTTCACTCCAAAACTTTGGTTGTCCCTTTTTTTAAACATGTGAAGTGTAACTCCTCTGATTTAAGCTTGCTTTCCTAATCCCAATGATTTTCCTGCAATTAAAACATGTACAGTACAGTTGTAGTCCACATATATTGGTCACACCTTCACCCACACAAACATTCACTCTTACACCCATGCACACCTCCACATTCCTTCTCATGCACTCTCTTACACTCCCACACTCCTCACAAAAAGCACACTCTCTCCCACACTAACACATCCCCTCTCTCTATACTCACTGTTACACTCGGAACTCCCCTCTCTCCTTCACACAATTCCCTAAAGGTACAGCGATAGGCTTTTTCCCTCACAGAAACACTCGCTCTCTCTCTCACACTCACAGATATTTTGCTAAATATCACCAATTGCAGTATGTTGCTCTGATGTTATGCTTTTATTAAAATCAATTTGTTACATGTATTGGGTTTTTGAGAAGTACACAAGAAACACGAAATGTCATAAATGTTTGTCTAAATGTACAGCAAGTTTAATTCAAATATATTCTTTGGACAAACTGGGCCATGTTGCATATAGGTTTTCAAGTATTGTAACATACTATTGATGGTATCTACCATAGCAACAGCTGTAAAACTGAAAGCTCATTGGCTGTTACATGGTATTTACCATTAATGGCAAGTTACAATATTTGGAAACCTACATGCAACAGGGTCCAGTCCAAAACAACTCAATCTAGCGACCTATATAATTCTGCTTCAACTCTGTTTCCAGGTAAAATATGAGGGAAATTCTTCAGTATTTTCATGCATTTTATGTGGTATTTACACAATTTTATATGTTGACCTGCAAAAGAGCTACCATACCATTAACCTGCATATAGACTCTATTCAGACATGGTCTCAAAGTCAGGAGCCATGAACAAACATACAGTTGGGCCTGAGATCAATGTCACAGCTGATTGCAATCTATTGCAGTCAGACTGCAGTCAATGTATGGATCTGATTACATTTGATGGTAATCAGCTGTGACGTTGATCTCAGGCTCTACTGTATTAGAGCAAAGTACAGTATATAGGTCGTCAGGAATTGTGAAATACATGTATCTTATTAGTTTCAACTTCATTGAACTGGCTATGCACAATGATAGGAACTAGAAAGTCTGTCAAAGAGACAGAATATTAGTGTTATACACACAGTAACACATGTAATGGCATGCAATATAAATAGTGAATGTTCATTAAAAGGGATATGCTTGAAATGACAGTGATCTTCATTATATCTTTGATTTTTTGGATGGAAAGATTAAAACATTTCCCTATGTTTGACCTATCAGTCGGGAGGAATCTTCTAATCAGGAACACAGCAGGTGTTTTTGCAATATTACTTCAAGACAGAAAAGAAAAGATTTGATCACTTCCACCTATCATACTTGCTCAAAGATATGACTAGAACAGATGTAGATGACGCTTGCTCTCACTTTAAGCTCTACATGTTTACGAATTATATGTTCATGATCACATATGTAGTACATACTGTACATTCACTTGCAACTTCAAAATAAATATCTTTCGGACAGTTGGAATTTTAAGATACATCAGTTGGCCGATTTTGTGATACCACATGCGAGATGCTCTCCCGTATCTTGTGTACAATTTTTTTTTAAATGTTGCTTTTCTCAAAAGGATATGCATCATTTTACCTGTGCATTCATTTGATATATCACTAGAAACATTTTCATACATATACCGCTATGATAACAGAAATATTCTTCATCAAAAACAGAAAAAGAGCAATTTCTGGAATCATACAACACGCACAACATATGGGAGAGCACCTCACATGTGATGTCACAAAATTGACATTTTAAAAGATCATAACTCTCTTAACCTTTGACAGATTTTCCTCAAACCTTCACTTATATGTTTCTTTCATGTTTCTGCTTTTATTGAAACCAAACTTAACTCCATGGTGGACTATCCCTTATAGTATCTGTCCCGTCTCTCACAGCTGTGAGCTGAAACGTCAGCCCTGACCCTGTGGCTGAAGAATATGGCATCAGCTCACTCCCAGAAGCGAAAATCATTTCCTTCCTTCTAGCGATGCGCACAATGAAGATGAAAACCCTGCCTGTTCACTCTCATGACTGTCACCAACAAATGGATATTGGCATTATCCGGCATCCGCATGTATCCGAAATACAGTTAAAGTCATCAATGAAACATTCATGTAAGAATTTGTCCATCTTACGCTATGCCAAGAGCGTAAATGCAACAAATTTCTTCAGTATCGGTATCCACATAGAAGTCATGATTCAATCAGTCATGTTAGCATTTGTCCATATTACGCTATGCTAGGAGCATAAATGCAGTGGAGAGCGCTTCACATTTACAGCTTCTCCATGTTCAGACAAGGCTTGGGTCACAACGATCTATGTCCATTCTAGCGCTCCTGAAAAGTCAAAATAATGAAAACGATTAGAAAAGAAATGTTTAGGTATACATCCGGCACTAAGGATAGCATGCGCCATCCTGTAAATGATTGAACAATTTCTTTTAAAACTTATATTCATTCTGAAATTACCCCAGAAAGCCCTTTCACTACAATCTAATGATAAAGATTGTTTGAGCTTGTGTGTGTCTATGATGATGCACCAGGGCTACGGTTTGCAGTATGGACACTTTGGGGGCATGCTCACCCCAACCTATGTGAGTACACATGACATATATTGTACTTTTTGTACTAAAAGATACGGATGAAAGGGTGCTGTCAGGGATCACTGTAATAAGAGATTTTTCTGATCAATTTCCCCAAGTAATCATGACTTTGCTCGCCTGCTGAATTATGAACAATATAATTCCAAGCTGGTAGAACATGTAAGTTACATTGTTAAGTTTATAAGCCATACATGAAGACAGCAAGCAAAATTGTAAGTTTTTCCTGACCTTTCATATGGAAGTGAGCAGCATTGTCACATTCCATGTCTAGCAAATATGTGATTCACAAGAAATTAAAGTATGGATAGAAGTCCTATATTACCACTGAAAGGTTTCCTGTATATCACTGTAATGGAAAACAAGAATTAGTAATTTACAATATTTCAGGGTTAATATACCTCATATAGCTTTCCATAAAACTTGAACATTTCTAATGGAGTTCCCCACCAATTCAACAAGCAGTATATCTCATATTTGTGTCATTCAGAGTTTGACACACACACAAAAAAAATGTGCAAACCTTTCTCCTTTTCTACTAATTACATTTTATCAACATAATGCTACATATCATTTTTTTAAGCATTGAGCATTTCCCATAAGCAGGAGAAATATTCTCTCACCTTCGAGAAATGCGTAAGCATCAGTCGCATCAATTGAGAGATCTGGAGCAAGAACGATAAGGAGAAGAAGAAGAAATACAGAGACAGATTCAAAGAGAGAGAAACATCAGATAGGGGGGGCAAGAGAAATAGAGAGAGTGAAGGAGCAACAGAGAGATAAAGAGAGGGGGAGGAGAGGGAGACGGAGAGACAGGGAGAGAAAGAGAACGAGAGAGAGAGAGAGGGGGAGGGACATGGAGAAATAGATAGAGAGACAGGGAGAGAGTGGGAGAGAGAGATAGAGAGGGAGAGAGAGAGAGAGAGAGAGAGAGAGAGAGATGGAGAAAGAAAGAGAGAGGCAGAAAGAGATACAAGTGTGTGGGGGTGGGGGGGGGGGTGGGGAGGGAGAGAGAGAGGGAGATGGAGAAAGGGACATAGAGATAGAGATACAGAGACAGATGGGGTGAAAGAGACATAAAACACATAATTTGTAACTTGTTCATGACACAGGTTGAACATATGCCTGACCTGGGGAGCATTTCACCATGCTGCTCATTAGCTATGACAAAGAATTTTGCAAATGACTGGTGACCTGTTCTTGTGCTAAATCAGATTCTCAATGATTTTGAAGGGTGAAGTTGAAATCTGATCTTTGTAAATGAAAGTTCTTGTGAACAAGTGTCTGAATACAAAGTTGATAATTTGACAAATCTGGTAAAGATTATTGGAAATTAACTTCCACTATGTTGAAACAGGAACAAGTTGGGGTATCTCATTTAGCACTAGAACATGTCACCAGTCGTGTGTAAAGTGGTGTGTAGCATGTGAACTGCTAGGTGAAACACCCCCTGGTTGCATTATATGGCTTCTACCATATACAGGGCGTTTGGGCACTAGTTCATAAGTGTATCCACGGCAGCCTACGCAACTAGTCATGGGTAGCTAGCCGAGTAGCAGTCCCGGGGCTAGGCCGGCTAGGCTAGGGCCTAGCTAAACTACGGGCGTTAATGCAGACCTAGAAATCACTTTTTTGGACGAATTCAATGGCAAAGAAGTTGTCTAGGGTCAGGGTTAGGGTCAGGGTTAGGTTTAAGGTTCAAATTCATAAAATAAGTGCCAAAGTATATGGATACACTTATGAACTAGCGCCCACATCTGTGTGTGCGTGTGTGGCTGGGGGAAGGAAGTACACTGTAGGGTGGGGGGGGGGGGGGGTATGAATATAAATCTCTGACAACATATTAAAGACAGCCCGTCCCTTTTTCAGATCACCACAAAACCATCGAAACATTGGCAAAACATATAGAGAAGTGTTAGAAAGCTCTATATTCACAATTTGAAACTGATACGTAGTGTAAAATTCAAATAATGCACGTAAACAACGTCTGATTAATAGTCTTTACCTCAGGCTCTTAGCAGTTTGTGTTGAAATATCTGCTTTATTGATTAATCTGTTTATCAAAATATAAAACGCATTATGTAAAAAATTGTTCTATAGAAGGAATCATCTCCAAAGTTTGGTAATTACTCATGAAATTAGGATTCCACACACGCATAATAACCACATAGATACTGTAACAAAGACTAATACTTTTTTCGTAGTACGAAAAAAGTCTGTTTGAAATTTAACGGCTGAATTTTTTTACATATACAGAAAGCTTCAACATGCTATATTCTTAGAAATGGTCTTGAATCACACTTTCTTCAATTTACGATCGTGATAGACGATTTCAAATTTTAAGCTTGTCAAAGGGACGGACAATCTTTAAGTATTCCAACAGTAAAGAGCTGTTAAGACTTACCAACATCTTGTTTCCTTATTGTCTTTTTCTTCCCCCTCTCAGTAAAGTTGTATGCAGATTTAGTGAAACTCTCCAAAAATAATTCCTGTATAAAAATAACAAAGAGACATAGAACTGGTGGAGTTGAAGAGAACATTTGCAGCTAGGAATACTCAGATAAGGATAAATACTTGTTTAGTCTTTCTAAGGAAAATTCACTGACATTCAGCCTCAGGCATTGAAATGCTCCTTCACTTAATCTGCACGCTGCATCCTCATGGTAGTGTTTTGCTGGTTCTTAACAAAATTGTCTGTCCAAAACTAAGGCTGAACGGGCCACTGTCTGCAGTGATCAATGCTCACATTCACACTCACAGACACACCAGTTATCAACTTGTGTAAGGATGTAAAATTTCATGTTAATCAAAACTTTCAATTTCATGTACATTGATCTATCTCATAATATAAACACTAAAAGTAACAGTGTTAGTAACAGTACCACTATGTGACATCATCTGCTTTCGACGCTACATACTGCACAACAATTAAGCTTTAAAAAAAGGCACACATATTATCTATACCTGTACTAAGTCTTAATTTAACTCTCATTTGCAATTAAGACTATTATTATTAAGTAAGACAAGAATACAAGACTTCTTCTTCTTCTTCTAGTTTTGGTACAGTCCGCCGCTGGCGTATTATCGTACCTTGTGCTTGTACAGTGCCGAGTGTACAGTGCAAGTTAAAATATCTGATGGCTTTTTGCAAATGTGTAAACAAAAAATCCACTGAAGCTTAACAAAAGTTTTACACCTTGCACCTCCTGCTGCAAGAGCTGTAAGGAGGTACAGTTGACAACAGCAGGTTGTAAGGAATTCCACAGCCTGATAGTGATACTGATAGCATCTGGAAAGAATGATGTCTGCTGTGTCAATCAAGAAAAATCACCTTAATCCTTCACAAAAAATGCTTGGAAACCTTTCCTGATGATGAATCTTGAATATCAAACTGCTACATATGGAGATAATTCCAAAAAAAATCCTGAAAGTTCAGAGAGAAAAAAATGAAGAAATTTAAGCACAAATCACTCAGCACTGACTATGACATGCAATGACATCACACTCGAGACAAAATCAAAGCATTGTTGCTTTATTTTATTGGCCTCAGTCGTCGTGACTACAGACTAGACGAATACAACATGGTTGTGGGCTCTCAATTCATTTTACAGTGACAACGATCTTCCTAACTCAATTTTAAATATATCACAATGAAGTGGTGACACTGCTTGTATGCGTCGTAGAAAATGGCGTTGTCAATGTCAATGAATGATTACATTACACAAATATCAACGAACGGGACACCAGAGACAGTGTCGATGCTAAGCAATGATTGTAAACTTACTGTGGCTTTTGCAATGAGGAAGACAGACTCTTGACTTGCTAAGGTAACATCGGGGTCTGTCTTCATGATGTTCTTGATCCGTGTTAGCGGAAATTTGTTATTTCTCGTGATAGTTTGTGTCCTTTCCTGATTTTCCTCTCCCTTATCACTTCCATTCTCATTTTGATCTTCCCGCGAAGGTTCACTGGAGTCTGCCATGTTGATAATAACTTTCAATCAGCTAGCGTTGAGGGCTACCTGGTCACGCTGCGCTGGTGACCGCTTATAATGGTTTTGTTTCATTTTTTTTGTGTGAATGGATGAATGAAAATGCATGCATGCATGAATGAATAAATGAATGAATGAATGAATGAATGAATGAATGAATGAATGAATGAATGAATGAATGAATGAATGAATGAATGAATGAGTGAATGAATGAATGAATGAATGAATGAATGCATGAATAAATGAATGAATGAATGAATGAATGAATGGACGAATGAATGAATGAATGAATTTGAATGAAGTTTGAAGTTTATTTTTTATTTCTGACGACCCTTTCGAGATATGAGAAATACAAAGTAACTTGTACAACACAATTTATAATATACACATATGTTTTCTTTAAGAAAAAGAAAAAAAAAAGAAAGAAAAGAAAAAAGTTTCGAAATACATGTACACATGTAATAGTATTTCCAATATTTACCAGTATTCACAGAATGAATGAATGAATGAATTTGAATGAATGAATGAATGAATGAATGAATGAATTTGAATGAATGAATGGATTTGAATGATTAAATGAATGAATGAATGAATGAATTTGAATGAACGAATGAATGGATGAATAAATGACTTTGAATAAATGAATGTATAACTTAATGAATGATCTATGAATGAATGAATGCACTATGAGAAATGAAAGCATGAATGAGTGATGCATGAATACACGAATAAATGAGTGAAAGAACCAATGAAGGATATATATATATATATATATATATATATATATATATATATATATATATATATATGAATGAAATAATTAGTTATAAATCAGTTCGAACTAACGTGATAAATAAACAACTTGTAATTTCGGAGTAAATATTTTGAAAACAAATTTCCTATTTTCAACAGAATTATTCGGATCAAATTCCATTCCAAATTGACTAGAGATATGATGATTATTATGTATGTGTGTGTGTGTGGGGGGGGGGGGGGGGTATGTTTTTTTTTTATTTACAGATCATTTGATCCTTAGGCCTATTTCGCATTTAATTTTTTTAAAAAGATAATATTATAATGATGATGTAAAAAAAAAAAGATTCATAGGCCTATTGGATTTTCTTTTCTTCTTCTTTTTTTTTTTTTTTTTTTTTTTTACTAAATTCTAGCCCAGAAGTTATGCTTTTAAATGCGAGGCATCTTTTAATACTCTTTAAAAACTTAAAATAAAATGTTGGGAATTAACAAAAAATTCTACACTTTGCAATTATTGTAAAACTGGCCTACTTTTAAATAGTGTCTCTATAATTTTGCAAAGGCATCTCCTCAGCTTTTTTTTTTCTAAGGCATCCATCATCTTTTTAAGTACTTTAGTAAGGCCTACGCTAGCCATAATTTCGTAATTTTATCATGTTTAATTTTACTAAACATAAACTACGCTGGACTAGAGGGATTTCTTCCTTCTCTTGAAATATGTATTCATTTCTTTCTTATTCATATATGGTATAGGCACATTCAGTTCCAAAACTTTGCATAAACAATGCAAAGTTGAACGAATGTGACAAGTAGCCGGGCATAATTATGCTGGGGATACGGGATACACAAAAGATTTATTATCTGTGATATGAAATAAAATGTAGGCTGCTTATATTTCTTATGTCAATCTGAGTCACTCTTCTACAAGAAAAACACACTTGTTAGCATTAATCGAACAAGAATGCAATCGACGTCTTCTGTTGTGTTAAAGAATTTGGGAAAAGGAAACAAACCGAGAAGTAGGTTCAGTCAAAGATTAAATTAGACTTCGACTGTCGCTGAACTATATCTGCGTGTTATGGCCACTGAACTATACCACTACGTAGTGTGGTATAGTTCAGTGGTTATGGCGCGCGCTTCGGATTCGCTATTGCGCGCGAGAAAATGGCCATTCAAATACTATATAATTGTTTTTTTATTTGCTGCTTAAAAAATAAATTATACATTTTAAATAATCAAACACTAATAAATAATTGAAAAAATTATATATGATTATATTTCAGAAGCATTTATTCTTTTAAATGTATATGTCAGCAATAATGTAACAAAATAATATTTAATTATAAAATTGGCCACTTCAAGTTTGCGCCATTTCCCAAATTTGTACTTCTGCCTGGAATGAATCCGAAGCTTGGGTAGTGCAAGTGTAATTTCTGGTCTTGATTAGTTATTTGAACTATTATAACTTACTAGATTGTATACGTTGATTGTTTCTTATTTAACTTTGAAAACGAGAAAAACATTCTTCTGTCGACTGAGGGTTCATTTGTGCCGTCTTTTGTTCAGCTAACCAGAACCGCCCACCGCAGTTCGCCGACTTCGCGGCCCCAGAGATACGGCGGCTTCAGGCAGCGAGGATCTGCTGCTCGCGACGCATTTTAACAAATGCGGATACGCAACTCAATTGATCTCTTCCTTGTTCTCAGTCATAAACGAAGCAAGGACCTCAGCCGATTTTTGCCTTCGATTCACATATTACGTGACATTAGGGATTTGGAATCTGCGTGATAGAATCTCCAAGAAAATATGGCGAGAGTTCATGTAACAAATGTGCAAGTTCTTGACAATCCGTCCAGTTTTAAGAATCCATTCCAGTTTGAAATCACATTTGAATGCTCAGAGAATTTGTCCGAAGGTAAGTCTAACAAAGTAACATTTTAGTAATGTTATTCCACAGTGTTCGATTAGAGACAGTGTTCATGCCATGGTGATCATGGCAGATTCAAACAAATTCAATAAAATAAGGAAATATCATGAATGTTAGAAATCTATTTAGTTCTTTAAACAAATTGAAAGATATTTTATATATTTTATATGATCAATATTGAACACGAATGAAGTTGGACTTGACGCATGTTTTGCAACCTTCATAACCTTACTTTACCTTAGTTTTGTTGCAGGATAATCGTGATTCTATTTTTTTTTTGGAAGATTTACATTAAATGTGTGGTGTGTCAACATTTTATATTTTCTAGTAGTATAGACCCTAGGGGTGGTATTACAGAAGTTATCCTAAGTTTTCTCCTAAGTTTTCTTCTAAGTCCCCGAGTTAGGAGGTGCTTAAGAGAGCAAGAAATTGGTATTACAGAACATTCTCTTAGGACTCTCTTAATGCAAATTAGGGAGGGTTTGACCCCACCCAGTGCGCATTTATTAGCCAATGGAGGAAAGTGTTTCATTTATGAACAGCCAATCACAATCACAGCATCTCCCCCGAGGATTTATCCTAACTTTGTGGTCGCGCAACTATGTGCGCGCACATCAATCATGTACGCGCGCTTGCGCAAATAAATGCTGCTCTTTTTTATTGCGTGTGTTATGAATGGCTAAGACAGGGTGAGGCTCTCCTAAGTTTTCTCCTAAGTTTTCTCCTAAATCCTCTCTTACGCGCATTCTGGAATACCAATCCTCCTAACTTTATGATTTGCATAAATTTGCGTAAAGATAGGAGAAAACTTAGGAGAACTCTTAGGAGCGGAGTTAGGAGAAAAGTTAAGATCGTTCTGGAATACCACTTAGGAGAATCCTAGACTTAGGATAAGATTTCTCTTAAGTTATCGTTCTGTAATACCACCCTAGGTCATTGCAAGCAATTAAATATACATAGTATTATAAACAGTATTTCATTCTTCATTTCGTGAGATTATACACAATTTTTTAAAATGTTATTGATGTTATCAATTATTACAATTTCTTGAGAAAGACTGAATTGGCAGGAAGACTTGACATGCATCAAATTTGTGCTATGGTGTGTTAGTGGGCTTTATAAGCCTTAAAAAGCAAACATGCATGCACAACATCTTCTCGGTATTTGATTATTAATTTCAGATCTGGAATGGAAGATCATCTACGTCGGATCAGCAGAAACGGAGGAGTACGATCAGACTCTAGACTCTGTTCTGGTTGGCCCTGTTTCACAGGGCAGGCACATGTTTGTCTTTCAGGTGAGCATTTAACAGGTTCTGTGGGCGCTCGGGGAAATGCCCCTGTACACACCAAAAAAAAACCCTGTGCACATAATGTATCACATGATGATATGCTGAATCTCAAACCTCAAACTCGCCCTCTTCTTCAAAGTGGTCGGGGGTTGGTGCCGGCTCCCCCAATCCAAAAATTTGCTCAACCCATAAAATCTAATTGACGTATCCGTGCGAAACAATTTGAAAACTGTGACACCACAAATATCATTGATAGGCAAGTGACAAATGATAACAAGTGCTTCAATCAAATAAGAGCACAAACTGAACAATACAGGAACTCGTTCTTCCCATCCACTTTCATTGAGTGGAACGATCTGAGTGACACTGTCGTCAATTCAATCTTGAAAAACTCATTCAAGAAGGCCATTGACAGGACCTTCTAATCATCCACGTGCCCTCTCTCACCCGATGCGTCAATGCCCAGGAGGGCCCTGCATCGTAAACATCCAGATCCAGACCTAGAATCAGTGTGCTTGTTTCATATCAGGTTTCAGATATTCCCCCCCCCCCTCCCCCGAAATAAATAAACATTTTTGCCTCACTTCCTATGAAATATTGCCCCACTCAGGGCTCTACAAAAAAAAATTTTGCCCTGGAGGAAAAACTGCTTGCCTGTTTTTTTTTTATCATAACCTTTGTTTTTCACTAATTTTTCTGCAGAAGCGGCATACCTTATCCTGCCGAATTATAACATACTTTACAGGACAACTGAACATAACAATAGGTATTTACACAGAGTTTGACAAGTTACTAGTGTTTGTTTTTAATCATCCGAGTCCATCATCATGTTTAGCACTGACTCTCCTAACTATAGTACTCTTGCTTTCACTCAAAATGAAGCACACATACGCCTGACCTCCCTTAATAATTGGGCATGTTGGAAGCAGACTCTGCTCACTACATGTAGGCAGGTATAGGACACTTTCATAAGACTAGAGGAATTTAAAAAACACATATTGATAACACTGACTACACCATATTGCATTGTAATTTGTAGGTGGCAAAGCTTGTCATAATACATGTAACTCATAAGCACGCTGACAGGATTATAAACAGTCACATTTCAAAAGTAAAATGTCTAACCCTAGACCACTTCTTTGCCGTTGAATCGTCCAAAAAAGTGATTTCTAGGTCTGCATTAGCGTCCGTTTAGACCCTATAGCCCCGGGACGGCTAGGCGGCTAGCTACCTGTGACTAGCCGCATAGCCGTAGGCTGTCGTGGATACACTTAGTTATGAACTAGCGCCATGATCTCCCAGTTTCGAGCTTGTTAATACAGAAAACCTTAGAGTAATCAGCCCGATATTTCTGGGTAGGGTTCTTGGTAGATGTGCTCATTTTGCCGTTTCAAGTGTACTGGTAGCAATCAATATCATGGGCAAATCAATTTAATCATTGCTGCTCCACGGCAGGTATATGTGCAGAACTCATACAACAATCACTTACAAATGTTTTCACATTACAGTCCCATATGTAGTAATCCACGTAAATACGGTATGTGGACACACAAATAAACACAGCTGTTACGAAAAATTTCACATCGCGCAGTCACACATTCGCGATCGCAAGCCAGTGCTCTTATCTGGTTAAAATATCGGTAATGCGGATATCGCGCATATGAGCAGAATTTATTTTTCAGTTCAAGATGGAAGTGTCCACGGAACGGAGTTTCAGACGAATTTTCATGACAAAATGTCAGTGTTCTCACTCCAATTTCAGCTGTGTTTGCCTGGTTTGACATGATACGAGACACATTCACAATAATTTTCTCGCATATGCGTAAGAACAATGTTATTTCCATATTTTTGGGTGGAAAATAACCACTTGCCCGGATGGGCAAGTGTCTTTGAGAAATGCTTGCCCGGGCGTCATTTTCACTTGCCCCGGGCAATCGGGCAAGTGGGTTTGTAGAGCCCTGCCACTTATATATTAGTGATGATTTTTTTTTTGTTGTTGTGACAAGAGGACAAATATGAATAATTCAAGAAATATGCATGTGCTAAAACGAGTCGTGACAGAAATTCTGCATTTTATATCTGAATTACTTTTCAAAGTTCCAATCCTAGTCCACTATGAGAACACTTAAATAAAGGAATAATTTAAATGTCCTTTTAGTATTATCACCTTTACTTCCTTTTAGAGAAACATTAAACTGGTATTGAGGCCAAGTTAAAAGAACCTCTGTGACACAGTATTTCTTCAAAAAGCATAATTCTTAAAATAGATCAAGATACTTGTTTCATGACATTGGGCTTGAAATGTGGCCGCCACAATTATTATTAGTTAATACATTTCAACTTGCTGTCTTTACATAAGTGTTGCCAATTTGTCCAAAGTAATGATTAGGAGAAAAAAAAAGACTGGTTGTGAGAATCAGATGACCTAACGGTACCTCTCCCTGACTGTAGTCTCATCTTGCAGAGAATCAGATAGACATAGCCAGGTCATTCTTTCTAGGGTTTTGGTCCCAACTCTGAACAGAGGTTTAACATCACCAGTGTTATAAACTTAATCAACATGAAACATTGATTCAAAATAATTAATTTTGTGCTCGGAATCACTATGGTATAATTGAGTTTATCCACATAATGATTACAGCAAATAATGTCACCCACTTTTATGATTCTGTGATGAAAAATCAATGATTTTGTGACAGCATCCAATGATTTATTGCGCTCCCCCCCTTCTATCTTTATAACCCAATCTAAGTTCAACCACCTTAGTGTATAGCGTCCTTGTCAAGCCCTGTGGTAAATAACACATGAAAACTTCCTCTACTTGTCGCTAGGCTGATCCTCCAGATCCGGCCAAGATCCCAGCAGCCGATGTCCTGGGGGTGACCGTGGTGCTCATCACCTGCTCCTACAGGGGTCAAGAGTTCATCCGGGTCGGTTACTACGTCAACAACGAGTACGACGAGCCCGAACTCAATGAGGCCGAGAAGCAGCCAGCCGTTCCAAAGCTTGACAAGGTTTGATTTTGAGTGGAATGGCTTTTGGGGGTAATTTTTATTTAAAAAGAAATGTTAAGTATACACCTAGTAGTATGGGGCGCGTTTCTCAACACGATGACAACTCTAACCTCAGCTCTAACTCCGATAATTAGCACTGAGGTGATTCAAGTCTAAATGCTGGAACTGCTCGGATCCTGTCGCATCTATTGTTCGCGATCGGACGATCCTTGAGAACAATAGTGACTTATGGAAAGCTGAGTTGCCTAGACTATCATTAACATGGTATCTTTCAACACGAATATGACCAAAATGGAAAGCATGAAAGAAAATTGATGAATTGATTAAACAGAAGCAAATGAGAGATTGATATCACAACAATCTTCATGAAAATGATATTTTATACATTAAGCCATAGAATTATCATCGTTTAGCATCATCAATGCTAGAGTAAGTTCCAAGTGAGATGTCGATGGCATGCTAATGCAGAAACAGGCCTATGGATTACATGCTCCATTCTGTAAAAAATGAATAAATACAAGTTAGAAGAGAAAATCTAGGAACAAGAGGGAATTGAGCCTATATCTTCTGCTTACCGGGCAGCAACTGAACCACCAGGCCATTTCTAGGCTACGGAAAAGATCCATTGACCCAAAGAGTGATTTGTTCTGACTCTTTGATGTTCAGTTGTCTGCTGTAAGGACACTTCAGCTAGATTTTGATATGAGGGCTTTCTGGAGTAATTTCAATTCAGAAATATATTTTACACCATGTAGTAAGGAAAGTGTGCTCCACCCTGTAAAAGGTTGAAAATTTCTTTTGTTCCTGCTTCTCTTCCCCTATTAGGTCACGCGCAACATCCTCCACACTAAGCCTAGAGTGACCCGCTTCACGATAGACTGGGACGACTCGCCCCTTGACTCCGAAAACATCCCCCCGATGGCGCCAAACATTCCCCAGGAGCAGCAGCCGGGCGCCTCGACGTCGACGGCGATGTCGAACGGCGCCGTGAAGGACCAGATCGCAAAAGGCGGCGATTACAACGCGCCCATCAACACGGATAGCAACAGCAGTATTCCAGATTACGTGCAGGATATGGACTGTCATTAATGTCAAAGACTGGTTGCTAAGTTATCTCTTTGGAGTCCTTTCCTGTTGTCAGACGGTGGTGATGGACCGTTCTAAAATGCATTTGACGTCAACCAGGAGGGCATGCGATTGCAATGCTGTGTGTTTCATTGTAGCCTCGTGGTGGTTTCCTCCAAAGTGGCGCTGAATTTACATGACACAGATTCTGCTTTTCTACCTATTCATATCTCTTGATTGTCTTATGTGTGTGGTCAGCATCTTGGCATAATTACCATCATAGTGTTTGTTCCTCAAAGACGTAATTTCGCCGAATCATGTGTTCAAAAGTTTATTTCACACATTAGAAATACGCTTTTGATATGAACAGAAGATTTTTGATAAAAAAGGTGCTTTTGATATATGCAGAAAACACAAAAAACTAATCTGAGAATGCATTGGTGAGTACCAAATCTTTCATTTTCCCACCATTCTCTCCCAGTGTGTTACGATCAAACTGACCAGGCCAAGGATATTATCCAAGCACAAAATGTTTATCGCCCCAACTCTTTATGCACGAGTGATGCATTTATCCACTAGTAGTACACACAAACCTCCTCACAAAATCATCTCAACATACCTAACTATCTGCAAAAGAGCAATATTAGGGGAATGGATAAGTTGTTTGATGAAAATGAAAATAAGGGAAATCTTACGATCAAAATGTAGTACGTCGTGTTCAGCTTTGCAGCAGTTGATATGAAAAGTGTGGCAGTCATCCTGTTTATCTGTTCCTTTGTTATTCGTTCCCTGTAAGTGATATTAAAGATTTTCCTCAGGCAGAATTGATGGAAAGCATTTAATGTCTTTTTCTGTAAGTTTTCATGTATTGCTGGCGTATAACGCTGTGGGGAGGAATCGTTTAACTTTTAGTGTCCTGGATATTGAATTCCTGGACCATGCTGTGCATTTCCTAATACATGTATTAAAAAAAAAAAATCAAGTTTTCACAGGGACTTTTTGTTTATTACGGGGTATATTTTTGCATTTAGGAGCTATATCACTTCTCTACTTTTTGTGGAAGCAACTCTTTATCGGGGTGAAAGATCTGTTAAGAGACGATTCTGACCACATAAAATCTTGCTGAACACCACCAATGAGCATTCTTGCAACGAGTTGTACATAGTAGATAGTAGAACTGACCAATTAGCAACGTTCATGCTGCAAAACCAAGAAGTTTATCATGAACTGATCTTGATGAAATGGTTATTATACAGTTCATTTTATTTATTTACGGTGAGGAAACTGATCTAAAAGGACAACATATATGATGTGCTGTAGTCCATTGCCAGAGTCTTTGCACCATGATCTACCTAGTGGCAGATCCTTTCCCTAGGTGAGAGGACATTCCTGAGCCTCTATCACACAAAGAGTGAGTTGCTATAGCAACATTGTGATCAATTGCAACTCACCCCATCACAAAAACCATGACTGCCTTCAATTGCAAGTCCAAGCCTATGCACGATTTTTCAATCAATCATATAGTTACGAAACGATAGATCCACAAAAGCTACCATCAATATCACACGGAAGTAGCAATCAATATCGATAGTCGGTTCTTTGTGATGCAGATTTACGATAGATATCAATGATCATTGGAAGCCCTTTGTGATACAGGCCCCTTAAGTCTGCCTCAAATTTTTGTCTCGCTGCATGTTCCAGTTTGTACATTTCATAAAAGTTTTGTTTCAGTTTGTGTGTGTTGGAACAGTGTGGTGCTCTGCATGTTCATTTTATGTGAAACCTTCCTCTTTTTGTGGAAGCTTGGAAGGTATTTGTCCTGCAGGCCTGCAAAATCCTGTAAAGGTGTGTTTATTAACGACTTATGAAAGTCGTTTGCTGCTACCGTTTATCAGAATGCCAAACTTAACAAGCATCTATAAATCCAGAAATTTACATTTTCTCACTACCAACACTTTGATGTGGAAAGTTAGGAATGCAAGCTAGCAGCATTATGGAATGACGCTTTTCACAATGGTCTCTATTTATTAGACTGATTCCAACACTTGTAATAACGATACGGTAAAAATTGATATTATTGATAATACATCATACAGTATTATACATGTATTTCCTAGCACTTCCGTCACATGTGTTTTTAATACAGCACTTGTAACAGGGCAGCATACCATATTGAAAGTTTTGAGTGGCAGTTCTTTTATATATGTCACTTGACTCCAAAGCTATTCTGGAGTTAACCCTTTGTGGCCCCCTGGGCCATGTTGCATATAGGCTTTTAATTATTGTAACTTAACATCAATGATAACTACCACGGCAACAGCCTATAACCTCTCACTTTTGCACCTATTTCCATGGTACGGTACCGGTAGTTACCACGATGGTCAGTTACAATAAGTGCAGACCTATATGCAACATGGTTTAGTAGTAAAGACTTTAAATACTGCTTTCTCATTGTCCCACTCATAATACACACACCTCCCACTGAGCAGAATTTATTTGGTCGTGGATGGTAGTGGTCAAGAGAAAGGGAGTTGAAATCATCACACATGTCATGTGATCCATCATCCTGCAATCAAACTAGACTGGGCCCTGTGGTCACGGTCACAGCAGAGCAATTCGGCCATGATACGATACTGTATCTGTAATTCCTAACACTGATTCACATGCATGTACTATCCATTACTTTTAACCCGTTCCTCACGGTTAGAATTTTGGGCATTGTGACCCCCCCCCCACCCCCCCACTTGTGATGTGGGGACTGTCAAGACTCAAGAGTGGGGAAAAATAAAGTGAACCAGCGAGATACATGTACATGTGAAATGACCAAAGGATAAATGGATGTTTTAGGAAAGAGCTACGTGTGTAATGGTTGTTAACAACTGTTTGCGGGATGTTTCCCCAAGACCCAAGAAGTGATTGTAAATCTGTGAAGAGATGAGGAACTTGGTCTTGGAGAAAATTTAGATAGTGCCAGCAAAGACAAAGGCACTTGTAGTGTTGTAAATTTTGTATGTTATGTTTGTATTTGATATCAAACTTTGTATTGTAATAAAAAGTAATGTGTAAAGTTACCTTCTAGTCTGTTGATGTGTAATTTATAATGTGGTATCCAATTTATTCAAGATCAGATGATAGCAATTCCATAACCAGGGACCTCACCGTTTTTGCATTCATGAACACCATTATGCAAAGTTTTGGTTAAAACGATACATCCACACCCAAAATAAATCATTGTACATGTATAGCTATACCAAAATGAAGTATAAGGAATTGTACTTGTACGAACAGGGTGTCCAAACACAACAAATCTATACCGGAACTCTAATAAAGTATCATACTACCAGGGTCCAGCCCGTCTTTGTTGAGCGCACTCTAGTTTGAGTAGATTGGGTCACGGCTTTTCCGTGAGTTGTCACACCAGTTACCTCTGGTCACACTAAACTCCATCCAGTTATACGACGTATTGTTGGTGATGCCCACACACAGTGAACCGCGATTATTAAAGTGTGATTCTTTACACTGTTCTAATTCGAAACGATGCCTAGATCCATGTTTCTTTGTACAAAGTTTTGTTGTTAGTTAAGCCTTTCTCCATAGGTGCAACTTACAGTTGTGTACAAAATCACACGTTAAGAGTAGAGTGCTCAAATCACTCCTTTGTGAGCCAATTATTTAACACATACAAAATGAATCCTTGCGAGGTGACTTTTCGAAGTCAAAATATATTTCCAGCTTTAGAGGGAAATTGCAGCCTAATACAGCAGACTAGAATATAAAGAAAGCAAATTCTCATAAAAAAAAATCAATCATTGAGCCCAAAGTATTTTTTTTTTGTCCTTGTTTTTGCAACTTATACATGTACATGTAATTCAAAATACATGTACTACAGTAGGCTTGGCTAAAAAAGTTGTCATAAATTGTCATAAAAAAAATTGTCATAATCGGAATATGCTGTGATGAGGTGTTAAAGAAAAAATGAGAGAAGCAATTTTAAAATTTGAGAAATATGTGACATTACGCAAACGTTTGTCATACATGTATTTGTAAATGGAGCCTTCACACAATGGTTATATGAAATGATATGGCAAACTGCGCGATATCAGGGCAGTGATAAAGATGTTCAAACTTCATTTAAAGCGTTTTATTTCTCTCGATCGTTCCCTTCTCTACTTCTCTGTTTTTGCTTTTCGGGTCTCTCCTTGGTTTACAGACACACACCCTCAACAGGCAGTCGGTCTGGATCAACGAGGCTGAATCGTCAGACTATCATAATAACAAGGGAGTCTGGCACTGCTATCTGTAGTCTTGTCTTACCAAACACACATTTTCAGATAGTGTCACAGTTGAGTCTCAGGGTTCCCAGCCTATCAGCAAAAGCAGGGAAAATTGTTTCTCCTTTTTTACAGTCAGGGAATTTGATAAAAATGCCTCAAATCAGGGAAAGGTCAGGGTATTTTGATTGGCTAAAAAATCGACAGTAGTCAGTCGCACTGTTATATTTTGTTGCGTTTTATACTGCAAATACTGTAGTTCATTGTAACAACATGAAACTGGAAATGGGATGAAATAATTATGAAATTTTGAGACTTCATCAGGGAAAAATCAGGGAAATATCAGGGAATTTTGTTATCTTGAAATGGTGGGAACCTTAAAGACAGCCCGTCCCTTTTTCACATCACCACAAAACCATCGAAACATTTGCAAATCATATAGAGAGGTGTTAGCAAGCTGTATATTCATAATTTCAAACCGATACGTAGCGTGAAATTCAAATAATGCACGTAAACAACGTCTGATTAATAGTCTTTACCTCAGACTCTTAGCAGTTTGTGTTTTAATATCTGCTTTATTGATTAATCTGTTTATCAAATTATAAAACGCATTATGAAGAAAAATTGTTCTATGGAAGGAATCATCTCCAAAGTTTGGTAATTACTCATAAAATTAGGATTTTACACTTGCATAATAACCACATAGATGCTGTAACAAAGACTAATACTTTTTTCGTAGTACGAAAAAAGTCGTAGTACGAAAAAAGTCGGTTTGAAATTTAACGGCTGAAATTTTTACATATATAGAAAGCTTCAACATGCTATATTCTTAGAAATGGTCTTGAATCACACTTTCTTCAATTTACGATCGTGATAGACGATTTCAAATTTTAAGCTTGCAAAAGGGACGGACAATCTTTAAGTGTCTGTCTACAGACTAACTTCTCCTTATTGCCATACACTAGTCTGGTTTCCAGGCTTCTAAAATATACAATGAGAGATTTGACTGTCTCAGTAGACTGATCGCCCTCTCAATCCTTATCTGCTCAACCTATTAGGGACAGATATGAGCAGAGGGGAATCAGTTTTTAAAGGAAAAAAAAAAACCACCCTCAATGACCTGTACTCGCAATAGTGGTTTAACTTCAATAGACCGCATTCTGCACATTACGTGGCGCAAAATAAATCATCTGATGCTGTCACAAAATCATTGATTTCAATCACAGAATCACAACAGTGGGTGATTTCAATTATTATGTGGACAAATATAATATACCAGTGTTTCCAAGAACAAAATCAATTATATTGAAATATTTTTTTTTATATTGAATTAATGTTTTTGTGCTGTAGTAACAAAATCTTTGATTTTCATCACAGAATCACAAGAGTGGGTGATTTCAATTATTAAGTGAACTAACTCAATACGCCATAGTGTTTCTGAGAACAAACTCAATCATATTGAATTAATGTTTTGTATGTTTTTTTTTTTTTTTTTTTTTTTTTTTTTGGGGGGGGGGGGGGGGGGGCTTTCCATAAAGGGTTAGTATACGTACAATGTATATTGTTAGCACACTGCTCGTGTTAAACTCCTTTTCAGAATAGATTTATACTTGTGAAGTTTGGATTTGAAATGTCCTTTAAATTTAAGGAATGCAAACACAAACCACACACACACATCGTCATCACATCACACAAGTGAATCACCAAGACAAGAAAGAAGTACGACCTGTACACGGAGGATTTAAAGTCTGAGAAGACCTGTTTATTTGATATATTTTTGTGTCCATGGCGGACCATAGGCAGAGAAATATGCCTCTGTTCATTTAAAAATCTTCCAGTGCTACATGCCAACAGTGGAACAAAGACCGTAATATAAATTATAACCATTCATGTTGCCGGCAGGGTATAACATGTACCTACAAACCACATGCAGATTTTTTTTTTGCAATAATACAAACACTTTTGACATAATCTAGTGAACACCAAATGTACAGGTTCATGAACATCACAAATAATTCTCAGTTTTAACTCATCTGATCAATTCTAAATATTTTTTTTTCTTTCAACAACCAATTCCCTGTTTCCTTTACATGTACATCACTGCTTCATTTTAACACAAGAGAAAACAAATCATAACTATCAAAGTTCTCTTTTTTATCATAATATTCACACTTTACAATAATTGTGGCTATAGTGCAACAAAGGTTCTTGCTAGAAATATGATACAGTGTTGATTAAAAACTTGAACTGTTCAAGAGATCACTTCTGTTGATGAACATTAAAGTAAAGTCAAGGGCATGAACTCGGAAGTGAACCCTACCTTTCAATGCAGTTCCATCAAATAAAAAAACAAAAACACAAGCATACTACTGTTTCCTCCATAAAAAATATGGGTCACAAGAATACAACTTCAGATGGTAGTATCTACATTTGCTAGACTACTCAACAAGCCCAAAGCCATGAAAAATATGTGCAAGTTTCTGAGCTTGAGGTCAATGGAGATAATAGTGACTACAGATATGAGGAGTGGGCAAGGAACATGTGAACGTATGGTCTCACCAGAAGGCCATTTAACTTGCAGTGTGAAATGCTCCATGCTATAGACAGGGCTCCTTTCACACTGCACTGATGGGTTGAGAATGGATGCAAAACCTACTGTTATCCCACTTTACATGCATTGTTTTTTGTTTGTTTTACACTGAAGTATTAATTTGGTCAGGAACTATTAACAGGATTTCTGGGAACATGTATTACAAATGTACACCACATATGATACTGGTAACTACACAAAAAGCATCATATGAATGCTATTTACATGTATATCTAATATGTATGTCATTTGTTATGAAGAATCAACAAGTTATAATCATGTTAATAAATCTTACAACATGAACTTGCATCAAGAGTCTAATATCCCATATGCAGCAACGCTGAAGGCTTGCCTCGCCAATAGAGCGAGGTGATAGGTGAACGATATTGCGAGCAAATGGAGTTCCTTCATGTCATCACTGCAGCACCCTGTTTATAGATGAGTTTGAAATGTAAGTCACTTGTGCATTGTCAATGATGGTCCCTTACAATGCCCTGTTATCTGTGGCAATATAGCAGATACAAGTCTGAGAAGCATTCTATGTACCTGATACACTAAGTAATTGATGTCCCACAATAGCATGTCATGTTCGAGACTACATGTATCTTTGTACATGTACAAGTTCAATAAAAAACAACTTGACTTACAGGTGAGCGAGAAAGGGCGAGAGAGGGGAGAAGGAAGAAGGGGGAAGGAAGGAGGAAAGAAAAGGGGAGAATCAATGTTGGGGGAGGGAAAAAGGAGGGAGGAGAAAGGGAAATGGAGAAACGGAGTGGGGAGGCAGGAAGAGAAAGATAGAAGTTTCAACATTTTGCTGCCACTAATGCACAGTACATGTTGTATGCTATTCAGCTCAGGGAAGCATGCACTATCAATCCCAATTTAAGTGGCAAGTCGGGAGAAGCACACTATGAACATCCAGTGCATGTGCTTGCCCATAGTTCAATAGTGAAAGTGGGGTAGACTAACGACTAGTAAACTAATCATGTCAGAGGAGAAACGCTACACAAAGAAAGCACTGGAGACTTAACTATACCATGTAACTTGACCCTTTAGAAAGCTTTGCTATAACAGCTCCTAATAATAGTTTATATATATTCATATGGCACATATTCATGTTGCGATACCGAATTTCAAACACTCTTTCTTTAGTGGGATATATAGCGAGCACCACATTATTACAGAAGGTATTAACTTAAGACTCCCTACGCTCTTGACCCAGCTTGACCATCAGCTTCTAACAAGGTTTCTGTGCATCTCTACATGAAGTATCCATATGTATACGCCCCATGTACCACACATGGGGGTATAGAGGGAGGGGCAAGGGGTATTGTGAGAAAGCGAGTGGCAGTGTGCATGAGCTGCTTGCTGCATGTTTATCAGACATGAACACAACACACTATAAGAAAAGCCTGTCTGCACTGCTGTATTTCTTGCCTGTTTATATTAGTGACCGAATTAAGTTATATAGAAACCATTCTACTGCAGTATATCAATATTCTGGGACTAGTTTTTTTGTTTTTACCACCAATTATCACTTCAATTTGTTTGTAGTAAAGGAAGGTGAAGTTTTCTATGACACCCAACTTATAAGCACAATCTATATGTTGATCTACTCATTCATGTAACTATCATCATAATTCAATGCATTTTGTTTTTTTGCTGTGCATGCATATCTCACTGCAAAACATGTATCACTGATGTCTAGTTTTCCTAGAATCTCGGCTAATTACAACTTGGCAAGTTCTCTCTTATCTCTACACGAATATTAGCACACATCAAACTTCAGTTCAGGTAAATCAGACTTAACCCAACTGGCATGAACATGTGCCTGCACTGAAACACAGTTGTTATATTATGAAGAAATGGGGTCATTTTTGTATTGTTTTACACCAGTTTTCATAACTAAAGCAAGACAAATTTGCTACTCCTTCAGCTCCCTACCGCTGATTCTGATTGATATAGTAAACACACATATACAGCTCACATGCAGTTGAATGCTGTACAAAGACAGCATCCTAACAAAATGGAAGATAGGATGTGATGAAAGTCAGGTGTAGCGGATTGAGTGGTGCGATGTGTGCGTCTTGCCAGCAAGATACTAATGATATTACGAGTGGCTTTAACAGTAAACCTCACTTAAAGACAGCAGAGTCTATGTCTGACGGTATACAGCTAATGAAAGATGGACTTCACTTCATTCTTCACTAAATCATACTGATTTATGTTAATTTTTTTAGTTGCAATGCATTTCTGAATCCTTCACAAAATAATAGAGGGGGAAGGGGGGGGGGGGGGGATTATCAAGTGATTAGATATCTAGTTTATATACAAATAACATTGTTAACTTCATAGGAGCTGGCATAAAAAGAACTGTACCCTTCTTTGATCACAACATAATAACCAAATATGATTGACTCTTAACAATTGGTGAGATGCTGCTTACCGGGTAATCATATTTCTGTGTTGTATCAAGATGTACATGTAAAGAATGTCATGTGTGAGGCAGAGGACTTGGCTATGACTCTTGTGACCTGCAGCGTTTTGACAACACCAACAAACCATACTGCTTATAACACAATCAACAGGAATGTATTCTATCCCTAGTCTACTCTACCTCGTTAATAAGAGATCATTACAACATAAAAGATATCTGTACTACATGCACATTCCATTACTGTCCATTACTGTTTCAGAAACCAATCACAGATATCGTACCCGTGACATTCTCTTGGTTCCTATTTATAGACACATTCTTCTCTTCTCTTTGCGTAACTATTGATGCACAGTCAGTTAACAAAATAAACATGAATGAATATACACTTTGGATACCAAAGTCATTTAGATGCAATCAGGGGGGAAATTAACATTTTCATGTTACCAGTAATTTAAAAATTACATATTGTTTGATTGGCATTCATGAGCAGAAGTTAGTAATTTGCCTGTTCAACCATTTTCTTTTCATATGCCTTTAGCCAATCCATGATGGAATCAACATACTGAAATTCATCAAGTGTGTTCCAAATGCCAACTATCTTTTGTCCCCAAGATTTTAATTCATTCATATCATTAAATTCTGTCAAAAAATTATTTCAAGCAGCTAATGTCATATCTCCATCATGCCGTGTCACATATCAAAACTCCACTCCCGCCCTTTTCATACCATTTGAGAATAAGCATGACAAAAAGCATAAAACAATCTCACCTCTAAAAATTCATCAGGAATTCATCTAAGATTTCTTGCTCCAAATACACACATAAACACGGTGCATATCAAGAACCAAACTTTGAACAGTGTAAGAGAAAACAACAACCATACATGTAATACTGACTATAGCAGCCACACTGGAAACAAGAAACCTGACATATATCTACAACAAATATATTGAGTTATGATGTCTTTCTCAAGCTGATGCAACAGTGCTACAAGGCATCACTCTTCAATTCTAACAACCTTACAGGTTTCTGTGTCGCTCTATCAATAATTAAGCTTGGGTTGGACGTTGTATAAGGCTACTGTAATAAAACTCTCTGAGGATTTGAGCCATACATACATGAAAGAGTGAAATGTATAAAAACATTTTGGGTGGGGGGTCCTCCAGTAAGCTAAATCCTGGATCACTTCTGATCAGGGGAACATACTAGTACAGCTACACATCTCCACATGCTGCAAGCATTTGGGAAGAAAGAAAGTTGATTTTTCAAATGCTTGCACCATAATACAATGAAAGCAACACGTATCTACACTCATGAATATACAAGTCGAACCTCAGACAAAGTTGGCCACATAAGCACAAACAAATAAACATCGTCCCTACGCATATTTCAAAATTCAAATCCGATAAAGTTTTCATACACCCTACATAATGTGTATACATATATATATTTATATATATATATATATATATGCTACATCATCAGAAACATTCTGTATAATCTGTAATGCTCTAGAGACCAACACATGAATTTGGGAGCAAATATGAGTAGATATTGTTGTTTTACAGCACACTTTAAAACAATTCATGTTCGAAAATGGTGAGAAGAGCACTTGATAATACAACGATCTTGGTGGATCCGAAGGGCCGCTACACGTTATAACAAGTCAAGTTTGTGCTATGCCACTGCCAGTACTGTTGAAGTGGGAAATATACACCTGATAGTGATAAATGAAGCGCTACCTGTTCTCAATTAACGTCCGATGATAAAAAGCAAGAACCACAGATCAGGAAGAGAGAACTGTATAGCTTAATATCGTAGAAGAGAGGACAGCATTCAATTCACAACTGCAAGCACCATACTGAAATGTTAAGCTATGTCCTAAATCAAGACATTATTGATATGGGAAGAAACTATTGGAGCACAGAGTGCGCCACTATATGTACGATATAAGCCAAATTTCTGAGTAAATTCTAATAGTTAGTGTTGTCTTTTGTCTAAAATGCATTACGCCACAACATACGGCTAAACATCTATGGCTCGCATAGCAAGGAACATAAGAACAGGGAATTTACCACTTCAACAGTATATTGGCAAACGTTTAATATCCATGAAAATATAGATGCAAAAGTTTATAAACACTAATAATTGATGTTATTGCCCTATAACTCAACCATAAAAGCTCTAACTAGACTTTCTCTAATAGTGATATCAATCTGCCACCACAATCTTTGATACGTCAATCAATTTCTCCAGCAAACTGTGACCTCATTTCCCAACATTTCTTCCATGAATGCAGCTTGACAATGTTATTACACACAGTTCATTCTGAATGGAGAATATGGTATAAAGAGAAAGTGACACAGATTTGGAGAGAGCGAGGAGAGAACAACATGATATCAAAGAACTGATGGATTGTCAAAAGATTCCTACCAATTTTTTTTACCAATTTACGCTACTACCATACCCTCAATTTCTGAAGCTTTCAGTCACTGAGCTTGCAAATCTTAGTACAATCTAAACAACATTGGCAGGTAGAATGGTCTCAATGTAAAGCAAGTCAATTCTTTTTTTTTTTTACACTTGCAGTTTATTTTCTCAGAATTTCTTATTTTAAATCTCTCATCATAGAGCAACAATTTCTGTACATGGCAAACCTTGCATCTTCTGCTTCCAGTAATATCTTTTCGTAACTTGTCATGTATTTGTACATGTACATACAATAATCAATCGTCATCACCAAGAAAATAGCAGAGTATCCAACATTGGAAAGAGATTCAACCTCCCCTGGGAGGGGGTATGGAAAGGAGTCGAGAAGGGGGGTGCCAACCCCAAACATGGAGGGGGTGACAATGAGAAGGGGGCAGGGAGGGGGTGGTAGGAGGGGCGCGACGTCCTCAGAAGTCTGCAAACTCCTTGACACACTTTTCCGTGAGCGAGATCTTGAGCACCTCCTCCTCGTACTCGTCGAACTGTGAGGCGTCACCTGGCCCCTTCACACGCGGTACAAATGGTGCATCCACCTGTGTAGCATGAGACAATGAATTATTCATAACAATAATTTGACATTGATGTCAGGGCAATTACTATGCATTACAGACACACAACTAACTACATCTTCTACTGTACTACATTTGTGACTGCATGAGTTATCATACCTGCTAAATGTGTATTGTAAAACATGCAAAGAACAAAGTCAACATTATCATCAGCTATATGAATCATTACTGCAGTTATTTTCATACTAAAATTAAAATAAAAGATGTCATTGAATTTTACAAAAAAGCCTTATTGGGGTTTTCATTGCTCCTTTATTTTCAAAGACGTAACAGGTACTTCGATTTTTTTAAATTGATGCAAAAATTTGTAAGCCACAGTGAAAATGTAAATAACATAATTCATTAGTAAATTTGTTTTGCTCTTTTTTTTTTTAAAGCAAGCACCTTTCAACAACAAGGCAAAGAAAGAGAGCTCACCCTCTGTTGGTAGATGGCAATCCAGTCAGTGGAGGTGAACCACTTGTGGCCCTTGATATCCAGCACACCTGCCTTGAGATTGCCAAAGCGCTTGGTCAGGTCAACCTGTAGCAAGCTGCGCAGGATGTCCTTCAGGTCTGCGCTGAAGTGGGAGGGGAAGCGGACCTGAGAGGGAGCAGAGGCAGAGATTGAATGAGAAATGAGTGAATTCATGAGGGAATCCATAAATGAATGAATTAATGAATTAATAAATTGATAAATTAATACACCAATGAATAATGCCATCCAGCCACTCTGCGGCGGAGGTGCAATGCCTGCAAGAATGAACTAATAACAAATCATCAAGGCTCAACATATTGGAACTCAAGGAGCTGTTCTTCACATGAGAAATGAGCCTGTAATATCACCCTGTTGGAAGCATATTTACAATGAATTGAGTATTCTCACGAGCACAATATTCAGATCAGTCCCCTCAAACCTGTGATCTCATGTCTATTAACTATTTGCATGACGTAGTGTATGTTTTCACCAGCATTGCACACGAATGCCACAGAGCAGCATTTTATCCAGCACCGGAAGATTTAAAGCATGAGTACCTTTCCCGAGACGATCTTCTCATAGATCTGGATGGGTTGATCGGCGAAGAAGGGTGGATACCCGGCAGCCATCTCATAGATAAGGACTCCTAGAGCCCACCAATCCACTGCCTTGTTGTAGCCCTGTCAGCACAGAAGAGACATGGAGAATAAGCTTATTAGATGTCAAGCTGGATTCTTGCAGAGTTACCAACATTGAAACTCAACAATCAGGAAGATTTGGGGAAATTTCATCAGAAATCAGGAAGATGTCTATACAATGCATACAACCTAATGACAATAGTCTATCAATAATCAGGGAGATTGGGTGATGTGATGAAATCCAATTCTGTAGTATTGGTCTATTTCCAGGGAGTCTCCTGCAAAATCAGGTAGAACTTGGCAGCTCTGTTCTTGCAAGCGTGCTAACTAGCAGTATAAATATAATATAGGAGGCTCAGATGCATCACAGAGCCCTCAAAACAACAATTCAATAATGGTGAAAAGCTTTCTTAGCATTGCATTACAATGTGCTGAGCATCTTGGCAATGCCAAGATATCTACAGATTGTAATCTACATTATGTTTTCTATTTTTGTATGGCCACTGACAACATGTGTTCGAACAAAATAGATGGCTATTAAAAGAACATAACAGTGAATATTTCAATATTCAAATAAAATAACATTCACCAATGGTTAAAAGCTGTCTTGGCATTGCATCACAATGTGCTGTGCATCTTGGGAATGCCAAAACATCTATGGATTGTATAGTGCTTTCTCTTTTAGTTGCAGGGGTCTATTTACAATCTTGCCTTATTTGGTCATACTTCTTTGCTTGTTGTCTGTTTGTACTAGTTGCATGTGCTATGGAGCTGTCTTTCATTTAAAGGGATCTTTAATACAGGTAAGGGAAAGTAGGAGCAGAGATTACTGGATGCCTAATCACTGCTGAGTCATTCTACCATGACCAAGGGTTACATTCACAATACCAGGAAGGAATGAATTCAAAATGATGAAATTGAAACCAAACAAAATGCAGACCCCATGATTAAGGCCAGTATGTATTAACACTTCTACCCCATACCTTTAAAGAGACCATACAAGTGTAATTTGAATGGTGCTCTTGTTATTATTTTATTGCCTACAATAAACAAACTGTGCATTTCAGTTAATGCTGGAATATTTGTTTGCACATGCCCATCCGCTGGGGAGGCAGCATGTTAGAGCGTCGCAATGAAGCGCCACAAATAACCTTTATTTTAAACATATTTTCAATCCCCATGACTGCAAACTTTACATTCCCTTGAATTAGCAACAAACAGGAAATGTCTATCAAATTTAATGTGGTACATCATCCATTGTGCAAGAACATGTGTGATATTTGTCTGACCTAGTGCTGGCTGGTCACCAGAAAATTTTTCACACATGGCTCAAAATGGTAGAATGCCACTATTTGTCAGATATCTGTGCTGGACGTGTGATACACAACTATGGGACGTATGGTTCAAAGAAAGCAAAAACAATGAGAATAATAAGACTGTTACTGATTTTACAATCACTTTCTGGACCCGAAGTGTGGAGTTTGCGCCGCGCATTTTCTACACTGGGGACCACCCTGACCTAGCGACGAGGTGTTGTAAGGGGCATGCATACCTTGCTGAGGATGATTTCAGGGGCAAGGTACTCTGGCGTACCACACAGGGTCCATGTCCTTCCTTTGACTCTCTTGGCAAATCCGAAGTCTGTGACCTGCACAGCGCATACGAAGCAGCGAAGAGGGAGTAGGAGGGTGGGGGAAAGGGAGACAAAAAGAGAGATAATGCTAAATATGTTACTCATTGCGGATATAATCGCTAGTGATAATCATCCGTCTCGCAATGTATGGTCAACAAGGAATCTTAAAAGATCGCAAAGTGTTGCAGCGGTGCCCGAAATGTTATCATTTTAGATTCCTTGTTGACCATACTTTGCGAGACAAACGATTATAACTAGCAAAAAAGAGAGATGGTCATACAAAGGAAGAAATGATGAAACATGAGGGAGAGAAGACAACAAAAAGACATAAAGGAAAAAAGGTTAGGAGCTTTGTTGGTTTGTTTGTGGGGGGGGGGGGGGGGGTTAAGAGATAGAAAGTGCAAGAAACAAAAGTATGTTCATATAAGAAGAACATATCAGTGGACAGCCAAACTACACATTTTGGCGCAAATGTGGAAGGACCAATCTTAGAAGCAGAGCTTGTGAGTTCAAAGGCCCCAGAGATGGTTAGGCAAAACTACAATACGTCAAATGAATATAAGAATTTTGACTACATCAATTCATAAACTGTATTAAATATCTATTATTTATACCTGCACATGACTGATTTTATGTATAAAAGATGCACATGACTGATTTTATGTATAAAAGATACACAATTTCTCCAACAAAGTAATTACATGGACATGTTTGTTGAAGCATACTAGTATTCAACATAGCAAGATCCATGTAGTGTGACACAAAATGTCTGGGGCATTATTTCAATATATTTGAATATAAAATACTCTTTTGAAATAAGCATACAATTGATGTTACTCAAGAAATTGTATACCAACACTTTGAATTTGACAGATCAGTATCACTACTATTATCCATGGGTACTATGTGCAATGTACACTGTTCACTGTACACTGTATGCTCCATTGATAATTTCACTACAGAATTGTAAAGGTTGTACACACCCAACTGAAATACCCCGGTGATCAAATCAGTAAACTCTTAAACATATCTTCCTAAAGGATCCTCTATATCCTACATGTATCTCTTCCCATTACTCAAATTAAGCAGCCTTTAGGTGGAGAGAAATGTCAAGCCTGCGCTGATCTCTCCAATGAATAAATTTCCCAGTTGTGTCAAGGGAGCTAGGGAGGGCGGGAGGCGGGAGGGGCGGGGTGGGGGGTTGGGATGGGAGTGGGAGCTGGGTTCACTCACTGCAATGTAACCATTCTCTTGGATTAGGATGTTCTCAGGTTTCAAATCTCTGTATATAAGGTCCAAGTGGTGGAGGTACTCGAAGGCAAGGACAATCTGTGCTGCATAGAATCTGGAGTGTGGTTCACTGTATAAAACAAGCAAAGACAGATAGATAGGGGAGAGGGGGTGAGAGAGAAAGAGGCGAGAGAGAGAGAGAGAGAGAGAGAGAGAGAGAGAGAGAGAGGGGAGAGAGAGGAGAGAGAGAGAAGGGAGTTAAATATTGAAAGATCCAATTAATTACATACTACAGCATATCTGAGTCAAGAATACAGCATACATAATAATACTATACTATACGATACAATACTAAAATATAATGCAATACTACAGAATGTGTAATGACTACATGATGTACAATCTAGCTGTTGACATGCTGACCTGTCACGACTGCCCATACTAGTGCAATACACGCCTACAAGTGTAGTACTGAGCTAGATGTCTTCACATTATTCAGCAAGATCCATATTGTGATCTGACTTCTGGTTACCTGGAATTCACCAGCTGTACCAAACCATCAATGTACAAGTACTAAAATTCATAAACACTACAAAAATAATATACATGTATGTTGTGATACAACATGGGAAGAAAAAAATATTTGATGTCTCCTCTTTACAGTGTGATTCCATGACTTGATCCAGTGTATACCAGTAATCATTGCACACACACAAATATGTAGTTGTTTCATAGATGCATTGAAAATACTGGGCTCTCTTTATCTACATGTATACAGTACATTTGTATGAATTGGAAGAATTAAATGTATGAATGCAATTGTATTTCCTCTATATATTATGCTATACTGTACATGTCATGCAACCTCATACATGTAACATACAGTACTAGAATTTTGAGACAATGTACGTCTCTAGGCTGTATCATAATTAATAGAAACGCAGGTGTGTCACATTGATTTTCAGTGTAAATGTTATTCCATGTATTAATGCACAGAAAATACACAATGTTCAGATGTGCAAGCACAACGTACAGGTACTACTAGTACAGTATGTTTGAGTGTGAACTAAATGTACATGTACATTTTACACACACTGTCATGTATGTACATACATGTACATACACAATACATGTGTATGTACACAGCTGTCACATGGAATTGGTGACAAGGTTGTGATGGTGGTACTTCCAATCACAACAATGCCATCTATTTCAGATCCCTGATTAGAATATCAGTCAACACGCTAAACCTTAGGTCACAGTTGAAATGCTGATCCCCAGCCAAGCCACCAAGACAGCACGAGAATGTTATTTCAATGATGCCAACTACGTAATGTATAATATCATGTACACACTGTAGGCTTCGCTGGTGCTACTGGGCTTGTGAAGGCTTCCACTGTGCATATGTAGTGATGTACAATAAATGAGAGGCATGTTCCCCCTGGCCCACTAATTATGCTCATTAAATGACTGCTCTTCCTATTCAATTAATCATTAAACCTGTTCACATTAATGAAGGGGTTTCCTATAGATCAAAATGAAAACATTAAATGGTCATTATGCAACATATTGCATACCTCATGTGAAACAATATAACTTACAGGTGTACAGTACATGTACCTGTACGAGAATAAATCACACACAAAATGTCACCCCTGGTATACATAATGCAACATGTTTTACATAATTACATTACATACATGTACTGTACAGAACATGTACAGAGTATGTACAGGATGCTAGGGAGCAATGGTTCCTGCTGTATGCACACATGTCTGAATACACACAATCATGTACGGTACATTCCTTACCCATGTACAAATACTTTCAATCCAAATTATGTATAGTGAGCTTTCGAAAAACATTCAATGTTGTGGACCGGTACAGTGAACACTACAGTGATAAAATTGTTGATCACAGGAACATGTTTGTGATCTAAAAATAAACCTTTCTGTACATGATCTGGTATTATGGTTATGCAATCATCTGTATCATACAGATGGATGTGTACCAAACAATTCACGGGTGCATAAAGCCAACTATAAATGGACATAAAGGAATACATGTATGTTTGGGGCACAGATACAGGTGCAATAGGGGGGTATGTAAATAAGCTTTATGCATTGTGCACAGGGTGTTGCCAGCGAAGTTACCATAATTCTTTTTTTTTTTATGTACGGCAAAATAGGGAAGAATGTCCATTTTTGATACTGTAGATATCTCATTCAATGGATATCACAAGTATGGAATATGAGACGCAAAGAGAGCAAAATAATGTGATTGATATGAATGATAACATTTCATCGCACTGTGCAGTAAATTAATGAGTGGCACACAATCACTTTCTACTCCTGAAGTGTGGTGTTTGTGCTGCACGTTTTCTACAATGGGGACCTCCCCCCGCGTCGCTATTCAAGGTAGTCTTCAATATACATAAATATATGCAGGATCACAACTAAATTTCCTGTAAAAGCAGGTGTTGATGTGAAGGCCGCCATGCGTACCGGGCCTGGGCCGAGCTGAGCAACATGTACAATGTACCAGTCATGTACATTACAAATCCTTCCCTGGTCAATACGCCCCTAATACACCTGTATGGTATATTTACCAAGCATCGTCCTTGCCCCTTTCTGATGCTAATCAGTGCATGTGCAGTAGGATGGATTCACACTCTGATGGATGATGAACTGATCAAGGCATGTAAAAAATGTGAAATCTTGTGGGCCTTTTTGCTTTGTATCGGTGCCATCATTCGATGTGATACGGGGGGGGGGGGGGGGGGGGGGGGGGGGGGGATGATTTGTACTGAAACAGACACCTTGAACCATGTAATGCATTATACACTGTAGAGTGCCAAAGTGTGATGTCATATGGGCATGTTGTCCTGGCAATTGGTTCTAAACAATAACAGCTGAGTAAACGTTAATGATCATAGGGACTCTCATTGGGAGTGCCGAACGCTAGCCCATGAGAATGTGTCGGACCAGTTAAAGTCTCACTTACTGTAAGTGATGCTATTAAGAACCAGAAACCGGCCTAAGAAATAACAATGGATACTATGACACCACTTGGGTACTCTATTGAGGGGGGAGGGGGGGGGGGGGAAGCACAGGTGCTCTTGTTAATTATGTGGTATGATACTGTAGGAGCTCGGGCTTTGAATCCACGGAATTAATTAATTCAATTTCTTAGTGCGGGATATATTTCAAGACTGAAGTGTCACGACAAAGACACCCTGAACCTTGTAATGCATTATACCCTATCAAGGATTTCCTTCTTTCTTTCTTTTTTATAGGGGCTCTTGTTATTCATTGGGGGCTCTTTATGGCAATGCGGGGGGGGGGGGGGGGGGAGACACATAAATTGCCCTTGCCACTTTCTGATGCTACATGCAGAGAAGGTAGGAGGGATTCACACTCTGTTTCCATGCAGATAATGAACCGCTGGAGGTGTGTTTACTCGGCTATTATCTGGTGGCATGTTCTCCCTGGCATGGGTTCCATCATGTGGTATGATACGGCAGGCAGGGGCACGGACCAGACTAAACATTCCTTGTGGGGAGGCAGGAGGTGAGAGCAGGGCTCAGGCAATGTGAGATCCTCAGGCGCCCAGGGAGACTAACCTTTCAGAGATGATCACATTCACACTTGCACGCAGCGTGAACATGCCTCGCATTGTGTTCAGCATTTGGGTGGAGACACATACAGTGCATTTATTTTTATGTACATTTTGTACCAGTACAATAGTTCAGGCGCAAGTACATGTACAAGGATCTAGTGGATTGAATCAAAATTCTACATGTACAATATACAGAGAATCCATAGCAAGTGGCAAGATATAAAGTACACTGTACGTTTTGTACATCAATACACAACATGTACGACATCATATGACTATAGCCCCGCTCATATACCATATACCGCTATTATTACCAGGCTTGTAAATCATCAATAGAAAATAATTTGTTGTCAGTAAAAAAACTCACAAGTTACAGTACATGTACTACAGAGTACGAGTGGACTACATGCACCATGTGCAGTGAAGGTGATATAGATCCTCCTTCTTGATTGTTATTCTGCACTTGAAACCATGTGACATGCTCCTCTGGACATACAGTACATGTACGTCCACTGGAACGGAGTTCACCAAGTGCTTTGTGCTGCGCAATATGCATGATTGTACAGGGTCGTTCTCCAGGGAGATTGTAGAAGTTTAATATCTGTTTACCATAGAATTACGAATGAAGAACCCATACATCATTAAGAGGCAGAAGCCTTAGACTATATGACGCATGATAAAAGTGTGTCAACATGCAATTCGAAGGAAGTCAGAACAATATGTTTGACATCCAAGGAAGTCAAATAATACAGTTCAGAAAAATATTGATATCGTCAAATTTTGATGATTCAGCACAGAAAAACTACTCTGATCTTATATTGACCTGAGAGCCAGCCGCTTATTCTGTTCATTGAGTTAAATCTGTTAATCATGGGCCAAGGACAAAGAGTGTCATACATCTTTTTGTCAAAACTGCTTGTAATAACTGCTTTTTTAATGGTTTTATTTGATTTGATTAAATTCCTCGGTCATTTTGTAATTGATTGTTTAATTCTATTGGGCAGCATTAAGAATACTTTCTGACTGCTTGCAGTAAAAGGAAAAAATCAACACTTTCCTTTTCTTATAAGAAGCAACACGTTCCCTCTGTTGTTGACATACTGTACACTGTGTACAGTGTAAATACTTATGAGGGGGGGGGGGGTAGCCCCAACTTTAGCAAGTTTGGATGGCAAGTCTCAATTATGACACTGCCTCCAAACATGCTTCTACATGAAGGTAAGACTACCACCTGACTTACTAAACTCAACAAAAAAGTAACCCCCCCCCCCCCAGCAAAATAGTATAATCTTTTTATCGAAGAGGTTTTTGGCAATATAATTTGGCAGGATTGTTCCTTGATTAACTGACTAATGTTTGTGAAAATCACATTAATCCAATTAGTCATGCATGAGTGGGCAAATTTTAAAGGCAAAAATGTCACTTTTCAAAAGTCACAAGGGTAGCTTTGGGATTTTGTCATATAAATTTTTGATGAATTCCATTTCTGGTGCATAATTTATGTCCTTTCAATGTTTATCATCCATCTCTCGATGCACTAACACCTATCCCGACACTAAACCCATTGTTCTGGTTGAGTGAGCACCGTTTAACAAATACTCATCCCTCTTGAGTTTGAAACTTTAAGAAAACCTTTATTTTGGTAAAAATGGCAAAAAAATGGCATAAACAATTACCCTTGTGACTTTTGAAAAGTGACATTTTTGCCTTTCAAATTTGCCCACTCATACATAACTAATGTGATTTTCACACAGAAGTTAGTCAAAAAGTTAAGAAACAATCCTGCCAAATCATTTTGCCCAAAACCTCTTCGATAAAAAGTTATGCGATTTTGCTTGGGGGGGGGGGGGGGGGGATTTCTTTTTTGTTGTGTCTCAAGAGAAGCATGCACTAACATATGGGAAGTGGCATTGCAGTTCAGACTCATGGACTGACTGACAAGGATTTATGCCTGCCAACGACACTGTACATGGACAACACAACTTCCTGAAGGTCAGCTCAGATCACCATTCATCATCTCCCCTGTGTCATGTGGGTGTACTGATCACTTAATGACACTACGAGACAAGACGCCCTCAACATCAATGGACTAATATCAATACCAGTACTTCAGGGTGTTCATTTCAGGACATCAGGCTAGAAAGGTAGACCCCATGAATTCCACCCCCCCCCCCCCCCTCCCCCCACCCCCCAAAAAAAAGAGAAAAAAAAAGATAAGGAATACAGAAAAATAATGTACAAGTTGCAAGTTGTTGTGTGTATGAAACATTTTTTTGTTAAGTAAATGTAACAATGTAAGTTTTATGACATATTTTAATACTGCATACTCTAGACAATATGAACATTACCAAGAACAAACCTGAATTGTAATGAATATATAAGCTCTACACACACGGCCATGTTTATCATTGCTTTTATAACAGTTCTTAGGTGTAAAATACTTCTGTTTTGTGAGTCAAAAAAGAACAGCTTCTAAAAATCTGTTATAGCTGGTATTGGTACTTAATTTCTTTAAAATACATGAACAAGCACAACTTTGTACTTGTACAAAGCCAAATGTCTTTGTTCATTTCACTTTGCGGAATGGCACCCATGTACATGTAGCCTTTACTCCTTAACAAGGGGCTTCATGTACACTGTACATCCTACCTTGTATCAAAGATGGACATGGTATGAATATTACATGTATCTCCCATCTGTTCATAATTAGGGGTTGCTCCATCCTCTATTACATAGTGCATGTGTGTGATAAATACTGTATTGGTGTAGTACCACACAGCATCCACTTGTACACATTTAATACTCTAGATGTCTGTACATGTACATTACATGTACACTACACGTACAGTATGGGTACAAATGGGTAATTTCAATCACGGTTCCCACAAGTATCATTTTGATGAATGTTTGTGCCTTTATCTGTTATGTGTAAGAGCCATACACAGATGACAAAGTACCGTAACCATTTGAACAGTTTGACTAGATTTGTCTTCTTTTAATTCAATGCACTATTTACAAGAAATGAGGGTTGCATTGCCCTTTAATGCATTTCTTCACATACTTTGTAGGTTGCAGGTGTCTGTTTACAACCTACAAATTACATGCACTTAGGTCTTCCTTTATGACCAATTATTACAACCAAGGTCTCTCTTTACACATACACTGAGCAGCAGTGATTTGTAGTTCACTGTGGCTATCAAACCGCAAAGCTCATGTTTAATGCACTTCCAGTGAATACATGTCCACTGTTTACCAGCATGCAAATCTAACACAAAGGATGCATTTTACATACCTCCAAGTGCCTCCCTGTTTCTCACAATACAGATACAATACTCTAATACAGATAGGGTTGACAAGTTAATCTTCTTCCTTTCTCATCACATATACTGTAACAGAATGAAGATTTCATATATTTCAGAAATGAACATCAGATGGCTTCAAAATCAACAATGGTATTTTTAATGTACAGTACATGGATTAAGTTCAGTTCACGTGTAGAAAAAATAATGTTGAGTTGTGGTAACAATTTGCCACAATCTGTTCAGCTCTCTTCAATTGAATGAAAGTCAGATGTATTTCATCTAATTCATGTACAATGTCAATGTACATGTATGTAAAGACACGGGTAGGAAAGAGACTTTGCATACCTGAATCTGCCAATTCTCCGTAAGTGAGAGAACATTTCACCACCGGGAATATAATCCAGGACCATGTACAGGTTGGAGTTATCCTGAAATGAAATGAAAACAGAGAAAGCAAAAGAATGTTGAGTTTGTGTTTGTTCTCGATTATGGATACGACGATGAAGCCTACCTGTACAGTATGATTTACAGTGTACAGTACATGTACACAAACATGGCACTCTCCCCACACCTTGAAAGGATATAAAGGAAAATGAGGAGAAATGGGAGGAGAAAGATGAGGAGTTAATGGAGGAGGAGAAAGAGAAAAGGGGAGAAGGGCAAGAAGGGTGAGGTGGAGAAAGAAAAAAAGGAGAAAGAGAAAGAGAAAGAGGAGAAAAATAGATGAGAAAGAGAAAGGAGAAAGAAAAACAAGAAGAAGAGAAAGAGAGAAAGAAAGAAAAAGGAGACAAAGAAGGAGAATTATGTGAACAAGAAGGAAAAGAAGGATGTGAAAGTGTGATAAGTACATGAAAGTTGACGATAGAATCAAACAAGATTAACCGGGAAAACATGCTAGTATGTAAGGCAAGAAAACAGGATCAAATGGGAGAAAAAACAAAAACAAATGACCCAAATATGAATGAGAAAAAATGGGGATAAACACAAAAACAGAGATATTGTTGAATAAAAAAACAAACACAGAAAATATACTCTACCTTACATGTAATGATAATCTACTGTGTGTGGTCAAAAATGAGCTTGACAAGTTTGTGAAACGGATGGCACTGTTTACATTCATTGAGAGTGAGAGAGCCATTCATCAATCATTAGATGAACTGATGCTTATTGGTTGTCATTCATGAGTTAACAGTTTACTGAGTACTACAGAGCAATGGAATTCAAGAGGCACGGGCATTGCACATGAAACAAAGTATAAATAAACAACATCTTTTTAACTGTTAGAGTCCTGTGTAATGCCTGATCAATAAAAATAAATTGTAATTGTATTAATAGATACAACTAGAGCAATTATGTCTCTGCTCTACTGTACATCTTGCACACATGTGAATGTACTATGTTTGCTTCAATTAGAAGGAGCAATAAATCTGAGTTATTGTGACAAATAATTTTGGGGTCACAGTTAAATGATGTATGAAGTTCAATGGATTTGACCCTTGTGTATTAAGCAGTTTACTGGTTCCTTGAATTAAAGTTAGAGCACAGAAATAAAAAGGGGACAAACTGACATACGCTCGGATAACCAAACCATAATGCCACAAAAAATACAATGTACTGTATGTGTGTTGTGTTCCTTATTGCAAAACAAGAAATGAATGATAATGTTCATGTGCACGGCAACCTGTTTATGCAATAGTACAAACTGATAAAAATAGTACAATTAGCAACATCAGATCATATTCATGACAATTAGACAATAATCAGAAAAATATCCCTTTTGCACAAATTAGATTTTAAGCATATTAATGTTAATGTTCAGTACTTTCTGTGTTCATGCGAGCACACATCAGTAGTATGCAATTGCATAGTGCTGTCTACAGGCCAGTAATATGATGAGAGTATTGCACTCGTGTACATTGTATCTTAACACATCTTGTGAAGGTGCCCTTGTACACACTTTCCTTCAACATGTCGCACCCGAGGCATTAGTAACTCATGCAGTCTCCCTTCAGTGCAGTCATTAGCATCCTCCCCATTCCAGGCATGAAGTTTTGACAGGAAATGGTGATTCCTCACGCTGCATCGACTGTAAGAGGCAACCAGGTGGGTCTCTCAGTCTCCAGGCAGATTCTCACTACCCCTTTCAAACCACAGATCCGCCTCAAAAACTCTTACTCAAATCAAAATAAAACGAGACATACTTGTGGACAAGTAAGGTGGTCTGCATTGGCAAATTCATGCACTGGCATGGGCTGGAAAATGCACGGTGACACAATGGACCTTCCATGGTGAAACCATCTAATCATTAGAAATCAGAGGCAAGCTCAAAAAAAATCTTAGCACACTTACAACATACTAGCATTTCAGAGACTTGCCTAAATGGTCACAAAATCCATCTAAATCATTTTAGACAAAAGGGCGAGAGAAATAAAATTGGGAATAAAAAACTCAAAGAGAATAACAAAGTGAGGGATAGAACAGAAGAAGATGGCAAAATAAACATTGTAAAAGGAATAAAAAAATTGACCCTACCCACTCCAGGAATCGAACTGAGGGCCTCGAGATCTTAAAACATCGCCTTACCCATTGAGCCACAAATCTTCCCATTCACTTAACACGTAATGCCCAGCACAGCCTAGAATGATTAAGAAATCGATATTTAAGCTGAAATTTCACCATGATCACGACATCTGATTAAAAAATAGAGATGATGTCCCCGAAAGCTAGTAGACTCAGCTACAACATATTAAAATTTCAGAGTAACAGAATTGAACATAAGCGAGATACAGCTCCTAGAAAGTCGTCATGTCATTTCATAAATAACTAGTTACCTAAAAGCATCAACCACCATATTTATAAATATAACCATTTTGAAAGTGGTGCGGTTACCAATAATGCTAACAGATACCAGTAGAAAAATAAGCTCATAAACAGTGATTGATCAAACTTGTGGGGTCTACAGCCATATGGGAGATTCAAAAGAGTGAAATATTTATGTCCCTTGGTTATCCATTTGCCTTTGCAATTTTCTTATCAGCCCCCCCCCCCCCCCCCCCCCGAGGACTACACTGCACATTTTAACATCTGCAATGTAGAATGCTCTTCACCAAATTAATAAGCAAACTGTAATTTAAACAAATCATAACCATTCTCAAAAAAAAAATAATCATGTTAATCAATGTAAATTTTGTAAGTAAAAATATCATTTTTAAAAAACAAAAACACCCACTATCCGAAAGTTCAAGACCAAAATTGGATTAAAACCCTATTGGGATAAACTAGTAAAAACATCAGTGGCTAGATTGAGTTTGAAAGGGGAATCTGTTGCAGCAGCAGGTTCGCAGTCTCGCTTGTCACTTCTAATCAATGCACATGACATCAACGACCGTTCCTCTCTAAAGGTGCGTGTGTGCAGGCAGGCAGAAATGCAGACCGCGATGCACACGTACACACAGAAAAAATACTGCTATTTATAGAGCCTCCAGTCGTTCCATCTTCCCACTCAGCTCACAACATTCAACAAAAACTATAGTCTGTCATATTTGACAATTTTCAAGGGTATGCACTTTTCTTTTCTTTCCTCTCACAATGGGAAAATTTGTGGGTGATTTTCTAGAAACAAAACTTTGTTCTTACAATTTCTACACATAGCATTTGCCTTTAAGTATTTTATTCATTCCATCCTTCAAATAAATGGAACTGTACCATTTACACATTTATACAACTATGAGGGGGTGAAAAGCAATCAAAACCATGAATGGAAATTTGTACATGTAAATGAAGCTTAAAGACACCAATTTATACAAGAATGAACTTTTATGGTGATGATGATATTTATTCTTTCCATCTCAGCCAAAATACATGTACCTCCTGTATAATGTACATGTAGGTGAAGTGATTGCTCCACTGGGAAAGGGAGGCCCATCATAAGATAATGTGCATGCCTTCTGACAAACAGGCAATCATTCACACATCATGCATGTGGTGTGGGAGATGGGGTGAGGGAGGAAGAGGCATTCATTGGTTCACTGGCTCGTAGCAGCAACAGCAGTAGCAGCAGGAGTAGCGCTCTGGGTCACACACTACAGCCAAATCAACGCAATTACATATCCCGCACTGCTATAGTATAGGACATGTCACAGTGCATGTGCAGTACATGTATAATGCACAGGCTGTACTGTACAGGAGGTCGGAGGGAGAGGGGCCGGGCTCCACATCCAGCGCGGTTTGCTTGCTCATTTCATTAGCATGGCACACTGGTAGTGGAGATAAAATAACTGTTGCTTGGACACCTTGTCTTGCCCATCCACTATCCTCTTTGGGATGTCAGTGAGAGCGATAAGTCACACACCAGACATCTGTGTGTACAGGCAGCAGATGTGGTAGTCTATACACACAGACTCGTGCAAAACATGTATTCATATTTACATGTATGCACATAACACTGGTACCTGACTTGCAATTTGTGTCTCATGTACTGTGCCGACATACTGTGCAATGTATGAGAGCTACTATACAGTACATTTAGTGTCTGTAACTTCAGACTAAAAGATTCAGAGTGACCTGATAAGGGTTTGTGCCTGCAAGCTAGTGAAAAGATGCATGATGCATTCAATTAATTACATGTACATGTATCAAGCAATCTACAGTAGCCTCCTAGTATGTACATGCAGTACATGAACAATAAACAGTAGCACTTCTGATATGTGGTGTACATGTTTACTGCAATAGCAGCAGTGTCTGAGTACTATGTGTGCAATGTCTTCAAATATTTAATGTGGTATTTCCCTATATCAGGCCAAAAAACATAAAGTTGTGCAAATAGTCATACCATATAGAACAAAGGGCCCCATGGAAGAACGGCAGTATTTTTTTTTATTTTCGCTGAAATGGGCTATCTGCCGTAACCTGTGAAATTCCACATTGGTCGTTCTATATTGACTTAAGTAAAAACAAACAATAATTTAAAAACCTCCCATAGAATGTCCATTCTAGAAACAAAAGGGTGTATTCGAAAAAGCTTTATTTACTGTAAATATTTTTAGGTGGGTCATCTAAATAATTATATAGACTAGTACAAGCCAACTGTTACTCAGACATTGTGCTTTCCAACATCACAATGTCATCAACTCAATCAAATTAATGCCGTATGCAGAAATATTTCTCGTCAAGATCCTGTATGAAAAATATGAGGAAATATAAAATAATTAGCTTCAACTCTCATTTTGAGGCAAACCTCAAAGTAATACAGGCAAATGTTTTCACTCACTATTTAAATACAATGACACTGCAAGTGTAATTTTGTTTTTGAGGCTCATGCAATATTCTGAAACCTTTCAATTTGTCTGCTTAAGGGGAACACTTCCTTTAATTGCTTGCAGCTCTTCCCTTTCATCCCAAAGAACGATGCGTGGCTTAACCTAAAAGTAAGAATACTCCATAAAAAAAAACCTGCCTGAACAAACTGTATGAAGAAACAAAATGGAAAGGTGGGAATTAAACACAAAAAAACTGACCATAGTAGTTGGATTACAAGCAGTAATCATGGTGTGAACTTCTTCTGTTCTACCAATCATTACCCCTGTACTAGTACAAGTACTGTACATACACACCTGTACATGTACATTATAATGTTGAGTAGGGATAAACTATCCCTTGTTTGTCGTTACAAGATAGCCCTTCATAATTACCAGTCAAATTGGGTAGAAATGTGTATCCCTTGTTTGTCTATAGAGATAGCCCTTCACAATTACCAGTTAAATTGGTTAGAAATTTGATATTAATCCTGTCAGACAGGGCATACTGTACAATCTAGTCCAACATGTACTGTGTAGATGTAGCCAAGCAGGGCAGTCCAGTTGCCTGGCACTGGCTAGGGTCACGGCCACACCAATAACTAGCACCAACCCACTCCACCCACATTAGGGGACATGAGCAGAGGGCATGAGGAAGCAGGAAGGTCACCAGTCTATAAATAGTAACATGCTTACCCACAAAGTATTTTAAAGCCCTCCTATCACAATATGTGGGTCAACACAAGTCAGGCCTCAGACAACAATGCCTGGGACTTTGCCCTTTGTGTTCCTCCCAGGGCCTATGGGGCTAGCTGTAAATGGTGCCTTTAATCCCCTGCTTAGCCCCATGGTCATATTGTACATCTCTCTATACATACTGTGCAGAGGGGCTTTCTTAGAATAGACTATTGTTGTAGGAGAAGCCAAAAATAAAACATGTGATACACACACGCACATGGTACATTGTACATACTCATACTGTAGAAATGAACAATCAATACACAAATTTACATCTAGGCTCAGGACAATTTAGCCATTATGCAAAAAAAAAAAAAGCCGCTTTAAAAAGCTTAACTTTTCTTGAAGGTACATGTGATAATACACAGCATTGTTCAGCTTGCCTGTTTCATGACATCAGGCTTGTAAACAGCAATAAATCTTATTCTCCATTTTTTCCTCCTGATTAACTGATCCTAATGTACATGTACAATACCGTCTTAACATGTGTATTTCATGTACTGATGTGCCCTGTTGAATGACCTTCTGTAAATGGCCCAACGAGAAGTTCAGAAGCGTTAAGGCTAGTTTGTGTGTGCGTGAGGTGGTGCGGAGTGTACTGAGTGTAAGTATATGTACATGCTTGCCTGGTAATATCGCATGAAGTACCCACTTAAATACCAATTAAATCTAACGAGTAAATTGTGGGCCTGATAATAAAGCATGCCATGACAAAAGGTTCAATATTCTCGCACATGCAATTCTCATTTTAAAAGAAGACTACAAGGAGTATCATCACTTTTCTTCATGCCCTATTAGAACAGAATACGGAATTACCCTGGCTACTGTACATGTATTTACAATGTAAATCAAAAGATACATTTTCAATTGTGGTGCAATGTACACACATGTAATTATATGAACATGTAATTCCATGGTAACATGATATGATTTTGTTCAATTGAATGTAGTCTAAGAAATGACACTTCTTGAATTATGTCTAACAAGATTTGTCTCAACTACACCTAGAAGGTGGAAATGAAAAAATCCTATTGAAATAATAAAATGTCATCATTTGAATGAGGCACAGCATTAGGCTCCATAAAAGGAAGAAATATATACATCTATTATCTTTTGTATGTTGGGATTTAGAACAGATCATCCTCTTCCACACCACCAAAATATGTGCACAGTGTATGCCTGACTGGCACTGTGTGGGCACTGTGCAATTGTACTGCATTTGGATGCAAAAAATACTGTAGGTGCTTACTGCCACTATCAATTGACAGTTTGAACCACGTCAATGTGATGGGAGCTTGCATGTCCTGTATTCAGAAAACCGATTGCCACTACACGTATGTGCGTAGATTCTGCAACATCTAAGAGTGATCATTGAGCAGCGTTGCCATGTCACACAATTCTTATCATGGGATGGAAAATTTTGCCTGCTTTAACCGCAACATTGCAGATGCACATTTTTCAGGTCATGCAGTATTGCACAGCCATCATCTCCCTCCACTGTAAGCACCATTGCCTGATGGTGACCTTCAACCTTCATGCTATGCTCCAGTATTCCTCTAATGCAGGAGCTATTTTTAGCACCACCCACCATGGTAAATTGTTTTCAAATGGCTCTACTCAATTACTTATCACTCCTAACCTGACAGGCACTTTGGTAGGAGCCAGCAACCATGTCATTAGTGCACCATGCATGTACATGTACATGTACTGTATGTACAATGTACATGGAACTGATACTGGAGTTTAACAATGTGTTGTTATGTTATTGTCACAATGTGTATAGTCTGCAGGTGAATGTATGCATACAATCCCATACATTGTGCATGTACTGGTAACAGTGTTATTGTACTAGAGTGTAACAATGTAACTACATGTACACTGAAGTTGTAAGAATAATGCAACATTTGATTGAATTTAAGACCACACACGCACAGTACCCATCATCATCACACTACACAGCCTTACTTACAAAAAATAGATGCTGCATTCCATTTTCATATTTATTGAGGATCGCCTCCTCTACATGTACAGCATGCACACTTTATTGAAGTTCAACTTCAAATTTTGTCTTGAGATGCATAGTACACAAAGATCATTTTTTTTCAGAATGATAACATTCAATCACAATGGATGTTATTCATTACTGAATTGTTGTTGTTGCCGGGTAGAAGTACATTGATAAAATGTACAGTGCAGATTACTCCATACACGCTGCATGGTCAACACCCACACCTATGAGGGACACATAGCAACCAGTCTGTGTACATGTGTAGGTGAGTATAGTGACAGGGCATGTGATACGGAAAGGGAACGAATCAATACCAGCGCTGTGTATCGTCAGCCAGCATCTCTCCCTAGTGATGTTCACAGACATCTACATGTACGAATTTGTAAATCCCTGGGTGTGACATATTTCCATGAGCCTAATATATGAATAATTCACACATCTGGCTGACACCCTTCTCAATGTAGCAAGTCATACACACATGCAGGGACTCCTTAGGTCTGAATCCTCACAAAAAATAAATATATTCTTGATACAGCATACCATTTGTCAAATAAAAAATCATCAAGCCCAAATTGCGTTGCTTTGTTCTTAATTCTAGGGAATGATTTGGATACTTGTGATACACCCTCCTGCATTACAGCTACTAGCCAATCACACACACATACATGTAGACATAAAGGGTTTCCTTATGTCTGAATCCTCACAACAGAATTCATTATGCAGCATTCTGTATGTCAAATATTGGAGAGCAGCACAAGGGAATCACAAAACCCAAACTGTGTTGTTTTGTGCTTAATACTTCGCATCGATTTGGACTATTTTGCATAGTCATCATTCACACGCGCATAGACATGCTGGGATTCCTTAGGTCTGAATCATCACAACAAAATATTTTATCATGATGCGGCCTGTGTCAATAATTGGAGAACAGATATGGGAATCATAAAACTGCAACTGTGTTGCTTTGCCCTTTGTAATTCTTAGCATCGATTTGGACTGTTATTCATAGTCATCATTCACATGCGCAATGACATGCTGGGATTCCTTACGTCTGAATCCTCACAACAAAATATTTTATCATGATGCGGCCTGTGTCAAATATTGGAGAGCAGAAAATGGGAATCATAAAACATTAACTGTGTTGCTTTGTTCTTATGTCTGAATCCTCACAACAGAATTCATGATGTAACACACTGTAGATGTAAGACAAATATTGGAATGTAGAATAAGGGAATCACAAAACCAGTACTGCATTGCTTTTGTTCATAATCCTAGGCACAGATTTGGATGGAATTTCAGTCATGATCACACACAAAAATCAATCCTTTAGGGAATATATATACATGTACACTACCAGATATCCCAATATTGTTTTTAAATGATTTTTTGCCCCCTGAAGAAGATCCCCGAGAGAGACACTGCACTACAAGTCATGCTCTCCATCTGATGTATACAGGTGTAGTTAGAAATCTGTTCCTCGTTCAGTATGCAAGTTTACAGTAGAGGGTAGTTGTATACAGTATGAACATTGCCCAAATTCTCAGTTTGTCATATTGAAATTAAGATTGAGGGCTTGTTAGTGTCAAGGGTTAATGAGAGTTGGTGTTTAGGAATAATATTAGGGTGTTGGTTTAGTTTGCTGGTATCTTAAAAGAAAGTACATCAAAGACCAAGCTTGAATGTACATGTACATGTACGTACAGTACATCTCCATACTAGTACAGTTTATCCCTCTCCCATTGAATTAGATTTCAAACCTCTTTAACAGTTCTCAAAATCTGCTCAAGATTAACATGTGTATGGCTTTATTCCTATGATTTTTCACCAAACTATATTGGACAGAATTATTATGCTAATCATAAAATAGATCAATATCCACGCATTACCAATTTACTGCAAATACGCTTTTAGAATTAAGTAGGTCACACATCGCTTGGACTAGTGCCTGTTGCACACAGTATTTGGCAAATTGGGCACATGCACTCTCCTTGTATGTTTTTTTCAAGGGAAATTGGGATGGTACATGTACAATATACGCATGTAGTGTGCACTATTCAATACAAGCTTGACATGATTGCGTGGAGTGATTATTCAAGGTAGTAAATCAGGCAGTGTGAAAGAGCCTTCACACTACACGCTGTAATATTCAGTTTGGCCTTCGCATGCTCTCCTTCAATGAAGCAAGCTTACATGCAATGGACTATTTCAATCTGTATGCAAATGTTTTCATACAAATGCAATCCATACATAAATAACAACTCAATCCCATAAGGCAGGTGATGGAAACATCTATCATAATATGTTATGTCAAAGGCTCATCCAAATCCCTTCCAAACACTTGTGTTTAAAATCTGCATACATGTACGTAGGAGATTCACAAGAAAAATCACCTTCTATTTCTGGCTGATTGGAGAGAGAGAAGCGACTCACCTTGAAATGGTATGCTAAGCTGACAATGAATGGGAAGGAGATGGCCTGAAGAATCTTCTTCTCATTTAGCGTGTGTTCTACTTGCTTTAATTTTACAACCTGGAGCAAAAGAGAAGGAAAAAATGAATAATGTAATGATTAAAATATATTTTACAATGGTGTTCCTTAAAATACAGCACATAAGGTATTTAATCTCACTTAGAAGTTGCATCAGTAGTAAATCAATATATCAGTGTCTACAATATATTCTCCATTTTTACCCCGAACATAATCCATTATGCAAATGTTACAGTAAATGTAACAGAAATGTACCCAATTACCATAGACAGACCCACATACCAACTACATTGGAAGTATGCACACTTCATACACATGTAGCAGTAGTGTGAACACAATATCTTACACATTGCAATCAAATACAAAGTGTATCTCACTAGTGGACACTTACATGTATGCATAATCTTTGTAATGGTTTAATATTTTGTCCTCTGAAGGATTACAGGATAGACGCCATTCCGGCCCATGTCACATGCACGTACACACGATGGAAGTTACACTAGTGCAATTCACAATACAAACTGTATCAATACAATGAGCAGTCAACACACCTCCTCTAAAAAAGGGGGCAATTGAAAGTTTAAATATAGAATGTGTGTCTTTAAATAAATGTCTGGTTCATCAATGCTTCAATGACTCAGATCAATAGAGCATGACTCCCTGGGCACACTGCCATGAGATGTTAATTAACCGCTGACAAAATGAGACTTGCAAATTTGCTGAAGATCTGTAACACATACATGTACAGTACTAGTTTGTATTACAACACAAACCAAATTACTGAAAAGACAGTTACTATAAGTACACTGTACATGTAGGTCTAGGTCAAGTGTACATCCAAACTGCAGTTTAAAGTGCACTAAAAGCTCTTAACCATCTCTCTGATACAGTGTACCCAACAGCTCAAAGGAATTGGCTTAGGGAAAAGGAAAGAGAAGAAAGGGAAGGAGCCGCAGTTTTAAACCGCGGTATAGTTTGTCCAGTTCAGCATGAAACACGATGCTTTAGCCTAAAAAGCATCATGTTTCATGCTGAACTGGACAAAATATACCGTGGTTGAAAACTGTGGGTCCTTCCTTTTTTTCCCCTTCCCTTTCCCTATGCCAATTCCTTTGAGCTGTAGTGTACATGTAGCTTAACCAGCACATTTTTTTTTAGATCAAAGACTACCGTATGTTGTTCGACATTACCATGTCAATTACTAATATCCCACATACACTGTACCAACAAAAACATTCCATTTTTAGACATTTAACTTATATTTTGGAGCATATTTCATGTTTTGAATAACAATACCCCTTCGTCCAATCACATGTATCTCAAGACAGTATTCTGTAACTGTTAAAACATGTTACCTGAATCATTCTAAGGTTACATGCCATAAAATTATATTGTACAAATAAAATTATTCAGGCAATATATCTTGTGGAGAGTTCTACTTTCATCATGAAAGTTCATTCTCAGCACTTTGACTGCCCAATCCCTCCAGTCCTGCAGATGCGCTCATATCTACATTGCACTTCCCCCATATCTCATTACAATGATAGCCTTGGTTCTGGGATAGAAGCTACCTTTTTTCTTCAATCACAACCAAATCTGGATACATACTGTACAGTAGGCTGGATCTTATTCTCCGACCCAATTCCCCTTTCCCCACTGTCACACCAGAGAGAAGGAGCAGAAGACTGCTTAGTCTTCTTTTTCAGACTGAATTGTTAAGTTGCATTGAGAGTTCTTTATGAAAGAGAGAAAGAGTGCATTCTACAGCCTGGAGCCAAGACTATGACATGTTCACTGAGTGACTGCTCTCAGTATAACCTGCCCACTTTCTCCTTCCTCTTTTCCCTACATTTGGTTGTACAGCATGTGCATGTACCCACAGCATGTCGCTATGGGTATTCCCTGGCAGGAAGATGGCTATATTTAGGGCTTCTTCAGAACCCCAACTGTGCTCCCAAACCTAGCTTTTCATAACAAGACAATGGGACAGGTGCAGATCTAGGATGTCCTCTTCACAGAGGGTCAATACAATCCCCCCACCCCATCTCCTTGCTAGCCTTTTCTACACCAGTACATACATGCACATGTACAGAAGGAGTCTGCAAGCCATACAAGTATGTAGTAACATATAGTTTGGTAGAGCATCTTTCAGCTTGATTTTTTTTTGATACTTCATGACTAGCTATTTCTACGGTTAATTGTAAGATCTACAGAGGCTTAGACTACAATCTTCTTTTCCTCTTTTTTTCTTTCTCCTCTTAATCAAAGAAAAGTATACTCTATTTGATAGAGTACTGCATGTACAGGAATCTACTGGTATTTGGATCTGTCCATATTGAGCTTATAGTAATAAAAGGTGGCAAGTTTCTGTACTTAAAGTGGTAATCCCATGAAGGTTTCGAAAGTCACACCCTGACATTGAAGAAGATGGCATCTATTGTTCCTTTCAGCCAATATCCCACTTAACAGCAAGATTACAACAATGGACAGGAGGGAACAAAGAGTTGCTCATCTTGAAGTGGTTCTTGAATTGGTACTTGTTGGCCATTTGAAGTGTTTCTGTAAAATCGTGCTTATGTGTAAACACTGGTGATACTAGATAACTTTCAACAAGCTGAGAACTGGAATTCTGGCTTACATTGTACATCCAGTAATAAAGACCGCATGTTTAAATGTACAATGTCTTATAAATGAATGAAACAAGCAAGTCCGCTGGCATTAGCCAGTCTAGACTAAAGGCATAAATTAGTGGACTGGTCAATATTACACATTGTACACGTACCAGTTGTATGTGCATAAAACCTATAGACAACAATATTCTACTATCAAGGCTCAATGCTTATAAAGCTAGACAGGATGTCTGCATTAGAATGAAATGGAAAAAATATTAGACTACATGTACGTGTACATGTACATGTATGTGGGAAAGCAGCCTGAGGTTGAAATTGTGTCTTCATTAGCCTAAAAAAACAAGCAAATTGTGTGGTGTTTTTCCTTTCCATGGAAAAAGTTAATAAGCCTCCAGCTGGTGCTGTTATGTAATGCAGAAAAGCATCCTCTGCATACTGTTGTGTATGGAAAATTAACAAACTGGTGAAAGATATTGGTCATCAAGAGGGTATGGGTTAAAACCCAACAGCTGTTGCTACTATTTAGGGACGTCTTCATTAGCCCGATGTGACAAAATAGTTAGCTAGTTCTGATCGGGATAGCCTAGCCATATCAGGAAATAGTTACCTATTTGCGTCGTCATTAGCAAGATTACGCGAAATAGCTTTTGGTCAAGAAAATTTCCCAAGAAATCTTGGGCTACATGTCGATGGCCAAATAGCGAGCTAGCTCGTGCTAACTCGACCTAACTCGCAAACTAGCTCTGAGCGTCTTCATTAGCCTGAAAATTTCTTGATCCCAGTATGCATCAGCGCAAACTGAGGCAGTGTTTACGTTTGGTTTTTATACATGCTTGAAGGGCGAGCTCACAACCAAAGCAATGCTGTTGTGGCTTATTTCCGCCTCATGCTATGCATGCCCGAAACATCATGATGATTTATGCATCCTGAGCTCAAGGTAACGAAGACATGATTACAACTTCAGGCTAGTTCCCCGGTTCAGCAAACTAGTTTGCTATTTCGTCTTATCGGGCTAATGAAGACGCACCTTTGTTCAGCAAAACACCTTAATCCACATACCTGTGGCTGATCTACCTAAGAGAGAAAGAAATAGGAACGTGGTAGGATGCTTTGATCTAGTGACTGGGGTAACATTGCAGGGCTCTCATGAAAAGAAGTGTTTTTGCTGAGGAGGCTACATGTACATGATATCATTGTGGTAGGCAAAAAAACCCCCTCAAATTTGGAACACGAAACATACCTTCTGCTTGTCGAGAATTTTCATTGCGTAGTATCTTCGCGTAGGTTTATGCATAACAAGCATCACCCGACCGAAGGACCCGGTCCCGAGGGTTCGTAATCTATCGAAGTCATCGAGGGCAGCTGTGTTCTGAGATACGATAAAAAGAAGAAGAAAAAGAATACAAACACAAAGAATATACACACAACAACAGGATGGAGTGGAACCCCACAAAGAGAAAATGTATTCATGTCAAATACATGCCTTTCCATTCATTTCAAATATCAAGTTGATTTAAATTTTGGTTTCTGAATTTGTGTTACGTATCAAAATCTATAAATCGTCCAAGCTCACAAGCATTGCTTCTATTGGGTCCAAACCATAACTCGCTTCTTATCATGTTATTGACCTTGAATTTGTCCTGTAAATGTAGTACACAGTGAAGACATTGATATCCCTTCCACTCGCCTGGCTTCCATGCTGTGTGGCATTTCCAATCCAAACTATGGTACATGTATTCAATAGAGGGGTCTAGCTGCAGTACACTTAGGTCGCGTTTATCATCTTTCCAGAATTTGAAACGCCTTTCAATACCCAATATCAAAAGGCGCTTTCTAAAGTCCTTTACGAACACATTTCAAAAAACGTTGCATTTATCAACTCATATCGCCCAGTCGAAAACTGGCCTTGTTACTGCACAGCTGAACTGCGGCGTTTAACTGAGGAAGGAGGTGCGGTGTGCACTTTGTGATCGAAGTAGAAAGTCGTTTCAAAACAGCTTTGCGTTTATCTCGCTTCTAGAAACGCGTTTTGACTCAAACGTGTTCCGGATCACACAAATTTGCGCGCTTCAAAAAGGCTTTCTGAGCCCCATAATAAAAACACCTTTGCGTTTATCATCTCATAAAAATTCCCTGAAAGGCGTTTGGAAACCTTAATTTTACCCAAGAAAAGGGATGATAAACGCACCATTACATGTATCATTCATGATATCTTCTCTGGCTTTCCAAACATGAGAACTAGACTCTATTTTACAGTTTTTATCAAAGATAGCCGGGAAACCAGGCTACCTATCCATTTCTATGCATTGGTTATGACGAGAGGAAAGCTTTGATACTTACGTGTTTGTCACACTCCCATTGTTTCATAAAACTCTCCTTCGCTTCAGTTAGAAAATCCCTCACTGCAAATAATAAAAGATAAAATAGGCATAAATGAAATGTACTGAAATACAAAAAAAAACAAACATAGTTTGTATCTGAAAGAAAAGCAGTTATGCACATGTATCTCAATGCATTCAAAATATAGCATCCCTTTACATCCCACAAATACAAAAGCCACAATACTAGCTTATGCTCATTATAAAGCAGACTAATCCCAGTGACATAAAATGCAAAATACATTCAGTAACTAATACTCTGTATTACATGTAGGTCAGACCAGGAGTAGGTCAGTCATACCAAGCTCATGATATGAGAGACTTTAATTTGACATTTTGATTGTTCATACTGCAGATAATTATAGCATACTGTACACATTTTTTTTATGAGGTTTTATTACCAATGGATATCGGACTGTCAAGTACTACATGGATGTATAACATATACAGTCTACATGTAGACTACAGCTCAAAGGAATCGGCACGGGTAAAGGGAAAGGGAAAAAAGGGAAGGAGCCGCAGTTTTGCACCGCGGTATATTTTGTCCAGTTCAGCATGAAACATGATGCTTTTTATGCTAAAGTATCGTGTGTCATGATGAACTGGACAAAATATACCACGGATTAAAACTGCGGCTCCTTCCCTTTCCCTTTACCCATGCCAATTCCTTTGAGTGGTAGTGTACTCAGTTAGACCTGACAGACTACAGTATATTGTGTGCACGTAATGTTACATACATGTGCATGTTCATTGCACATGTACAATGCCAAGCAATGTATGAACATTCGACAATTAAACATGATGTACATATATATATGTACATTGTCCACATGTTTAAGTGCATCAAATGACTCCCATTGTTAATGAAAAAGGTGCAACGAAGCAATCACATTATGGATTTAAATATCTATGTAGATCCATCTCAGGTGCATGCATTCATTGATTCAAACTGGATTTGATTGGCAACAGAGGGTAGATGTACATGTACATTACATGTAATAGGGGGGAGGGAGAGAGAGAATAAAAGGGGCAAGGTTGTATTTACTACAGTACATACATGTATGTATAGGGGTGGAACAAGTGGAACACATTCTGCAGTGGTCATGAATGTGCAATTGTGTTATGTATTTATGTTTGTACATTTACAGTAGAAGTACATACAGTACATGTATTGCACTTGTTTTAATGCACAAAAGGCAGATGGTTACACAGTACAGTACACAGTACCATTCATACACATAACCATACATTACACAGTACAGTAATCAATGTGCGAGAATCTAAACTTAAGAAATCTAATCCATGACATCAGCAACAAAAGAGTAATAATAATAAGGATCTGGCAAAAAGGAAACAGCATTATCAAAACTCTGAAATGTTTATTGACAACCAAATTATATTCAGTCAGTACAGGTGTGTGGTTACTATGCTGTCTGTTGACTTGGTTGCACACCAAACCACAGCAACAGGTGATAGCGACACTTGCTGCGATCAGTATAAAGAAAATGCCAATATGATGTATGCGTCCTACACATGTATTTATGTACTGATGAATAATAGGATCCCCCACCCCTCTCTCTCTTTCTTTCTATTCTGTGGGTTTGAATGTTCCTTATTTTAACCTTATTTCAAACATTACATCATCACATTTGCTAAATGCACATCAATGCTTGTTGCTGCTTCTTAACATTATTCGTTTTGTCAAAAAGCAATTCTTTTCTAATCTAGTATGGACTTAACATTTGAACTTGATTACCTGCACTGCATACTGTACATGTAGTGCATAGTTTTGCATACACATATACATTTTGCATGTACTGTACTTAACATTGTATGTACTGAACATGTAACTGTAGTAATCAAAGAAAGGAAGATACTGACAGAGCAATTATCGTAGATCACACACCACACACTTTATACAAACACATCTGTGTTATCTGCTCAAATGGAAAAAATAGAACATGGCCACGAAAACTAGGGGCCTTATTTGCTGAGCTAACACAGGAGGGCAAGATATGTGCACACACCAAGAAATCATCCATATTTACACAACTGCTGATGGAAAGGGTAAACGTATGCAACAGAATTACTCAGTTGCCATAGGAAATTTAGAATAACCGACTACGGTTTACAGATCTCAGAGTCGGAGGGAAAAAAAATGTTCAGGGATAAGAAACTGAAGATGCGAGGAAAGGTGGTGACATGAAAGCTGATCACTCGTTCACCAGTCTGCACTAATCGGGTGAATGACAATGAAGATGGCTTGGGGTTTGGTACTGAACAGAAGTAGAATGCATAATGAGCAGAGAATTTGAACTGCCAACTGCAGTGGTGTGCTTGGAGTTGAAGCTTCTTCACTACAGGCTACTGGGGGAAGCAAAAGTGAAGTATTCTCAAGGGATGTTATGGATGTGTGGATTACTACTTTTCACATAAAATTCAGCTCAAAATGTGTACCTGAAATTGAAAGATAACATAAAGCAATCATACAAATGCAGTATTCAGTACATACAGTACAGTGTATGTAATACTAAATACATGCACATTCTACTGGTATGTCTACATACTTTGTACATGTACAGTGTTACCATACTACATACACGTTGTAGCAATACAATCTCTTTAATCAGTACTGCTTTCAAAACTAAAACAATTAAAAAAACTATAAACAATTACATGTAGGAAACAGCAGCTAGACTTATTAGGTCACTGTGTGAGAAAGGGAAATTTGGAGTGTTTGTTTCTAACTGGAAAGAAAGCACGAAAGAGAGATCGAGGGCGCCAAAGAGTAACGTTTTGGCAGAGCATTGCAACTTGAACTAGGTTGAAGAAGATTGAGCTTCTTAAGCCTCTTTTTAGTGAGAGCCAGACACGAGCTAACGTCACTATAAAAGGTCTCTCGATTTAGCGCGGACTAAAATCAGTGACCCATTAACCGGAAATACGGTATAATGTATGCCGCTTCCGTTTCCGGGTTACCCATGTACAAGCGCAAAGCATGCTATAGCTGTAAACATTCGCGCCTCCTCACGCTAGCTGTGTGTGTGCCGTGTACTGTATTCTCTTTCAGCCGAGATGATTAAAAAAAAAATAGGAAAATCTGCACGTGAAGCATGTCGAAAGATGATAAAACATCGAGAAGAAAGAACTGGGAGAGCGATGAGGAGCTATTCATGCTCCAACTTCGCGCAAGTCGAGATATACAAAAAACAAAAGTGAAACAAAAGGATATCTATCGGTACACGATAAACTTCACATGAAAACACACGGAGCTATACGCTAGCATGCGAGGGCACGATTACAATTTTCGCGTTCGCGGGAAGCACAGCTATGGTTAAGTGCGTTACCACGGCAACTAGTGCGGTCTCCCTCCCGTCATGGGTGGTTGCAAAAAGCAGTATAAAAGGACTTACCCCTAGCTAAAGTTACCCCGCTTCTGAAGCGGGGTAAGTCTGAGCGCACTATAAAAGGGGAATTAGACTGGCAATGGAAAGGAAAGCCTGGCATTTCATGGTCGCCAATGTCACAAAATATGGCACTTCAGAGAGAGAGAGAGAGAGCTTTCAAAACTGCATGATCAGCATAATGTACATGTACAAATTATACACAGAACTGATTGAAAGAAACAATGGGGTACATGTAGGTAGGATGTCATTTTCAATGATTTGGGGCATTTCTAAGCGAGAAGAAAATATGCACTGTACGTGTGTATGAAGGAAATGAGAAGAAAGGCCATACAACCCAATACACTTGCTACAGTACATGTATGTTTTACATAGTACTAGTGCCCAATGTATAAGCTGAACAACAAATTGCTCATATAGCTTTATACACTGTAATTAACTACGGTACCAAAAACAACCCATCACAACAAATATGAAGAGATGAGAAAACAACTCAAGATTATGTAACTGGAAGATAAGAATGTATTTTACAAGCGTAACTACATTTGCACATGGGGACTCCACAAAGTGCGTACAAGGATAGTCTGAGGGATTGCAATAACTATTGCACGAGGGTACTTTACTGTCCAGTTATATGTACGGGCATACTTGTTGAACAGTGCACACAGTGCTTTCCTACAGGTACATGTATCTCAATATCTACTGAAAGCCTCAGATTATGGTTTTCAAAGAATTAAGCAAACAGGATTAAAAAATCAGATTTAGCTCAAGTTTTGAATACGGCATCAAAGCTGATTCATACTGCAGTGTGATCTTACATGCATGCTTCTGTAATTAATGTTTCCTCAACAAAAAATGTTTTCAATGAATTCATGAAGGCTTGATAATTCCAATGACATCACTTTGCAAAATATTTAACTGTAATGATTCTAGTGATCTGAAGAATAACTGGTTCCTACCAGTGGTTTGACATTCTGTAAGAGAGAACAAATGTTGTAATCTGCATCTTGATGAGTTATCCATATTTGATACTTTCAAGGGAAAACTCCTGAACCATCCGAGGTCAGAGAATCCATTTTCTGTTATTCATTGGGAAAATAAATTAAACTGGGGCAAAATGTGGTCAGAGTCCCAACATACAGTCACATGAATGTACACACACACACACAATTTCCCATACATCTGCAATGATACGAGACATGAAATGTACAAATGTACCTCCAGAACTGCTGCTGCTACCTACTGTGAAAGGAATGCATCGCTATTCAGGAAAGCGGGGTAGCATGTAGAATTGTCATCATACATGTACATAGGTGTACATGTACAATGTGAAAGTACGGTAACTGTCAACTACCAGATACAACCCAATCAACCTCATAGCTGAGCCGATGGCAAATATGTTCATTGTATTGGACAGACTAAGCTGCAGCATGGTGAACATTCAATAGTGGTGTATACATGTACTTACTGTTCATTGTTTGTCGTCCTTTTTGAAATACTTAAGTGAGCGTAGGAAAGAAGATACCCCTTTAAGAAGCTGATCGTGTAATTCTGTTTGATGTAATGGCAATGGAAACCAGATTGAACTTGTTTAACATTCTACAGGAATTTGAAGTGTCAAAATATTTATTAGCACTGACATTAAATTTGATATCAGTATCAGTTTTATAATAAAGAATGTATTAAGTATTAAAACAACTTGGTAAGTGATGCATTAGTACAATTTTCCTCTCCACAGGTATAAAAGTAAATTTGATATGAGCTATCAATATTACTAAAAGAAAATATTGAACTTTTGGTTCATCTTCACAATCTGTAGGCAACTTGTGTAATGCATTTGTGTCATGTTTATTAGCCTTCCTCTTAACAATTACAGTGCAGTCAAGATCATCAAAAATTAAGATATTTCTTGAAAAGTTCATTTCTGAACAATCGTCAACGAATGTTGTTGTAAGGCATACAGTACATGTAATAAAGCCTGATTTATTTGTAATACTGTAAAATGAAATGGCAAGTGGTAACATTCTTGTCTGTACTGTTCTGCTGAAGGTATGAAAAGTGACAAACCTACACTGTATTCTTGTTGTAGCACCTGTGTTCACCATGAGTACATGTGGCATGGAATGAGGATGAAATAGCACAAAAAACAATCATGTGAGTTGTAAAATGATGCTTTGAAGTACAGAGTATTTTACAAAATTTTACATACATGTTCCATATATCAGTTTATAATGAATTGTCAAACTTGTACATGTATGTAAATGTACATGTCAATTCCAAGGAGTATAGTTGCAAATATGTTTAATTGATTTGAATAAGGTGATATCATTAAATCCCCTGAATCAACTGCCTGATCACATTCAAGATATTGTAAATGAGAAATTTACTACCAGAAACTTCATGTGCTTGTACACACTACATGTTTAAAATTCCAAATGTTTATCTTTCTTTAAAATCATAATGTAATGCCAAGTATCGTGCATGTTTCAATAATTGTACAGTATCATTATATGGCAGGAGATGCGATTTAAAAGCACATTGTCCTGTAGTCTACACGTACATGTACACTACAGCTCACAGGAACTGGCATAGAGAAAGGGAAAGGGAAGGAGCCGCAGTTTTAAACTGTGGTGTATTTTGTCCAGTTCAGCATGAAACATGATGCTTTTTAAGCTAAAGCATAGTGTTTCATGCTGAACTGGACAAAATACAATGCGGTTTAAAATTGCGACTCCTTCCCTTTCCCTTTCTCTATGCCAATTCCTTTGAGCTGGAGTGTACATGAAGGAGTTTATTTGCTGTGCAAAAGGTATTGTAGATACACTTACTGTGCACTTTCTAGATAGCCTCCGTTCCCCAATTAATGTAATGTACAATGAGAACATGAAGAATAAAAATCCCTTGACACTGCAGAATACATCAGCCATTTGTGGAGGTCAATTCTCATGGAAACGTCCATGAAGCATACAGTACATGTACAGTGTACTTGTACTGTAATGCTGGCACTCTGCGACGGAGTTTTACAACTACAACACAAACATGTTAAATGTTTTCATTTGACAGTAATTGTTGATCTAGCTACATCAACACACTGTACTTTATTGCCATGCTGTCCATGTACTCTACTGTACTCCTATACACTGTACAGTACGTGTGTACATGTACATAAAATGAACATGTCCCATCATCATCAGAATTCACAAACAGGGCTGTTGACAGGATTAATTATGTGCATATCAACACAGACAGGGCTGGTTTAAAATGTACAATAACTCCATTTTTGTGATATTTATGAACAAATACATAGAGCTTTCATGGACAAATGTTTTGTGCCAAGAAGTTTGTAAAAAGGTGATGGTGATCATATGACATGATAATGATGATATCAATACTGATAAGAGCCATGAAATACATATAGTTGTTGCCGCAAGATCACATAAAAGTAATAACACACAGGCATTTTCATGAAGGTTTAAGCCGACACGTACCCAAAACTATGATAATAATCATAATTAAAGAATGAACTTCCTCAGAGGAGCAAGCACCTGAAACTTGTTTTCTACCAGATTCTTCTTATTCTTCTCATATTCCTGTAACTTATCTTTTCTACATATATTCATCTTTTTCTTCTCTGTCTCATTATAATACTGTATATGTCTTACATTCGAATACAACATGAGAAAACTCATTAGCCCCCAAGTAAAAGTGAGATGTACGTGTACCCTGTAAATACAACATACCAGTATCTTGCATTATTTGGCAATCTTGCAATTGATGTATAGAATTGTTTTCATGTATGTACTGTACATAAACAAATTAATTCTCACATTTATGTGCCTCCAACTTGCGACTTTACTTTTGTTATCTTTCACACCAGCCTAATCACAACCAATCATCAACAAAAGTATGTGGAACAAAATATGTCATATCTGGCCACGGGGACCATACGAGACTCTTGTTGTTTTCTTCACCAACTGCACTACAGGCCATGAACACCACCGGCAATACATCCCAGTATAGCTTTAAAAATTAACATGTTAACTTCACAAAGACACAGGGCGTGAAATGAACGATGGCGAGTCCTGAAACATTGAACACTGTTTATGATTTACATATCTAGATACAATGTAGAATAAGATTCAGATAGAGTAAAAAGAAAATGCTGAAACTCAAAATTACAACGACAAAAAAATTAAATTATTGTTATTGCAGAACATGATGTTCTCACTAAGTTAAAACTCTAAAGAATTCAATATTGAATCAAATCTAGAATAGATTGGATAGAATCTCCATTGAACATGCAACTTTTATAGTTTAAGAGACATGTCTCAGCCTTTGGGCAATCACCTCCATTTGCCTTGCTTTGCTCCAACCAGTTAAATTACTGAACTTTGTCTTTAATATGTACATCACAATAATCAAAATTGAGAGCGAACATTTACGATGAGCCTGAGTGAGGCTCATCCGAGAGCAGCAAAAAAACAACATAAATTTGCAAGTCAAAAAGTACATTAATTTAGTCAAATTCTGCCCAATTTGGTTGGAATTACAATGCAGAAGTGTCAACAATGTAGTTGAATAATGTACACGATGTGTAAATTCTACATCAAACACGTTCGAATACACGGCGCCCAGGCCAGGCCAGGCTCGCTAGCGCCTCGGCACAGCCACAGGCATTACAGTTGCACAGTGCACGGACTCAGACGAGGCATGCATGCACTGCAGCTGCAACACATTCGTCCAATGCACGCACTGTGCTAACGTGCATAATCGGGATTCCTGCATCAATGGTTTCGTACAAGCTTCATCAATGTAACACAGTTTCGTTCCGAACATGTCCATGCTCTTCCAATATCCTTACCGTAACTTTCTGGTTTGTCCCCTTGTTTTGATGCCGGGTTATTCCCCATGACAGATAGTTCGAACACCACTCAATACCCGGTGAAATAAACACGGGGTAAGAAAAAAAATGATGGATTTATCCACTACTTCATAGATACACAAGACCGTGGATATAGCGAGCTGCCCTCTCTACGAGCATCTAGATCCGGTTCATGGACATTTCGATCGCACACCCGCTGTACATTGTGCGCCTTCTGCATATTATTATCGGACCAATGGAGTATCGATACATAATGAGCTTGCTATATGCGTAGCGTCAACAACACGCGATTGTCCATTCCATTTCTGTGTCCAATCGATAACCACACAATACGATATAATTACCTAGAATTGTCGCCTGTTTTTTTTGTTTAAAAATTAATCCGCCCATAATACAAAGGACACAGGTAAGCTAAGCGCGGCACACTCGAAGGAATTGTTAAGACTGCCATTATGCATACACCAAGCACGAACAAGGGTATAAATGAAAACAGAAGAAGATCCAGATTCAGTCAATGAGTAACATGATCGTAATTGTTGTAAATGTAAAGCAAAAACCACAAAATTGCAAAGGTTTCTAATCAATCAAATTAGGAACTGACTCCTAAGTATCATTTGGCAAGCGAGAACGTATTAAGCCACTTCTAGACCTCTGATTCAAACATAATCATGTATTCCATTAATCACAATTCATTCAAATTGTTATTACCTATTTTCAATATCAATTCTTCTTCTCTCTATGTCTTCACAATTGGTTGTCCTTACATCTTCTTCTCATTCTCTCCCTTCTTTAGGTCTACATTAACGTAGTTCACCCTGAAATTAAGTTGGTTTCAATAATAGGAGACACATGAAAGAAAATGAAGGTTTGACGAATATCCGTCAAAGAAAGAGAAAGTTTTTATCTTTTTAAGTTTTGATTTTGTGACATGACGTGCGAGGTGATTTTGTGTCGAACCTACACTAATATGATTCTGTATCTGCTTTTATTGAAACCAACTTATTTTAAGGGAGAATATCCCTTTGAACTTGACCACACGTGCCCTACTCTGCATGAATTGAATAATAATTCAGACACAAATCCTTTTAGAAGATAGCCCACAGTAGGCTTAATTTTCTACCTTACATGAAATTGAACACGATATAGTGTTATGTTTATTCTGCCCTTTCCTTGCTTTAATCAGCCCACGAAGGTAGCAACAAATCATGCATTATGTTTTGTGTGATTACATGTAGGCCCTACTTTTTTATGAGCAAAGTGCACCATTATGGACGAATGCTATTAAATCATCGTTCATTGCTGCTATCCAACTTATCATAATCATTATTATTATTTGCCCTCTATATTTTCAATCTACTATCAATATCTCAAGCATGATCATTATTGTCATTACTATTTCACATTCCTAAATGTCTTACTACCACTAATAATATTATGCGGAGATTCCTTCGCTAAGCATTAGCTAGACTACTACTAGTAGTACATCTGTCCCCTCTCGCTCCCAGAAGGCTTTTTAATAAAACATAAAAATAAAATTTTGATTCATGTATAAGAAACATGAAATCATGCAAAGCACAGATATGGGTCTTTATAATTCATAACACGCATTTAAGTAATTTGGGTTAAGGTTTATAATAAATCTTCAAAAGAGAACAAGAAAGGGAACATTTTTTCCCCTCCATCCACAAACAACGACGTTTGCCATATGATACTGCCAATAGATGGCGCTAAACAGAATATCCACAGAGCTCTATAGAGAGCTGAAACCTGTGCAGTTGTGGCCATATCAAAGTTCAATCACCTCATAATAGTAGCTGCCTAGTCAATTGTGGTCGACTCTTATATTGATTTCATTGTGAATGATCAACAAGCAACATTCAATGTGTTATACCATTCGGAAAAGCTAAATAATTGGTGATTGTAGTAGTAATTCTAGGTTCTATTTCTAAGTACAGTATTTAAGGACGTATGTTAAACGGGCCAAAAAAGGAAAGGGGGGGGGGGGGGTAACATTTAACATTAAGTTTTGAGTAAGATGAGCTTTAACAAATTGTAAGTGCACGCTGTTTATCGATGTCAATACTATAGTAATTGCACCACATATGCGTGTTTTTTTTTTTTTTGTGTGTGTGTTTTTTTTTTTTTTTTTTTTTTGGGGGGGGGGGGGGGTAAGGTTAATACTACTTTCTGCACATTCTTTTCACAACAATTTGACAAGAGTCGGCCCAACGAAAGCCTTTGGCCACTCTATGTTTCAAGGATGAAACTATTTTTTAAAAAAAACCTCACATATTATTGTATAATCCAGATGCACGCTCGTGTTAATTTTGATCGTGAACTCCCATTAAAAGGTACGTCACAAGTGATATAATATCAATAAAACTAATGAAGACGTACATAAGCGCACCAAACAACATGCAGTGCGTGGTAATGAAGCTTTCTTAAATACTGCCATCTAGGGTCAAGACACAGTACATGCATACAAGTCGAGGATGTTCACAATGGGATTGCAGTGACGACAGCGAGACGGAGATGGACACCAATTCTTGCAGGTAACAAATTATAGATCCATGACTATATGACGGAACAATTGTCTTAAATGTGTGAGTTATTTTCTGGAACAGGGCCCAATGGACGACTACACCATACGTGAATGGGCTGCTCTGCCTAAATAAGCAGTGGTAAAAAGATGAAAATACTGTTTTTACAAAAGTGCGAGAAAAGTGATGGTGGTCGATGCCCCTAAATCAGTAAATGGAACAGGAGGACGAAAATGAGGATGGAACAAAGAAAATGATAGAAGAAAAGAAGAGAAGCAGAAGATTACTGAAGATCATTAAGAAAACGAAGAAGAAGAAATAGAAGAAGAAGAAGAAAAATGAGAAGAAGAAGAAGAAGAAGAAGAAGAAGAAGAAGAAGAAGAAGAAGAAAAAGAAGAAGGAGAAGAAGAAGAAGAAGAAGAAGAAGAAGAAGAAGAAGAAGAAGAAGAAGAAGGAGGAGGATGAGGATAGGAAAAAGAAAATTAAAATGAAAAAGGGAAGGGATGATATTGCTAATAAAATGAGAAAGGGATGATAACAATTGAGAGAAGAAAACAACAGGCAGAGGAGACGAGGGTAAAGCGGAGTTAGAAGAAGAGTGGAGACATTAAAAAAGAAGAAATAGGAGGAAGAGAAAGTCACCTTAATTCTTACCCTAATAATTCTCACCCCTTTCTGCCCCAACCCTCACGTTGCCATGACGGGTGACCCCAATAATGCTTTTGGGGAAAAGCCAGCGCACCAGCTTGTCAAAATATTATGCAGGGTGGCGCGAAATAGTGGAACACATTTTGATTAAGGCTATATTCGTCTTGCCTGTGAAGCGAAGCGGAGGGGGCAGTGCGAGGACTGTATACTAAGTATATGAAAGGAGTGATGCGCTATTGTCAGTCAGGTTGCATTGCCTGTCAAACCATGATCATCGATTTTTTATAGGACAGAGAGGAAATAGCATAATGCGACTTTGGTTCTTTAAAATATATTTTGCTACTTACACCATTGTCGCTAATAAAATAGCACTAATGAGAAAAGAAGCCCGTGCGGTTTGTTTTGGTTGATATCTATTGCTAAGGTTCGTCATGGATTAATGATAAGCTAGGATAATACGCAAAAGCAAAGTACTACAACAGATATTATATATGAAGTACACATACATTTTCAACTTTAAAATAGTTTTGATCGCTTAAATAGGACCTGACAAACCGACATATTAAACTCGCCTCAAATGGTGAATATCATTACCTCATTCTTATTCTATATTTGCCCTCCGTCCACATCCCTTACTCTATCTCTCCTGTCAACTCCTCGCCCCCCCCCCCCCACACACACACGCGCACTCTTGTTACGCTCCCGACCCCCACACAACACCCCCCCCCCCCCCCCCCAATCCACACATTAATTTTTTGTTTGTTTCTTTCGCTCGCACCGCTTTCTCTGGATCGAGATTTTGCGTGGAATCTGAAGTCACGCGCAACTAGAGCAGAAACGGAAAAAGCAAGCTCCATTATTCAGCGGAAAGCCGCAGTTTGCTAATCATAGATGAGAGTATGCCCGAATGGACATTATCGAGGTAGAGGAGACACGTAAATGGGAACAGAGAGGAAGTTAATAATAGTAGAGAAAGCCGGTTGATGGAAAGAAAGGCATATGATTAGCGGGCAATGCAGAGCCAAAAATAGGCATGAGAGACTGATATATAAAAGGATAATGCGTGTATGCCGGGGGAAGAACTCGGAGATAATACCTGTATATCTTTCAGGTTATGGCAGAGACACATTATACAATCATACGGCTAAATTCATATTATGCACGGAGAGAGCGGAAATGGGTGACAGATATAGATCGAGAGAGAGGGAGAGAGAGAGAGAGAGAGAGAGAGAGAGAGAGAGAGAGAGAGAGAGAGAGAGAGAGAGCAACGCACAAAGAGAGACAGAGACGGATGACATAAATAACTGCTTTATTGTCTTGTGCTATTTTCACTCTTTGTATGTCAATATGTGTATTTTTTTCTTTTAAAAGTAATACGCACAGCAACGGTATTAGAGCGGCATTTTACCTGGCACAAAGAGGGTTAATTGCAGGCAATATTATTTCCATATCTACCCTAGATATGACCTACTTCCGGTCGTGTCTTTCCGTTGTATATCTATCATTGATTCATGATATTGGCCATTCAAATGGGCTGGTTTCGTCTCTGCTCGCTGTCTCACCATATTGTGGGTATTGCAGGATATCATGTAAAATGCAACCAACGTTTTTGTTTCAAGATGGCAGAAAGAAGATATTTATCGCAAGAAGTTCAGGGGGTGGGGAGGGGGAGGGGGTGGGGTGGGTGGGGAGATCATGTATTTTTTTTGTGCATTTCTGTATTGAATGATATTTTCGTGGGATGAACGTGTGATACCTATCTATATAATCATCATCACCGTGAAGTACGAATGACATGCACTGCACGCCTTGCGTAAGGACTAGCCATATTTGAGGTTAGAAAAACGAGTAAAACACCTTTAAAAGGTCATCTGACCTTGGTGTGAGTAAGACCCTCTGAGACCAGGCTAAAAACCATTCCTGCCTTCGCTACTCCCCGATGATTTACTCTAGAGTAGGTCGGATTCTCAGCAAATTTAGCTTGTCGGATCTGATATACTCTTTTCCACGTCCATCCAGCGCGAGATGGGAGATTAGTCTAGGTTCCAGGCTGTTGGGTATTTCTTATATAAACTAAAAAATAGTGTCTAGTAATCATCAAATTAATCTTTTCATTATTCTCCCCTTTTCTCAGTCCATCCTATTTGTTTGGACTAGCCGGAGAAGAAATTGTGAATGATTAGTCTATTGCAGCCAGACCCCTTATTCAATAGTTTGGTTTATATATACCCAAACAGCCTGGACGTTAGGAAAGGCACAGGCTGGCTCAGCGTGCTAAGTCAGTCGTTGTGTATGCTCCTCAAACTTACGAGTTCACGTATAGCGCTGTTTTGTTATCATGGTTATGACCACGTTGATAACAACTTAGTGAAGATAATCTCTGAGACGTGAGAGAGATAATAACTCATCTTGTAGGAGGAAAATACATTATTAACTGCTTAACATGCAGCATGTGTAACGCACACGGACACGGACTGAGGAATATGATAAGACGTGACTTCATGCACGTATACAAATCAACCAGTAGAGTGATTGTATATTTTCTGTACTTATTATTATTTTAACTACATATACTACTACTACTACTACTACTACTACTACTACTACTACTACTACTACTACTACTACTACTACTACTTTTACTACTACTGCTACTACTACTACTACTGCTACTACTACTACTACTACTACTACTACTACTACTACTACTACTATTACTACTATTAATACTATTACTACTATTATTACTCCTACTACTACTACTACTACTACTACTACTACTACTACTACTACTACTACTACTACTACTACTATACTACTACTACTCTATCAATTCTAATTCTCCTATTACTACTTCTAACATGTCACGTATAACACGATTCTCTTGACTACTTTGGAAAGAGTTTCATTCTTAAAAATCAGCATTAACATGTCATTACGCAAATAATCCGACAATATTGTAATGGTGACAGAATATTCCAGAAGTTCATGATAAAAATGTGCCCATCTTATTTTTGGTTCTTATTGTTGGCCTTGACCTTTAATAAATGATGATGCTTAGAAAAAACTAGCATAACCATGGTAACCAACTTGCTCGTTGGCATTTCGTTTCCATGCGTTTATCAGTGGACATTGTGTCAAACAGAAAGACTTGGATTTCAATGTGTTTTATTTAATATGCCAAAATGCATTTTTCTGCATTATCATCTACATAAGAGAATTACATCAAACACAACAGCATTGCACGATAACTCCACACACACTTTCAGTAAACAATGTGTGTGTGTGTGTGTTCGTTCCTACTCCTTAGTAATCTTCTCATTAATGATGATTATTCCAGTACTCTGAAGATTTTGTTTCTATCTTCTAGCATTAGTAAGCCCATGGTAATTATTACATGTGCTATTATTGCTATTATCACAATTGTTATTGTTATCATAATCATCATGATACTTATTATCATATTCATAACCAACAAGTTGTTACACCAAACGAACAAAGTGTAACATTGAACGAAGTAGCGTAATGCACTGTGAAATAGTATTAAAGAAAATGCTTCGTGCTAATTCGTGCGTTTTGCCCAGTCGTGTATACAAGCATTGTACTTAGTGGCTGGGGATGATAATGATAATTTATGCTGAATTTCTCCCACTCTTTCTCATGGGGTTAGTACACTGGTAATCAAGCCCATAGGGGGGCAAAGAGGGACGGCATTTAAGGTCTCATCGCAGGGTGATGTATCCACGGGTTGGCTACTTTCTAGCCTGCTGAAACCTAGATGGTATGAGCTACAAATGGGCGGGGGAGGAGTTGGAAGGGGCCGGACTAGGGGGTGAGGTAGAGGGGTGTGTGTGTGTGTGGGGGGGGGGGATGTATTAGTTATAGCTCTTAGGGTGATGTGCCTATGGAACGTCTACTCTTTAGCCTGCTGAAACTTAGTATGATCAACAACTCGGGGAGGAGTTGGAAGGGGGTGAATGAACGGGAGGTGGGTGTGTGTGTGTGTGGGGGGGGGGGTACGGCGGAGTTGGTGTATGTCTTTTGGTGTATGTGTTTGGGGGATGGGTGAGTAACAACACTGTGGAGGAGTTGGAAGTAGTGGAGGAGAGGAGAGTCTGTTGATGTATCCATGGGACGTCCATCTTCTAAACTACTGAAACCCATGGGTGTACGACAAGAGTTCCCCCCCCCCCCTTTCTCTCTCTGTCCGTCTCTGTATCTGTCTCTGTCTCTCTCTCTGTCTCTCTCTCCCTCTCTCTGTATTTTCTCTTCCTCTTTCTCTCTCGCTCTCTCTCACTCTCTCTCTCTCTTTCTCTCTCCCCCCCCCTCTCTCTCTCTCTCTCTCTCCTCTCTCTCTCTCTCTCTCTCTCTCTCTCTCTCTCTCTCTCTCTCCATATGTGCTTAAGTATGTTTACCATCGTCTCTATCTCCACTCTTCTCATTAATCTCTTTCCTTCTGATCAGTCTCCTCCATCCTCTCCTCCCATTTCAAATCTTCTCCTCGCCCTCTCAGCCCTCTATCTCTTCCCCTTCCACCTTTCCCCCCATTCCTTCTCTAATCGACTCCCTTCTTCATCTCCTCGGTCCAATATCATGCTCCTCTCCTCGTCCCTCCTTTTATCCCCGACTTACTAGCGGAGCCCTTCGCGGAATGCGCATATTGTGCATTAAGTATGCATTTTCCAGTGAGAGCCCGGTATAAGGTTACCCCTGCCGCGCGGGAGTTGGGTTTCGCGGGTACGCTGTTTGCGATTCTTAGTCCGAAAGGGGGGTTGACGAATCCCCCCCCCACACACACACAAACACATATAGCCCCCCCCCCCTCCATCATTCAAACATCTTCTCCCGATCTCCCTATCTAGCCCTTTCTCTTTCTTTACCCCTCTATCTCTATTCTTGTCCCCCGTCTCTTTCTCTCCCTCTCACTTATGCTATTATCCACCCCATCCCTCACCCATCCTATTTCCTTTCTCTTCTTCTTTCTCTCTTTTGTCATTTTCCCTATAGACTCTCCACATACTTTCTCTCCCTCTTTCCTTTTCTCCCTCTCCCCTCTTTCCCTCCCTCTCCCCTTTTCTCTCACCCCCCTCTCTCTCACCTCTCTCTCTCTCTCTCTCTCTCTCTCTCTCTCTCTCTCTCTCTCTCTATCCCTCTCTTTCTCGTCCACTCCATCACGAACTAAAATAGTTTGAAAACGGGAAAGGTAACTCACTCAAAAACTTGTCACAAGCCACATTCTAGGTAAGGACTAGAAGTGGCATAGCTTACCAGGGCCGTGTTGCATATAGGTTTTCAATGATTGTAACTTACCATCAATGGTAACTACCATGGCAACAGGTGCAATAATGAGAGCTCATTGGTTGTTACCATTGATGATAAGTTAGAATAATTGAAAACATAAGTATGCAACATGGCCCAGGCCGTAATCAGGCCGGAACCCTTTTGCCGTCATCAACAGGTGCATATTTCGTTTCATTTCAACGACGTTATAATTTTGAGACGACTCCTGCCTGGCATCCCGAATTCAAATAAGAAAAGGACCCATCGTCGTAACAGAACAGCACACCAGTCATTACTGTTCCCGTAATATTTACTACTTCTTCTCCGCACCTTTAATCGTTTCGCGCCTGACCCAGTGCGTTTCTGTTCGGGCTTTCAGCGGAGCAGGAGTTCTGGTTTCGTATTTCACAATATCTTGTTGTTCAGGCGTCCACGTCCTACACATCCCCAAGACGCAGGATCCAGAAGAGAGAGAGAGAAAGAAAGTGGGAGGGAGAGAGGGGGAAGGAGAGAGTGGGAGAGAGGAAGGAGAGAGAGAGAGAGAGAGAGAGAGAGAGAGAGAGAGAGAGAGAGAGAGAGAGAGAGAGAGAGAAGAAACGATCGAGTCTCTTCCCTTCGGCAATACTCGGTCGAGTCGCGAGAACTGCCAAATTAGCATATTCAGTAGTCGCGGAGGAAAAATACGCCCGAGGTGATCTTCGGAAAACATCGGAAAAGGGTATGTGAATAATGGCCGCTGCAGCACACATAACGGCGACTGTCGTTAAAGAGGTGATGGGGAGGGAATGAGTTTTCAAGGGACAGCATCTGGTGTCGCTGGATGATACGAACACCATGTCTGCTACATACACCACTTTGTTATACAGGACGAAGGCAGACTCGAAAGTAGTTAGAAACAGACAGAGAGAGAGAGAGAGAGAGAGAGAGAGACAGACAGACAGACAGAGAGAGAGAAAGAGAGACAGAGACAGAGAGACATAACTACAATCAAACCGTAAGTATGTGTAGTGTGGGTGTGTGTATATGTGTGTGTGTGTGTGTGTGTGTGGTGTAGTAGTATTTGTAGTGAAATGGAACTTAATGAGCATAGAAAGAGAGACACGGATTAAAAAAATAGAGACAGGGAAGCGAGAAAGAGATAGAGAGAGAGAGAGAGAGAGAGAGAGAAAAAAAAAAAAACAGTGTGTATGTTGAATACATTATCAAAACTGCACCATAATGATACCAGGGTCCACGCTCTGACTGATTGTTGCTGAATTGCCACGTACAAGCACGTGCTCTTTAATTATCAAGGGCTGCTATTTTTAGCTGTACATGTTTTATCCGTCCCCGAAGGCGGACTGACATTTTTGCATATGTCTATAGCTCGAGGAGACAGCGAATAACTTTCCATCTTCCACCGTATGCTCCCATTTTCCTCTTTTCATCGGTGGAGACCATTCCAAGCTTTCTCTTCTTCGCCAACGAGATGGCAGAAAGAATAAAGAAGCTTGCACAAACCACGATGTATGGTTGGACACTGCCGTGACTGTACGCAATGAATCTAATTTTCTTTTCAAGTGTGTATGCATGTTAAAAGCATCGTTTTTGTTATCCAATTAAAATCAGACTAAAATAAGCAACTCACTCTGCACTAATCATATGTTGTTATTTTTAAGTCATCAAACACTGAAAATACGAGTGAATCATTTTACGATGTGGAACGTGGATAAATAGATGTTTGTATCTGGTTGTTGTAGAACTGTGAGAGTCGCGGATCGGTTTTTTATTCACAACGTTCCTAACATTATCTATTAAAGGATGCCATACGTAAGCTATACTGTGTCAATCCTTCATCCGACACTATGATTTTTATAGGTTATTTTCCCATTATGCAATGCTAATTTTCACTTTTCAAGACCGGAAAGGAGCGGTCTTTCAGTTATTACTTATTCGCTCTTCTCTACACGAAGACGGTTCGGGTGACACAAGGTCAAACTGGCATTGGAGTGGTCACATTTCGCGTTAAATTGTGGCGCTATTATAGGTGTATGAGGGGCGACGTGAAATGCAAGAAAAACGATGTATTCTCGCCTCCAATAGAAGAGGGGTGTTCAATGTATAGATTTCTACACGCCGTATGTATCAGACGAGATAGGGCAGGGATGTAAATGAGAAACAATCAATCAGTCCTTCAAAAGATATCTACAGAAGATGTGGAACTATTATAACTCCCTGTATACCAGTGCTGCAAGATATTGGTCACACGAAATACGCAAGAATCATAAACATGAAAGCACATTATCTTGGATACAAATGGTAAACCACGAGTCTCCGCTTTGTGTTTACAATTTAATCTGTCAAAGTTCTCCATTATTTTGATAATATAACCGCGAGGTATGCATGAATATGACTTTATAATAATGCACCACCAGATTATTATACATAGTCGCACGTTTCATTCTGTCTCAGCTTTGTATATGGTTATGATGGTACAATACGACAATACTGTACTAGATTATAATCTGATATGAATATAATACATAGTCGTGTTATATCCTTTTAATTTTCACTGTCACGTTGAGAATATGATATTCTGCGGACATATACTACCTATATAAAACACAAGCTAGATGGGACTACTGACCCGTACATAGCATGCGACAGAGTCGGATGATCAAACAGGTGGACAAAATGTGAAATAAATGGGAGGAGACGCAAGAGGACAAGACTATTACTATCTTGACAGTTGATCGCAAAATTTGCGGCATGTCATTTTCTTCGGCGCCTTTTCGGTTTTGACATACTTTCCATTACTGCATCCTGGAGAAAAAGACTTATCCTCCTGTCCTACTATAATCTACTGGCAAGGGAGAATGGTATATTTTGAAGAGCCTAACTCCGCCGTATTTTCTTCCTTCTTGTTTTTTGTGGAGCACGATCTAATATCTTTCAATTAACCTACTTGCCCGGAGGGGGCAGGCGCCGAGTCCGAAGAAAGGCAAAACGAGAAATGGCAGATAGATTTTCGTCGGATACTCGAGGTAGGACACGAGCTTGGTTTTATTACGTGATGTTATAAATACCTCAACAGCGAGCTTGGCGACGCACTTCATACATCAAACACCAGTTGAACGCTGCCATTTTTTCGGTTTCTTTAAATAAGATAAACGTGTGATAGGCCTGAAGCCGTCAGAATATATCGCTGAGATCTGCAGGGAATCTCCTGGGGTCATATGGTAGTTAAGGGTGGGGTGCCAGAGGTTGGGTGGGCGGGGTGGGGGTGTCGATGGGGATGGGACACTGAATGGTATCATGAATATGAAAAAAAGAAAAGAGAAAACAACAACAAAAATCTAATATTGCTAATCAGGGATACTTTATGGAATACCCCATGACCTTAACCTTTTGGGTACTGGATATTGCAGCTTGATGGGTTTGCGTGTATAAATTGTGCAAAAGTGCATTGGTGGCACATCATGAATTAGATCATCAGCTTTAAACATAATAAGCGTGTTCACCCTCCAAATCGTTTGTAAACAACAACACGGCAATAGTGACAAACGATAATGATGATTATGAATAATGGATTCCGGCATTGTCCACGCTGATAGCAAAAAGAGAGAGTGGCCGCAAATACGCGGTCATTCCGAAATGAGCGCGGGTGTGATGAGTTTGCTTGCAGCGTAATGCGGCATCGTCAGATATCAGGTGAATATTGCCCGGCAATTCATCCACACTCAGATCCAGTGATGCCCAAGACAAATCAATGCTATTTACCGTAATCTATGGTCCCTGGCCCGCGCCCAGTGGCAAAAGTCATCAGGGAATGGAGAAAAATCGCACCACTTACTCTGGGCTCCGGATTGGGATCCATAAGTTATTGGTTTGTGACAAGATGAGTTGGCAAAGTGTGAGATAGTATAAGGAAGATAGACATGATAGAGGGAAGTGGGTAAAAGAAGGGAAAGGAGAGAAGGAGACGGTCCCTGGAGGTAAAGAGGGGGGGGGGGGGAGGGGGGGGGGGGTAAGAGAGAGAGAGAGAGAGAGAGAGAGAGAGAGAGAGAGAGGGTGAGAGACAGAGAAATAAAAATAACTAATGGGATAGACATGATAGAGAAGAGGGCGCAAAGGGAAAGATGGAGGAGAAAACGGGAGACAGACAGACAGACAGACCAACAGACAGACAGACAGACAGACAAACAGACAGACAGACAGACAGAGAAAGGTGAGACAGAAAGAGATAGAGTGAGGAGGGGGGGGGGGAGAGAAAGAGACACAGGGGAACTGAGGGGGGGGGGGATAACATAGGTGTTTTCTTGTGAATTATTTCCTCACCTAACATTTTTACGAGTAAGAAACAACACATTACTGAGAGAAAAGGTGGTGGGGGGGGGGGGGTGGAGAAGGGTACAATTATTATATAATTATTTGAGTATACTTTATAAGAGAGTCGGGGTAGAGGGAGGTGACAACCCGGTATAAACAAGCATAAAGAGAGGAGAGATAGGGGGTGATAAATTGGGAAGGAGACAGAGGAGGAAGATGAGGAGGAAGGGGGGGGGGGTGGGGGCTCACAGGTGAAAGACTGGGAAGGATTTATCAAGCAATATCCAGGTGCTAGAGGAAACGTTTGGTGGCACAGAAAGAAGCCAGCCATGGCCAAAGCGACAGAGTAGGATACATAATGATACAGAATGAGAAGCGAGAAACAGGGATATGAATTGTAAATTTATGTTCTTCAGACTTACAGCGTTAGAGTTCATTATGCTTGGGTCGCGTGATTTATGGGTGAACAGAAGAAATCCTTGGGTATAAATGCGGAGAAAGAGAGTGGAGAATTGAGGAAGAAAAAAGATGTAAATATACGTCAAGCTTTGGCCCTGAACTAGCTCTCGCCTTCCACGTTTGATAGGCGAATTTCAATGTCAATCTCGGAATCATGCATGCGACAGAGAGATAAAGAAGAGTGCGAAAGAGGTTAGAGAGTTGGTGTTAAGGAGACGGAGAGAGACATTAAGTATGCACACAGAAGAGAGAAAGGGAAATAGAGAAAAATATATTTTTTATTAGGA